>JAEQBH010001768.1:0-435923 GCA_016808115.1 Tetrastigma voinierianum
AAGATTATGAAATAAGTGGATTTATTGAAATGAATTGCGATAAATTGCATATTAATTTGTTTAAATTGATTTGATACATCGATTGTGAAATGAATTGCATGAAAAATTGCATGAGTATTGGAAACCAAGTATTTGGATATAAATGTATATACACTATTGTAAATTGCTATGAATGATTTGAGTGCCCTTAATAGAATGTTAGATTAAATTCAAGTTAAGGATAGATTGGTATGCGATAAAGATTCGAAATGAGTAGTATTGCACGAATGTAATGATGTGTCACTACGATCAGTAGCCCGATGGAGCGATGTCGGTAGTGTTCACAAAATGATTTTAATAACCCGGTCGTGGCCCGTGAGCTTGTCTTTATGTTATAAAATTTTTTTATATATCGATCTGTAACCCGGTGGGGCCCAGTACCCGGTGATTCGTTATCCTATGCCTTTAGCTTATAGGTTAAATTAACTAAGGGCAAAATGAAAGAAATTTGTGAAATGCATAATTTTGTGTTTTGAATGATTTATTGCATGTGAGAAAGTGCTATTTTGAATGATCGATAAGCGTAAATGAATGTATATTAAATGAGCAATATGTATTGTATTAGGTGGTCATTCAAAAGGAGTAAAGGAAATTGTTTTTGTCATGGACAGTCTGATAAAAGTGGCGGGATAGAAGATCGTCGGGCGGAGTCATTGTCAAGCGAGCAAGTATAAGTAAATGTTCTGTCTCCTTTGCATATCATTTCCTTCATGATATTTTGTAATTATTTTGCATTGAACTCAAAGATGTAAAAGTCTTCATAAGAATATCACATTTTTTTTTATATCTTTTGAAAGTATGGAATTGTATTTTACATATTGTGGACAACCAGGGTGAACTCCATAAATATTTTGTAATTGTATTTGAAAAGGCATGGAATGCCAATTTTATAAATGCGTTATTAAAAATAATTCTGAGCCCTATTTAAATTAAGGAATGTATTTTGTTTTATCAAAGTTACAGTTCAATGGTTATATAAAAGGGCGTGGGTGTAGCTACAACTTATACGAAGTTAGTCTATATATATTACAATGTATGATACAAAAAAAAGAAAAAAATCAGTGAAAAATAGAATTTGTTAAGTCTGATTGAGATAATAAATATACAAACGTTCAAGAGCATTCTGAAATTTAGTGTACAAATTTGCATAAGCAATTCACAGTTGAATCTTGGGAACATAACATCCATAGCCTTCAAGAACAAGTGAAGGGGTAAAATTTATGTTTAAGGACATTGCATAGCAAGCCTCTGTGATTCCAGATACAAGTTAGTATATGTAGTGTATTTTGTTATTGTTCTTTGTAATACTACATTGGTTTTAAAATGTTCAACAATACTTTAGAGTTATTTTTTTCAAATATGTTATTAAGTTGTTACTTTAATGTTTTGGTACTATTTAGCTAGTTAGTTTGATACTTTGGTTACAACAACGTTCTAGTATTATTTAATTATTTAAGTTTGTTTACTATTATTATATTGTTTAGACTCAATCATTTTATATATTAGTATTGTTATATATTTTATTTGAAAATTGATGAATTTGTAAATTAAATTTTTTAGCATATTTTAAGGTTTTGGCTAGTAACTGTTATGGGTTAGGTTAGACGTCAATATTCCGAATAGAATTAGCAGGTCATTTCGATCTGTTTGACCCGGCTGAATGGGGTAGCCCGAAATGAGTTGGGCTGACCCGTATACCAACTCTAGTCTCGCCCTACTCTGTGATTATATTTAAAAAATTATTTTATAATTATTTTATTTCATATTTTAATATGAATACTAATTAAAACATTTTTAATAAGATATTTCATAAAAAAATTATAATATTTTATTTTTTATGAAATATATTAATTCAATATAATATATATATATTAAAAATAAAACCAATGATTCCATGCATTGAGATTTAAAAAAAAACATATCTTATGAATGAAAAAACAAATTTTAAATAAATATTTGAAAATAATTAGCATTTTCAAAAAAATTCATCATTGTGGCTAGAGAGAATTTAGGACCCAGAAACCAACAGTCACAAGGGCACAGCATAATATAACTAGATGTTTCTGCTCCCCGTTTGATTTCCACATCCTCTACTGGGCATTGGTTCCTGAAACTACTTTCATTCCATGACATCTCAAGGTTGTTGAACAAATAAAACCAATTCAAAGCTTTAATTATTATTTTTCATACTGCGCTGATGAAATCTGTTTCAAACTCAAACTCAATCTCAATCTCAATAATGCATTAGAAAGATTCCAGTTATACACTTGAGCAATCATGTTTCATTAGAACGTAAAATATTTTTCAATCTTGTTCATTCCGTACATGTAAACACGATTGTTAATAGAATACAATGCTACTTCTTTTTTTCTTTTTTTTTTAACTAGCCATAAAGTGTTTTGAATGGGCATGTGCAGACACGAAATGCACATTTAACTGAATCAGGATGAATCGTAAAAAGACGATAAGGATTCTACTGTGAAAATATAGTTGTATTATCAGGATTCGAATTTGAGAAACACAGTTAAGTTAAAAGTATATGAAATACCGACTACGTGTTTGATGATATATATGGCTAAACATGCATGCTTGTGGGCTCCTCTTTTTGAGTGAAGAAGGAAAGGTAAATATAACATGAACACTTTAAAGACGTAAATCTAATAAAGAAGCAAACGCGGTGAAGCGCAGCGCATGTCGAGCGATATTGGGTGAAGAGTTAGGTTATTATAGAATGGTATCAAAGTCTAATATTTGATAAAAAAAAATGTACTAATGAGTACTGAGTCTCGAGAATTGGATTATTGGGTGTTAGCGTACGATGCAGAAACTGAAGAGTGAATATTCATATATGAAATACTTAAAGCTGACGTGCTCGAAGTCTTATTTTGAGGGTGTAGGTTTTAATGAAAAATCGAAGGGTTCTTTGGAAAGTACGTAGCGCATAATCGAACAATATCAAATGAAAAATTAGGTCGTTACAACTAAATATTCCATAAAACTTGTCTTATTATTTTATTATTGTTAAAAAAATATAAAGTATTTTATCCTGTATATTTCTTTAATTTTTATAACAATAGTTTCACTTTCCATATCATTTATCTACCATGGCAAGATTTTTAAATAATTTTATTTGAATAAGCTTAACCTTGTAAAGAATGATAAAATTGGTACAAAGTTTTACGTGAAATTTGGATTCTTAAAAAATAATAATAATAATAATAATAATCAAAGTTTTTGAATTACATAAAAGTAAGATTAACTTTTAAAATTGGGCCCTAGACCATTATGCTCATCAGCAATCAATATAAGCCATAAGCCACGCTACCCCTTCACCTTGGCTTAAAATATAGTTGAAGTGAAACCCAAATGTGAGTGATGTAGAGAAATGGTCTCATGGGCTAATGGGCTGGTGTTAAATATTATTTATATCTTTATTGAACCCTGCAATTGTTAACGGTGTTTGGTCTAGTAATTATGATTCTCGCTTCGGGTGCGAGGGTCATGAGTTCGATTCTCATAACACCCCCTTTCTAACTATTTTGGACTTTTTCTTTTTAGTTTTTGTTATGATTTTGACTTTTCTGTAGGGATAATAAATGGGCCGAGTAGGGAGTCTATGTTTATTAATCTCAATTTGTTTCCCTATATTATATAGTGGCTAAAAAATTTAAATTATGTAAAATTTTGAGAAATTTTAATTATATTTTATTTTCTTTTATATTTTTTATGATGAAATTAAATATGAGAAAATATTTTTTTTTTCTAGTACTTTTCGGAATCTAAACAAAGCCTTGGTGTTATGGAAATGTTAGAATAAAAAATTTGCAAAACAACATGTTTAGGTAAACACACCATATTGGAATAAAAAATGAATTCCATAACATACTATACTTACATAAAAAAATTTCAAGGAGAGACCATGTAAAATAAATCTAAGGGTTGGATCAAAAATTGAGGGGCATGTGCTTGAGCCTATGTGGCCCTGGGATGTTTTCGAAAAATAATAAAAAAATTTAAAAAAAAATCTTTAAAAAGTGTTTAAAAACTAATCCTAAGTATAATATAATTTTTTTCACATAAGCTTGACATTAAAAGATAAAGCTTCAAAAAAGTGAGTTTTAATAGTAAAAAGTTAAGAGAAAGAAAACTATTTGTAACGTTGCTTATTAAAGAGACATTTGCTTTTTCATCTCTTAAAACGCCTTTAGTATTAATTTCATTATTACATTTCAACAATTTATAAAATACATATTCAAAATACACTTTCACTTTTTCGAATTTTTAGAAAATGTATTTTTAAAACACTTTTAATATAAATTCAAAAATTTTAAAATTATAAATATGTTTATTCAAAAAAACACATTTAATATAATATTTCAATAATTTACTTTAAAATTTGTATTTTTAAGATATACTTTTAGAAATTGCATATTTAAAAGACACTTTTAGACGAAGATATCAAAAACTATACTAGATTTAATAATATTTTTTTTAAATATTTTTTCTTTTTTATACTAAATGTCTCAAAAAACCCGCTGGCTCCGCCACTGTCAACTATTGTTCTATACCAATTAATATATTTGTTCCTCATAAACGATAAATAATAAGTTTTTACTCCCGCATAAAATATTTATCTTTAACAACGTCTCTTTCCCTTAATTTAAATTATGGAAGGGGGTAATAAAAGTTCTTATACTAATAAATAATAGGAATATTTTAATTGTAAGATTTTAGTTTTAGAAGATGGATTTGAATGATTCAAAGTTTCGAGGATCCCAATGCTCATTTTCCAAGGATGTTTCCAAAATAATAAGAAAATTCTTTAAAATATCTTGAAAATGTGGTTTCAATAACTCAATCATTTAAGTATAATATAGTTTTAAGCCACCCATAGAATCAAGTTTTAAATAAGGGTTTGATGTGTATCATAAGTCTTGTTAAATTTAATTTTTATAAATTATTTATTTAAGTGTTTATTTTAATATAACATTTTAATAATTTATAAATGTGACGCTGCTTTTCAAAAACACTTTAATTTAAAATAAAAATTTAAACATATAACATTTCTAAATACATTTTGGATATAAATTTAAAATTATGAAAATGTATATTCAAAAAACACATTTAGTTTTCTTTGTGGCAAAATCTACACTAAATTTAAAAATATTTCTAAACTTTTTTTTTTTTTTGTTTTAAGGAATATTTTTTCTTTTTACATTAAATGTCAAAAAAGACCCATCTTCCAAGGACAAGGCCTGTTAACATGGTACTCGATTAAAATCTGTAGAGAGTAAAATGAGTCTCAACTGCAGGGAGAAATTCTATTTACACCCCAAGAATGATTTTCTATTTTGCAGTATGGAACTCCAAAGCCCAGCATCCAACTGCAGGGTGATTTTCTATTTTGCTTCCTTTCCTCAAAAGTGCGTTCTGATTTTCTAGGGTTTTGAAGAACGAACGTCCTCTTCCCTAACTCCCCTTTCTCCGATTCCCGCTCTCAACTACTGTGAACATGAGCAGATCAGGCCAACCTCCGGATCTCAAGAAGTAACCTCTCTCTCTCTCTCTCTCTCTCTCTCTCTCTCCTGTCCGCGAATCTCTTATGAGCATTCTCTATTTGATTTTTTCTTCTTTGTTGTTTTTTTCTAAAGCTTCATATTTGTTTGTCATTTTGATTCACGATTTCTTTACTTTTATTGTTGTACAGGTACATGGATAAGAAGCTTCAAAGTAAGTTCACGCCTCTACCGTAACTTGTTAGGTTTCTGTCAAAACTTCCGTTTCGTTGATAAGAAGACGTAGGGAAATAAATGGAAGCGAAAAATGTGGATCTTCCTTTTTAGTCACTCAAGCAGAGCACGTACAACTTTTTTACTCTTTCTGTTTATTTTGGGTTTTCCTAGTAACGTCGGCAAGATAAAACAAATGTTGAAAAAGATTCTCATATTTTCCTTCAGTTTGTTGCCAAGAAAACAGAATAAGAATTTTTTTTTTTCTTATTTGTTTTTTTGTCTAATTTTATATCTATTGTTGTTGATGCTTTTATCAAATGTTCCAGTCTCTGTTCTCCCTAATGATTTGTTTTAATACTACGAATTTATATATATATTTATGTCAATTCAGGTTTTTTTTTCGGTGGTTGATGGTAAAGTACGAATTTACCACTTATTCATGTCCATTCAGTTACTAGTTTAGGTTGAGATTGAGAGCATAATCGAAATCTCTATTAAGTTATAACAGTAAAAAAAACAAATTGAAGTCTAGGAAATTTCGTAATGGATGGAAGTTAGATGCATTGACTATTGTATTTTTAGTTGAAGTATTTTGTAAATCTTAGGTGTAAATATTAAATTATTCACATCAGTGAGGACATTCTCCAATTTACTATAAGAGTATTGAACTTTTTAGTGGGTTGCATTTGTTACATGTAAAATCTAAGTAAAAATTTCAGAAATAGTGTGGGAATTTAATTGTAATGAATATCTCCCTTCCTTCCTCCCTCATACTCACACCCCCCTAAATGCCTTTTTAGAGAAAGAAGTACTTTGTAGTTGGAATGTGGTTTAGTTCCATCACCTGTTGTGTAACCTGTAATTTGCATCCACAGGTCTAGCTTTTTATTTTTTGGCTTCCCACTAAGGGATGTGTTTTGTTCACAGGCATAGTATCAAATGGATTCACTTAGAAGGATTATACTAGAATATATCCTAGTTTCTGATTAGCTTGTTTGTAAGCAAAGATCTCTCCCTTGTATTAGGATGCAATTTGTATTGTTTTGTTGTTGTGAAGGAATATAATTCTTGAATTTTCTTCTCAAAGAACTTACCTTAGATATTGAGAAGTGTAACTCTTCTCGTGGGTTTGAGACTCTTTTAAACTTTCAATTTGGAAGTGAAACTCCATCTTGAATGAAGAGCTGTGGCAAGAATTCTGTGACTATCATCTCCCTTCCCAGTATGAATTCTTTGCTATCAGAGCTTGGAACCATTTGGCTTGCCATACCACTAGAAATTCTTAAAACTTTAAATTCTAGAATCTCTAATCTAGTTTCTTCTGGTTTGTTTGACACACTCCATACCCTGCATTCATTTAAGGACTTGAATAGAATCTATTGGGAGTTCTAGGTGTTTAGTGTTAGATTTCTTGTAGATCTAATATAGGGGCTGTAACTGCTCAACTTTTGGTTTCCCTGGCTCTAAGGGCTATTATGGTATGCCTCCTTTTCAAGGTAGTTAATATCCTATATATGATTAACTGTTATATAGAGGCCTTGGGTTTCTATGGAACTAGCTATGCAAAACTGGGTGCGTGATCATATGTTTTTTTTTTTCTAACAAACTTATGTACTGCTTGTATGATAAAACCTATATAATGGCCTAGGAACTTAAAGGAATACAAATCTTAGATCCTTTATATATGTATCCTATTTGACAAATATGAGTTTGGGTTCTCTGGGTAACAAGCTCCCATGAAACATGATAATACAAACAAGAGAGCATTAATGTTGAACTCTTGTTGTGGTTCATCAGAAGGCCCTTGTGCATTATGCATTTAACATATTAGTTGTTAGAGACTAGTATATTTGAAAAGCTTTGGAATGTGGAATTTAAACTGTACTTTATATTGCAGTTAAGCTGAATGCAAACCGGCTTTGGTGATTGAACTCTCAGGTTTGACCAGTTCATGAACCCAGGTTGGACACACAGTGGAAGTGAATGGAAATGAGAAAATGATATAGGCATGGTGGTAGGTTGATTTTTCATTCTGTTTTACTTTTCTTAATATTATACTTAACATGGATAGGATGTGATAAGCTCACCCTTGCAATTGATATCACGATTGTACCTGCAGTATATTAGAGGAAAGTTAGTGTGGTTACTGTTAGCCTAGAGCCAGTAAGCTGACACAGGAATTGATTTTTGTATCAATGTCTAATGCTATATACACAGTATGTTTATCCTATTTGGATTATGTGGCTTATTGTAATGTGAAGGAAAATGTTCTAGTTCTGGATTTAGAGGTGGGCCAATGGATGCTTTTTTTTACGTTTGTGGATTCAGAATTCCCAGTAGTTCAATGAAATGGAGAATTTATGTTGGTAATGACGGAGCTGTATTTACATGTATTGGTTAACCTGACATTTTTATAGAGCTGCTCCTGATCTTGCTGTGTCTAAGTTTATGGTGAATGAAGTCTCCTTGAGTTTACTAGACCTTGGCAGCTGGGTTATATGGTGGTTCATGCTGATTTGAATCAGTAAATATTAGCTGATAGAGCTTTCCTTATTTGAGATGAAGCTTTTTCCTGAGCAACTAAGTTCACCCCTTTTGGGGCTTATTTAGTTGTCCAACTGATCATGGGTGATGTGCGTCATGTTAGTCTTGAATGCATTAGATAATCAAAGCAACCTGAGACTCCTGATCGAAGAGGGTGGATTCTTGATTACTGTCAACAAATAAATAAATGAAAACTGGATTCTGGATTCTGAGACCAACAAATTTCTCTTCCAGAGTGGGTTCATAATTGATATATGATCTTTAATGATTCCACTGACATATTACTAATATTAAAATTTTGAAACTCAAACTTGACGGCAAGTTGGCTCGGTTGCATAATTTAGTTTTTAAGTAGTTCGGTTCAGTTACAGAGGTGATTTTAAAAGAAAGCCAGAAAAAAAAAAAAAAAAATTTGTTTTTCCTAAAAAATGAAAAATATGCAGGAACGGCCCGCCATAGCGAGTTTGAATTTTAAATGCTGAAGATTCTATTGCTGTGTGGATGAAGACCTAAAAGTTTTTTAAGCTTCTTTTGCAGCGTGCTGCAGCCTGAGAGAGAGAGAGAGATGAATGGATAACAGCGTAGTCAGCAGCTAAAGCTCTTCTTTAACGCCTTTTTTTTTTTACTCTGTTCTCTGTGCTGTCTTCTAGACCCACCCATTGTTCCCGACAACGTTAGCAACTTGGCATCTAAGTGGGGACTTGGGCCAACAAAGACCAGCCCAATTGAATACAATTGAAAACAACCCTCTATATATATGATAATGATATCTTCATTTTTCACTCTTTCGCAGGTATCCTATAATTACAAAAATATTAACAAAAACTTCCAGCTAATTTTTTTAAATTTTTTATTTTTTATTTATAAAAGCTCATAACAGAGGCTTATCATTTTCATTGCATGCCATGAACTTGTCTGGGGTACTACCGGATGACATTTTTTCCAAATGTTTCAATTTCAACGTTTACCAAATCTTGATGTAAGCCCGAAAAGCCCCAACTCATATACGGACAATTTCTGCTTTAATAAATAAAACAGAGCAGTTCCAAGGGAGCAACACTGGGGCTGTTGGGACTCCCCAGCTAACATTTTGATTGTTCGTGGTTGGATTTGTAGTGACCTAAACACATGGTAGGTCATATAATGTCACGCTACTTCTCTCCTTCTTCCCATTTATCCCTCCCTACAAGTACTCATTTTTGGAACATCTTTACATTTAACCTAAAACTAACTACCACATTATTAAAAATTTTTTTTTTTTTTTCCCTTGAAAGAGTATCATATATCAGTGTTACATTGATGAGTTGAAAATTTGAATTGATAATAGTATATTAGGGAGGCATTGGCTGCTTTACACAGCATTGAATTTTCAGAGTTGATATATTTAAACCTTTATTATCTTCATTAATTCTGTATTGATTTTAAAGTAGTGCAGCAGTAAATGCTTTGGAGTTGGGACTGACCTCCCATTAACATTAGACTTTAATAATTTTCATTGATTTTGAGGATCCAAGTTGTTGGGTAAAGAAGACTAAGTAAGGAGAGGCCCGGAATGTGAGTTAAAAGAGTTTGGTATGGAGTGAGTGTGGATGATTGCTATGACGGTTTAGTTTTAATGGCAGATGAGGGTGGGGTAATTGTTGAGGAGTTTACTATGGTGGGCTAATATTTAAGTGTAGGATATAATGAAAATGACTTTCTTTGATGGAGAAACAGTGACCCGTCATCATTTCCTGTTTCAGCTCTATCTCTACCAAGCCTCTCCTCTCTCCCTCTCTGATAATTGACAAATTACATTCCATTGTGTTTCCTCTTTCTGTACATCTGGTCTCTACAATTACCTTTTCTCTCATTTGCTTCTTGTAACCTCCAAAGCAAAGACACCCAAAAGAAAAGGATAAAAAAATGATAAAGGGGTGATGATACTCACTTCTCACCATCCAAACTGTTCCTTCAATCCAACTCTACTCATCAATTCATCATTCGTACCCCCCATTTTCCCTTTCTCTTCTTCCACTAGATTCTAATCTACTACTCATCCCAACCAACCTATGAATTAAGAAAAAAGGAAAAGAAAAAAAAAATCCATCCTCCGCCAAAAAAAGAAAAGAAAATCTTGATTTTTTTCTATCAGTATTCTTAGCATTTTTGGATATGACACAGGTGCTTCAATCCTCTTATCACTTCCCTTCATCTCCAAGCTCAATACCATGTGCAGCACCCACACACAATGATGGGGTACACCAACATACCCATCTCAACCATACCCTTATTAACAACCCCAGTCCCTCCTCCGTAGTAGTAGAAAACAATTCAGCTACAAGAGGAGGAGGAGGAGAAGAAGAAGAAGAAGGACAGAGGGAGAGGAAAGAAAGGGACAGAGAGGGAGATCAACTGTCTATTTTGGAACTATTGGTGACTGCTTTTAGGAAGTCTTTGATTGGTTGCAACAACCGTGGGGGGAGGCTTTTCAATGGAGATTGGATGGTTTGGCTAGGATGTTAGACATGTTGCTCATGTTACATTTGATCGTTTCAATGGCTTTCTGTCTTTCCCGTTGAGTTTGAACCAGAAGTGCCCAGAAGACCTCCTAGTGCCAGGTCATTTTGAATTGCTTTCTTTTTCCCCTCTCCCCCTTTTTTCTGTTTGGGAAATTCTGGTTTGATTCTTGATCATTTGTGGAAAAATATGTATTGGGTTTAGGACCAAAAGATCTAAGTTTGATATTTCATTTATTTGAGAAAATTATTTAACGGGTTTTAAAAATGTGTTTAAATAGTTTTAAAGCTCTTTTTTAGTCCAAACAAATGGGTTAGTTTTCTTTTTCAATTTTTTCCTTCGGAAAAAAAAAGAATAGGTTTAAGGGTTCAGTTTGAATTTTTCTGAAAATGCTGTTATGAATTTCAGATAAATATTCCATCTGCGCAATGGACTAAATATTCCTTCCTTCTCCCTTGGAGGAAACTGAAAACATCTAAAAATGAGCTGCTTTTTTATGTATTTGCTTGGTTTGGATGAACATGATTTGTCTGGGCTACCAATCCATTGTATAGTCTCCTCTGTCTTCCATGATATGGAAGAAGGCTTACATTTCATAAGTGGTGGGATCACTGATCCAAACTAATTGACCTAAATTTCCTCGGGCTTGCTCTCACCTTATATCTATGAAAGATAGCTTTAAGACGAGAAGATCCAGAAAGATTGCCTATGATTGGGGCAGGGAATGAGAGTAGGGGGAGGGATCACCCTAGTGAGGCTTCCAACGTCGAGGAGATTTAGACTTATCTAGTCCTGGGAGGAATCTTATTAGTGGAAATTTTTAGAGTGCATGATAGAGTTGGAGTTATTTGGTGTATCAGCACAAGCATAGATAGTTGTTAAAATTAACTAGTGGAATGCTAGGATTCTGTAAGAGTGAATTTCAGGTATCCATTGATGGTAGGATTCTCTCAAATTATTAGTACATCTTCTTGTCTTCCTACATTTGTTGTTAGCAATGGTTCAACATTTGTATTTTGGATGGTTTGTGATGGCAAAAGAAAAGATATTTGAGAGCTCTGACTAAAAGAAAAAATACATAAGCATCAGCTTAGTATTGCCCATGAATGCGACTGTTCTGTGATGAGTCGCATTATAACTATTCCAGTTATTCTGTTTCATATGAGAAAAAAAATATCCTCTCCATACATGCATGCATGCATTTGTATGTAAGTGCAATTTATAAGTCTATTTGGCTCATGTTTGTACATGTTTACAGAACAGTTCTGATAAATAATGTTACTTGATATCCTTCCGTTTATTAGTTTCTAATGTAATGCATAATTGTTATCCTGTGTCTGACATTTTGTGCAAGTGCTCAGGATGATGTTGCACTATTGACTTTGATATCCTTCACCTGCAGTACAAATGTTTTGGAGTTTCCATAGACTCTATGCAGCTTTCGTTTGACTCCAGAGGGAACTGCGTGTCATGGCTATAAAACGCTTGTATGCACAAGGGGGCCTGTAGGTCTTACCGCTACCGCTTGTCTATTTTTACAAGTTTTCTTCTTTGTCTGGTAAAGTACAAATTTTCAACTAATTTCTTAAGTCAAGAAACACAACTTGTTCAATTGTCACTGCTATTGATGCTCGACTTTTCCAGTATCCTTATGCAACTTCAAGATCGGTGACATCGTTTCCTATTTTAGCATAGAGCTAAGCATTGAACTTAAAATGTACAGGCAGAAGGGATCTTTAGAATTAATGCTGAGAATGGCCAAGAGGAGTATGTTAGAGACCAGTTAAACAGGGGAGTAGTCCCGGATGACATTGATGTACATTGCTTAGCAGGCCTTATAAAGGTATTTTTCACCCATTATTTATTGCACAACCAGGAGCTTGGCAGCCTTGTAGCTCCATTGGATTACCTAAGAAGCATGTCTCTGTTTTTTTATCAATGTTATTAAAGCCCGTTTAGTGACCTAACCATACACGGTGCTGGTTCATTTTTTATTGGATGATTAGCCTGATATGATTAGGAAGTGAAATATTTAATTTCCTAATTAATTTGGTTGAAATCAGGTTTCAAGAACAGAGTCTTGACCTATTGGCAGTTTTTTTGCAGTATAGTTCAATTGGTGTTTGAAAAAAGTACTATTTTAATCCCATCCCTCGAAACATTCTTGCGAATGGTCATGGTTCCCCTGCAAGTTCTGTTGAACAATGGTTCCCACTTCCTTCACTGATCCTAATTTATTCAGATTGGGCCCGGCTTGTCAAGTTGAGTCTCTCTGATGGTGTTAGGACCAAACTGGGGGGTAGTGGTCTGGTTGAATGGTTCATCAGTCAGCTTGACCATGTAGTCTAGGTTCTCATAACATAGATTTTCTTAGTTCTTATGTTTCTTTTTAGCTTAATGTGCTACTGCTATGTGCAGGCTTGGTTCCGGGAACTTCCAACTGGATTGTTGGACTCTCTCTCACCAGAGCAGGTAATACAATCCCAGACAGAAGAGGAGTGTATTCAGCTGGTGCGGCTTCTTCCCCCAACTGAAGCTTCTCTGCTAGACTGGGCTATAAATTTAATGGCTGATGTGGCTCAAATGGAACATTTCAGCAAGATGAATGCACGCAATATTGCTATGGTTTTTGCACCAAACATGACTCATGAGTGAGTTATTTCTGGCCAAAATACACTCTTATTATCTCTTTGTTGCTAGTGACATCCAAGTTTCCCTGCTTATGAAAGATGGAGAATACACTATAAAAATTTCTTGAAAGAAATTTCAATTTCATAGTGGGAAGAGTGAAAATAACACTCTTCTGCGATGACATGCCCAGTTAATAACTTGTTATCCCGAAATCTTACTTTTGCTTTGTTCCTGGGTGCTCTGCTTCTGTTTTTTAATCCCACTCCCTATCAAATAAACTCACTTATGTTTTTCTTACTTGGATATGGTTTTGTATATTCTGCTGCTTCTTTTGGTTGCAGATGGCAGATCCCTTGACAGCCTTGATGTATGCAGTCCAAGTGATGAATTTTCTCAGGACTTTGATAGTCAGGACGCTTAGGGAAAGGGGGGACTCAGTAATTGAAGATGTTTCAATTTCCCATCTTGAGCCTTCTGATGAGAATGGACACCAGGGATCTTCACAGTCACTTGTTGAGGATGGGTGTGAGAAGAATGAAGATGAGAAAGTTTTTCTTTTTTTTGCTGAAGAACCCACTGTAGAAAGCCCCACTTATCCTACCCAGGATGGATCTGAAGCTGAAAATGGAGATCAAAGTTTTCTAACTTCGATTGAGAATCTTATTCCTGGTGGAAACAGGCCTGTGGTTGAAAGTTGCCCCAGATCCCTCTCCCAGCTAACGCCTTAACAGATGAAGCACGGGCCTCTACTCCCAGTAGTGGAGACAAAATGTAGAGGCTGTTCAATCAACGCCTGTCGAGTGCAGAACCGACAATCAAGCAATTCCAGTCTCAAGAAGGCCACAGAAAGATAGCAAGAGTCACCTGACCTGGTAGGGCTGCAAGTCCATTATCTCGGGCCGGGAGCCCTTTGCCGAGAGCTGCCAGTCCTACAACCAAGAGCAGGGGAACCAGCATTGTTAGCAGGATTAATTCAAGGGCAGAGCGAGTTGAAGCCTGGCGGTGAAGTGGTAAGCCAGTCTGGTTGGGGGTGGGAGGGATTGACCAGCCCAGCTGGTAACTTAAATCAAAAAGTTGTGTTTTTCCTCTGGAAATTTTTGTGTATGATTTCATGCCTTTTGTCTTTCAATGTTTCTTGGTGTTTCATGACCTCCTATGTTTTTTATGTTAGGCAATTGGTTCCCTAACCACAGTCTAGTAGCATTTTGTGGATTTCAAACTAAAAATCTTAAATCAATTGTTCTGATTCACTTTGACCAGCACCATCTAATACCGTATGAACAACCATCCGCTGGCATCTTCCAACCTTTCAATTTGCAATGAACAGAGTCCACTTTCAGGGACCGGTCTTCGTCTTCTTCTACCTCATCTTCTTAAACTAACACCTTATCATTCTGATCGATAGCTTTGCTGACTTTACAGAAGCCTGAGTGTGGATAAGAGGTAACTGTGTAGAGAAGTTGCAGATGCACTAATTGGGTTGTTGACTCTGAGGGATAAAATTAAAGTTTTCTAACTACACCTTTTATCTCCATAGCAGCTAAATTGTGAAAGATTATGGGGAATCTGCTGCTATAAAAACCATTATGAGGAAAAGGTGAGGCACTTACATCTTACAGAACTGTTTCTGCGCCATCCACTGACATGTTGAATCTTGTACAACATTGTTTTATCAGTTTAAGCCAAGGGGAGGCCAACATGACCCTTTTCCTTTTCATGTATGTAGCATAAGACTAGCTGTCTCTGTTCATCCAAGGAAACAGCTTGGGCGAGGGAATTCAATCCACAAATCTTATTATCAACCTAGGTTTACATCATGATCTTGAAATGAAAATTGTAGAAAGCAAGAAAGAATTGGAGGAAAGAATTCTTTGTATATTGTATTGATTCATTGTGAATATGTATATACAAAATCCAATCTAATCTTTCTAATAGAATACAACTATATATGACAAGTTTCCTAATAGGTTACAACTCTATCTGTAAAGTAGATATATGCTAAAACACTTCCTTTCAAGTTGGAGCATAGATATTAATCATGCTAAACTTATTACATAGATAACAAACCCGGTCCCCACTTGCGCTCAAGACATCCAATCGTTTCCAGCCACATATCTTACAAATCAAGCTCGAAATTAGATTTTACCGAATTTAATGACAATCTATTTCAGCTACTGGCCCATAATACTTGATTAGGGAAGCAATATGAGTTGTATTATTGTCACACCAAAGTTTTGTCGGATCAGGTCTTAATGCCGACTTCCATCAAGAGTTGATGATGCCACATGATCTCACATACGGATTGTGTCATCGCTCTATGTTTAGACTCTGCACTATATCGGGAGACAACACTTTGTTTCTTACTTTTTCATGAGACTAAATTCTTTCTAACAAACACACAAGACTTAAAGTAACCTCATGTCCTTCTCGCATTCAAGCCAACGATCCGTGAAACACTTAAGTTTATTATGCCATGGTTACTGTATAAAATACCACGTATTGGGGCTTCTTTCAAATAACATAGAATCTATTCTACAACTATCCAATAATCAATTGTTGGTAAGACATTGCTACTTCACTTACAACACTAACTCGAGTGCAATATCACATGAAAACCCATGTAATTCAAATTTTCTTTCCAACTAGCTCCTATATCTCTCTTGACAAATGTTTCATTTTCTTAGTATGTACGCTTCGAACCATAGAGAATCGTGATTGCTTTTACCTCCCCTAACTTTCCAATCTTAGAGAATAGATCAAGCACATTTTTCCTTTGAAGATAGTTAAGATTTACAAGCTGTTTCGCATAACTTCACGCCCAAGAAGTATCTTAGCATCCATAAAGTCTTTGTAATGGAATTCGCTCTCCGAATAAAGCCGACTAAGAGACAGATACCTTGAGAGTCACTTCAACGATAACAATATCATCCACATACACTACCAATAGAACGATAATTCGAATCGAGCTTCATGAAGATGAGTGGTCGATTTACTTTCCTCGCATTAAATTCCTCAATGGCTTGGTGAGATGTACCAAACCACCCATGTCAACTCTGTTTCAAATCATACAAGACTCAAGCACATACAAACCCTCTCTATCTCCCCTCGAAAGAACAAACCTTGGTTGGGTATTGTTCCAAATACACCTCATCCCTGGCAAGAAGACATTCTAATATCAAGCCAAGTAGAGATCCCAATTATAAGTGCAGACCAGTGGAAATAAAAATGAACATATGTCATCTTAGCAACAAGTGAAAAAGTGTCGGATAGGCCTGGGCATACCCTTTAGCAACAAGGCGGGCTTTCAACCGAGCAATGGATCCATCGGGATTAACCTTCATTGTAAACACCCAACGATAATCAATGGCTTTCTTCCAACAGGTAAACGAACCAAGTCCCAAGTACCATTGTCAGTCAAGGCATCCATCTCCTCTATCATAATACCACACCAACCAGGGTGAGCAAGGGCTTTAAAAACCTTTTTAGACAACAAAATAGAGTCCAATGATGCAATAAAATAACAAGATTGTGTTGACAAATGGTCATAAGAGAAAAATGAGGAAATTAGATAAGCACACTGACATTTACCTTTACGGAGCAGCAATGCGCTCAATGGTAACTGATATGATGTCGGCTAACCGTGGAGGGCTCAAGACTAAGGGTGTTGGTGCGAGTGTGACTCGAGGATGAGGTTTTATCAGCAGGACAGAGTACGAGCCGGTGAGGCAAGAGTGAGCAAACGAGTAACCTCATCATCCTCCCTTAATCCGCTTGATTGGTCGTGAGAAAAATGAGTATTCTCAAGAAAGGTGACATCAGCAAAAACCAGCTACTTAAGAAGACTAGGACAATAACATCTATATCCCTTTTGAACTCGAAAGTAACAAAGGAAGATACACTTCAAGGACTTAGGATCGAAGCTTGTATACACATGTGGACTTTATTATCCCGAACAAAGTAGCATAATCCCAAAGATCCGGCGCTCAACGGGAAACAAAGGTTTATTTGGAAAATGATGTGATATGTAGTATCTCAATTCAAGACCGAGGGAAGGCATCCGGCGACAAAACAAGCGATGAAATAACATCTACTAAAATGCTTAGCACTCGCATTTGAACAATGTTCTAACAATTTCATGAGGTCTATTCTTCCTCTTAGCCATGTCATTATGAGAAGGAGTATCAACATAGGAGATCCGATGAAGACATTCGCTACGAATGACTCGAAACTGGCTCAAACATATTCTTTATGATTACGCCTCAAACTTTGAATAGATACATGAAATTGAGTGTGTATCTCAACATAAAAGGCACGGAAATGAGAAAATAACTTAGAACGGTTTTTCATTAGATATAACCAAGTGGTTCGTGAATAATCATTAACAAAAGTGACAAAGTATCTAAACCCAATTGGGGACGCATCGATTACGGACCCTTACACGCCCGAATGATTAACTAAACGAAAGACTAACTCGTTTATTGACTCTAAGACTAAAAGGAAGACGATGATGCTTCACAAATTGACAAGACTCACAATCTAATGACGACAAACTTGAAAACTGTGGACACAACTTTTTCAACAAGGGAAGAGAGGGATGGCCTAATTGACAATGCATCTCAAATGGTGTAGTAACTCCAGAACAAGCGACAGGTTTCGGTACTGCATGATAAAAAATGTAGAAACTCCTATACTCATGCCCTCTACCTTCGTTATAAGATTCTGAAAAAGACAAAAATCAAGGAAAAATGAGATATAACATTTAAGTGTTTGAGTTAATTTGCTCACATACATCAAATTAAAAGATAAATTAGGTAAACTCAAGATGAATGACAAAGGGAGAGATGGAGTGGGAAAATTTGTGTTTCATCCAAGTAATACATTATCAGGACCCATCTACCAGAGCCGATATCGTCAAGGTCATGATTGGAAAGGTGTAGAATAGGCTAGAATTACCTACCATGTGATTTGTAACTCCGGAATCAATGACTCATTTGAAGGACAAAGAAGAGATAAAACATTTATTCTAGTTACCTGACTCAACAATAACAGTAATCATAATAGATGGAGACTTCAATGATTCTCGATACAAATGGAACCTGGCTAATTATTCTCTTGTGAACTGAATTGACTGATCCAATGCCTCATTAATGGAAGCTAAATGAGCATATTGAACTATCTGATTCCGACTCTGCAGTTTCTTATAGTCTCGTATCACATGTCCAAGCTTATGGCAATAATAACAAACAACTCCTCTGCACTCGTCCCCTCTCACCACCGTCTGACCACCTCACTCGTGATTGTTGCTTTGATTCACCCATGTTCTAACCAACAAGGGCACTATTCATCCGGTGTAGGAGGAGAGACGCAAGAAGTCTATGCGCGCAGTATCCTATCAATGCCTCTCGCTGAAATACGAGATCCCCAGCTTCGACAAAAATTCATACTTCATCGTAATTTCGCACTCTAAAGGAGTGCGGCCAGAATTCCATCGCTACCATCTATCTCGCGGTTCGTTGAACTTTTACCATACGGGCTAAAGGGTAGTAGTGTTTTCAATTCCTCATGTCTTCTTATAGTCCATGAAGAGTTCTGTCAGGGACCGATCTTGTTTCTCAATATGATAAAAGGCTCTACACATCAAATAAGCGAGAAATATTCTCTTTGCCAGAATACACAAATTCCAAATATTCCATTAGTTCCTTAACATACTCATAGTGATTAATGAAGGTGGAGATTTTACCGTCGATGAATTACTACCAGTAGGAAGAGATTCGATACTCATCCTCCGCCCATCGGGCCTTCGAATCATTTATGGAGGGTCCTAGAAAGATGACTCCTACATACCTGATTCTCCTCAAGTAGAGGTGGATTGTTTTACTCTAATCCGAGTAATTAGGATCAGTTAGTTTGTCCTCCGTGATCTTTGACATCATCGGGACCGCTTCAGGCTCCGAAATAAGCTTCTTATCTTTTGAAGAATCTAAACCACTCATTATGAAGTCAGACACGAGATCAGGGCAAAGGACACCTTTAGAAACCAAACGTATAGGAACTTCCCCAAAAACCTAGGTTTGCAACCCAAAAAACTCCTGTGGATGCTGCTATCATATCCAAAATCATTTGAAAGACCCTTTTCCAGTGATCAAACAAGGAAGTGGAGTGGTTGAGGAGGCTTGTCGGAGACCGACGATGTCAGAGGAGGTGGCACGTCGCCGAAGGATGGCCCACATGCCCTCACGCCCCAGCGCGTGGGGAACAAGGCAGTCTTACACAGGCCACATGTGTGACTCATGTGAGCCTTTTTCGACCACCAAACGAGAGTTGGGTCAGCCTGAGGTCGCACACCTTCCTATGTGGTACAAGGCCACCTGGGCCTCTCCCAAACACAACAGCCAAAACACACCCGCCTCGTGGGGTTTTCTCCGAAATTCCTTCAACAAAATTCGCTTAAGCCTGCAATCCAAGCCCCAAGCTGATACCGTGTGTAAAGCATGAAAGAATCTATAAAAGAATTCCTTGCATATTGCACGATCTATCGCGACTATATATATACAAAAGTCAATCTAACATTCCTAATAATAACTCTATATGACAAGTTTCCTAATTGGTTACAAGTCTATATGTAAAGTAGATATATGCTATAACAAAAATAATAATGAGAAACAAGGAAAATTGATCTACTGCTTGTTTGATTCATAACAGTTACACGATGGAAAAGATAATAAAATAAAAATTATTAAGGCAATAAGTTTTATTTTTATTACTTTAATTTTTTTATCCATTTCTTAAGAGATCACAAGAATCAAACTTACTTTCGATTGTCTTACATCTAGGTTCATCCCTTTTTCTTTTTCTTTAGGCTGGAGCCCAAAATTTTGAGGAATAACGATCTAAACTTTTTTAGGTTCTCTAAATTCATGTGACTCCAAGCCCTGAAGCCGTTAGTTGAAAATCTACAACATCATTCCAGAAAGAGTCTCGAGCTTCTAACACCAACAAGGAAAAGGGAAAATGTGAAATCCGGATTTATGAATGTCAATACGTTGGCATGAAGTCACCTCAATGTGTCTATTTCTCTTTTAACAATCGATAAATACATACCCTGATTTGTTGGGACATGGCAAACTGCCTATCTGTTTTTCTTCATACTTCACCTTATATTATGCATAACCTATTTTCCATTCAACCAACAGCATATATGGGGTGAAGATTACACTACACATCTTATGCCGTGTTGAGAGGAGAGGCGTGAGACCTTTTCAAAATCTTTCAACACTCCTTGCCCTCTCCTCTAGTTCTCTGGTGCGAGTGCAATGCTCTCTGACATTGATGTTCATCAATTAAGACCAGATTATCAGGACACTCTATTTCTAGCATCCCTTCAACCAAATCTGGTGATGCATTCCAAGCTTTTAAAATTTTCTATTTGACATCATAATTTTCAAACTTCATCCTCAATGTCAATTTCCCAGTATGTTGATAAAGCTTGGAGAGTCCATTTTGTCTCTGACCATTTATGTTGCTTATCAACTTTGGAACCTTTGGATGAGCTTTACCAATAGTCTTTGCAAGAACAAGCTCCATTCTTAAAATGGTGAAAACGAGTAGCATCCCGAACAACAAGCTGCCTGTCCACAATCTCACTGACCAACTTTAGAAATAAGTGACAATCTTCACACACCCTCAGGTTCTTTATCACAGTAGTCTCTGTCCCTGGTCTAGTGTTTATGAGTCCAAATGCAACTGCTAACTTTTCACTATGCACTCCTATACAAGTCATAAGCTCTTCATTTCTTCTCTCTTGATCTTTATCATTACGCCCATCACGCCTCCTGATGATATCTTCCAACCCATCCAGAGTTCGGTATATCTCCTGTGCCTGTGGATGGGTTCTATCCCCAACCAGGAAGAGGTGAATCCTCCCTTGGTATTCAACATAGCTATAACCTGGCTCCTTTTTGAGCTTCCGCTCTCTCAACATTACTCTAACCCTCATTATCCCCTCCATATTCTCTGCATCAGAGTATATATTTGAGAATAATACATAATAACCAATATTTGTAGGTTCAAGTTCAATGACCTTTTCAAAAGCTAACTCGGCTAGCTCTACATTTCTTGTGGATCTTGCAAGCACCTGGAAGAGGGCTCCCCTACACTGCACCATCAGGTTCCACTGTCATCAATCCAATGAGTTTCCAAGCTTCCTCAAGTCGTCCTGCCCTACCTAAAAGATCCATAACACAAGAGTAATGCTCTGGACCTGGCTGCAATCCATAATCCCTCTCCATCGCAGTAAAATAACACAAGCCCTTCTCAGTCAATCCAGCATGGCTACAAGCGGATAGAACACTCACAAAAGCTGCTCCATCCAGCATTTCACCAGCACTTATCATTTCATCAAAGAGTTGCACTGCTAGTTCACCTTGCCCATGCATTCCATATCCACCTATAATTGCTGTCCATGAAATTATGTTTTTCTCAGGCATGCCATCAAAAATAGCACGAGCCTTTACCAAATTACCACACCTGGCATACATATTAATCAAAGCATTTTTCAAGAAGGGATTGAGACCAAAGACAAAGCCGCTTAACACTATCCGCTGTTCTACCTCCCTGCCAACAGTATGCGCACCAAGGTGAGCACAAGATGACAGAACACTAACTAGTGTCACCGGGTCAGAACAATTCCCATAGATTCCATCTTCCGATAAAGGTCCAAAACCTGCCCTGCAAGCCCATTTTGAGCATATCCAGAAATCATGGCATTCCAAGTAATCAACCCCTTTTCGGGCATTCCATCAAAGAACTTCCTCACAAAATCAACCGACCCACATCGCACATACATTGTTAGCAAACAATTCCCAACTGATAAATCACCGTCCAACCCGAACCTCACGCCACAGGCATGAAGACACGTCCCAAAACCCAAATGAATGGGACCGGTACATACCGGAATCAAGCCCAACATTGTCACCGCATTCACCAATACACCCTCCTTCCTCATTTGCCTAAACAACAAAACCGCATTGGACAATCGAGAGTTCAACGAATACCCAGCAATCAAAGCATTGTAACAAACAGTAAGGCTTCTCGAGTGAGGATTTTCATCAAACACTTTACGTGCACTATCAACAATCGAGCACTTACAATACATCGAAATTAAACAGTCTGAACGAGTTGCCCGAGCCCGCGTCTTCTTGACTACGACCAAGGAGTTGGGTACCGGCGAGAGGTAGCGATGTGGAGGCGCATGATTTGACGCGAAAGGAAAGGTGAATGCATTGGGAGAGTCTCCAGAAGCAAGCATCTGGCAGTAGAGATTGAGAGCTTCTTGAAAATGGCGGTGTCTTGCTAGCTCTCTTAAGCGAGCATTCCATGAGGCGGTTCTGGCTCGATTCTGAAGGTCTAACCATTTGTTTGCGTATGGAAAAAGTGGATGTGATCTGATCATACTAACCACCAGTCGGATTCCATGCTCCTTTTATGTAATTGATAATAATAATTGAGGGAATTATGTTAAGGCAATCAAAAAAAGAAAGAAAGGTAATAGATTAAAGTTCCCTGGGTCCCCAACCTCAAAAATGCACCATCTCCAGTACTAAAAACATGGCTGAAATAAGACAAAATGTTTTATGTTTTGGGCTAACGGGATCCATTTATGAACGCCTAGGATAGAGACCAAGGACATGTCATAAATTCTCTAAAAATAAATAAAAAATGTGCTCACAGTATGCTTAAAACATTAATACAATAGTTATATAATATTAATGTAATAACTTTTCTTTTAATATAAAAGTTTTGATTATAATGTAACTGTCATATAATACTAATATAACATACTTAATACATTACTGTAACAACTTTTTATTTAATGTAACATAGCTTAACTGTATTTAAAGCTGCTACATTAATGCCAGAATACAAGTAAAGTATTACATTTACTTCCATATTGGCGAAAGCTATATATTAATATTATCGAGCTTGCATCAAATACTTTATTCAAAAAATATTATAAAATCATTCAAACCAAATTAACGCCAAAGAATGGCCAGAATGCCGACGCCACACAACAACAATCGATTTATTAATCAAGAGAACGTCAGCAGTCTACGACAACGACAATCGGACTAATAATTCGAAATGGAGTGAGAATTTATACAAGACTAAACAAATAAAATACTCAAATGCTATCGCAAAGACAAAAGTAATTGTTAAATTTAAAACAAACGCCCATGTCCGTGATAAATGCAGATCAATCAAATTCAAATCCGCAGCCTGGTGGATCGCGACATTTGAACTTTCGGGCTTAAAACGCTATCGCCATCAGTTCGCATTTGCCAAACATACTACTGGCATTAGCTACTTAAAATCCAAATTCGCCATTTTTCTCCCAATAGACACTATTTTAGTCTAAAACTCAATATTATTACCGTGTTACATTAGTATTATATGACCTTACATTAAGATCATAATTGTTAAATTAAGTGGAAAGTAATTACATTAATATCATATGATTGTTACATTAATATTGTCAGTTTTTATTTTTTTTTAATTTTCAATTACTTATGACATGTTAACAATTTCTCTATTACGTGCCTATAAATGAGCTTCATTGGTTAAACACATTAATGACATTTATGTCTTCTCAATAGATGTTACTATTTCAGTGCATTTTTTTATCATATTATTGAAGATGGTATATTTGAGGGTGATTTGGGGGACTTGAGTTATATTTTCCTTATTTTTTATGCAATAGTCCACCTTAACATAATAATTTAAGATTTTAAATTTTAATTTTTTTTTTTTTAATGCACTCACTTGAGCTTTGCATGCAAAATAATTGCTTTTAAAAATTATTAAGCTACTAACGCCAAAATAAAAGACTAAACTAATACAGAATATCACAGGCTAGTGATAACTAAGAATTTGACTTCATTAAAAGCCGCTAACCATACGATAAATGGATTTGATGCAAAGGCCTAGAACTACAAAGAATGATAAATGGATTCCAGCAACACCGTTAACTACGTGTTTAATCGGACATTTCAAGTCGCACGTTAACAACGACTATATGGATGAAATATTATGTTTTTTCCTTAGGGGTGATAGACAGTGGAATGAGTACTTTACTTTCCCTACCTAGCTTGCTTCTTCTTTGAAGCATACTTCACATGAAAGTACTTTACTTTCCCATATATATGAATGCCCTTTTTGCCTTTCTGAAA
This sequence comes from Tetrastigma voinierianum, assembly GCA_016808115.1. Lineage (NCBI taxonomy): Eukaryota > Viridiplantae > Streptophyta > Magnoliopsida > Vitales > Vitaceae > Tetrastigma > Tetrastigma voinierianum. Next base: position 24,671 of record JAEQBH010001768.1, read on the forward strand.
GTAAGGTACTAAGGTTACATTTCCCACCAAAACTTCTCTGTTTTCGATCTTCTTTCTTCTCTAATCCACCACTACGCATTCAAGAAAAGGCTTATTTTTCTTCTTTCTCTCTAACCACTCGCTTTTATCCTCGATTTTTACGACAAGATTTTATTTTTTTTATTACGACGCTTATTTATAGCGAACGACCAAATAAAGTTGTACCTGATCTATCAAAATGAATCAAATTATAAATATTTAATCACTATATTATCAAATTTATAAGATGTTACGTATGTTATTAACCTAGATTTTGATCCTTTATGATTTATGATTTTTAGTGAAATTGTTCAAATAATTTTTCCTTTCAAAAAGAAAACTCTGTTTCCATCAATTGCAGCAAATTCTTTGGGGAAATTTATATGCCAGTAGCTCATTGCTAAGCCATGCCCATGAATTATAAATATGAAGTTGTACATCCCATCATACTATTAATAACATACCATAAATTATTGAAGTTTAAGATTATATCATATCATCATCAATGCACATCAAAGCTACCAACCAAGGTTTCTCTAATTGGATCTACATAGTTGCACTAAATACGTAGGTATCTTTACTAGAAAAAAAAAAAGGAGGTGCTTCATCTAGCCACCATGTGAGCACCATAGAGGAAAAGGTAAAAAAAAAAAAAGATAAAAGAAGACTAATTAAGACTGAACATGAAGAACACACCTGGCTACTAGATTTTCTCACACATTACATGTTTTTTGAAACGTTAATCGCACGCCCCCATTTCCCAAAATTCCGTCGACCATCAAGTTAACCTCGCTAAACCGCAAGGTCTTCATATCACGAGATCCATACACGAAGAAACGACCTAATGTACCCATCCATACTCATTCATAGCTTCAAATCATACATTTCTATATATTCAAGAGTTATTACATCACTTTTTAATACAAACATATATTAAAAGAATCGGGCCTAATATATACACAAAACTCAATCATGCCACAAACCGCCCGTCAATCCCAAATTTTTAAAGAGCATTGTCTCGCCGAAGACTGAGCGATCTCACGACGGTACGAGCAATGCCTAGTAATTGAATTTCCTACAGTGCCATTCCCTTACCTAAACTAATTACGCAATGACACATCACAACATCCACATACCATACCCCACGTATGCATACATTTAACGATGATATCATATTTAAATGTTTCCATGCCCATACCCCGAGTCACTCACTAACCCATCACACGCCACGCCGTTCGCAGAATCATCATTAGTAATGCCAATGACACTCCAAATACCGAGCCTTGCCTACCACCGACCCAATGTGACTGTTTGCCAACAGAACCCATCCCGAGTCAACCCTAACTCCCATCACTCAACTCTAAGTCTGGGGTTTCGATAAACATAACCATGCGTTTTCTCAAGTAACAAAACTTTTTCGTATTTACACCGTGGGTCTCTAACACCTATACATAACTTTCTGAGTAAGCATCAGTCTCTCACACCTATGCAGACTTTTCTGATAATACCACGACTCTACACCAAAATCAAGAATCGCCCAACACACATTAATTATTTCTCATTTCATAATTTGGAACTATGAGTCTTTATCGATCGAATTCTAAACAAACTCAACCCACGCTCACCAAGAATGCTGACAACTATACCGCCAGACCACACCCGACTGACCCGATGTCACCGTGCACATGAATGCAATGATGTCAATTCATATATCCAATTCCAATGGCTCACACACAATTATATTTCATATAATTCAAACATTCATGTTAACACATTAATTAGCATGCATTAACATATCATTTCCTATACACATTTCAAGTCATTCAATTCAAGTAATAACATGCAAGCAAAACACATGGACCAATTTTCACCCATCCATCAATCTGACTTTTAATGTTCCATAATGCGATGCGGTCATCCATGGATAAATTTCTCATCCAAAGATCTGCTCCACTTCTTTGGAACCGAAATCCATGGCAATTTCCGGCCTCACAACACCCAAAATCATTCTCATGGCCTTTTAAATAAGTAATATCCAAGCAGTGAGAAGACTTCACCTCCCTGAGTCAGCGAACCAGACACACAAGATCTACGTAGCCCCTAAACAGAGACCAACTTTGCTATCACGAGTCTGGCTCGACCGATCACCTAAAACTAGAGATAAGGTAGACAAACTCTCTAAACCTTTCCTTCCTTTCCTCTCTTGCCTCCCTCCCTTTTTCCTTCTTCCCAAACAAGTCAGGAGAAGATAGCTGCCTCAAGTGGGATGTCATCCACTCGCTACACGTCCATTTCATCGACTTTGGATTTCCTCCCTATCCACTTATCCTACAATGATTTCTCTCCACGACGACGCCATATCACCCATGGCCCACACTGAGCCTGCTTGACCTATTCCGCATACGACACGCGTGGCACCTCGAGCCACTCAAATGTGCCAAGGCCCCACACCACTCCCGGTGCTCAAAATGCAGCCTGAACCGTCTCTGACCGACGAAATTCAATGTGGTAGCTGATTTCGCGAGACGATTCTAACGGCAGCTCCATTTTCATCCGAGATCTAGAAAATTCCGATTTTGACCGAAATTACCATGTTACTTTTCAAAATTAGAATTTTCTCGGTCTACATTAACATAGAAATTTAATGGTAGAGTAATATTATGTATTAGATTTATATTTACTCATCGATTTAAACATGTTACTTTATTAATCACCACAGATGTTCTACACATCATCATTGAATAGCATGATCAACCATAGCAGGCCAGGATCATTTATACTGTCACTATATTAGATATTTAATTTATGTTAGAACTATCGACAAATACAATAAAGGGAAGAGAAAGAGAGAGAGAGATAGAGGTCACAACAAGCACTATGGTTCCTTTTCACACTAGTATCCAAATGTGTGGTTATTATCAAAGTTCATGTCAACTATTAAAGGGAGAATAATAGAATATGGGGGAACCCACCGAGTTCAAAGCATAAAAATGAATGTAGAGTAGAGACTTCGACCGCTTTTGTTCTTATTTTCAAAACTGGGCTTCATTTTTGAAAATTATTCTCGAGAACAATTTTAAAACAATGTTAACACCAAAAAGGTGTTCCTCGAAAACTCTCATTGTTCCTTTAAATTCTAATGTTTTTTGTAATGACGGAACAAAAACATGTTTTCCTTGTTTTCCTATTCTCCTTATTTTTTATAACAGAAAACAAACAGGCGCTTAATTACTAGAGGGGCCTTGGTGAGGTAATTGAGGATGGTGGCAATTGGGTGGAAGGTGTGACGCCCCCAACCCGACACCCGGTGTCAAGCGAAGGTGTCACTTTTTTTGTGATTACTTTAAACTTATAAACTTTGCTCATCTGTCGTTAAACATTACTGTGACTATATTCCAGAAGAATAAATTACAAACTATGATATGCTCTATATATCGTTTGCTCAACATTTACAATATTTATATTTATTTTACAAAAGAAACAAAAATACATATACATTAGAATTCTCAAAAGGTCTGCTAAGTACCTAGTGATGTGTGGCCTTCGACCGTCGAGCGCGATTGTCCTCGTCTCCTATTTCCTGCACCCACACTGATGAAGCACTCATGCCAAGCTTCTATAACTTAGTGGAATTAATACACATGGATCTAATTCCCTAATAAGGATCATCACACTTGCATTAATAATGCATATACTTATAACAAATATTACATTTATATATACTTATCCATTCATATTTATTTTTTCATAACATATTTCATGCTTATCGTATTTCATACTTTTTGTATCATCCACTTTACTTTTTCTGTAATCAGATACTATCATCAAGTATAAATGTTTACGCTTCCTATCATATCATATACTTGCGATATACATATTTCTTTTTATGTTTCATGCTTGCATAAACCTTAGAAGTGGATAAAGGAAACTATAAGGGCCCGAAGGTGCTGTACTCATTGTACGAAATAGTGGTCTATAATGGCCCAAAGACACTATTATCATTATGCAAGACAATGACCATCTATAAGGGCCCAAGATCTGCCGCATTTGAGACAATGACTATCTATAAAGTGCCCTCGAAGGCGCTCAGAATGACCACACAAGTCAATCGATCAATACGCCAGAGACTTATTTTTCCTTAATAGGCATGCCCATCTATCCTTCTACCAGGTTCAAAGTAGACAATCCATGTGTATTTTATGTTCAGTACATATCTCATATTCCCGAATAATTATTGTCATCCGGTAATCATATGCGATATTTCCAATCATTTATTCTTATCTTTGCATTTTCCATATCTCATTATATGCATGAATTACCATGTATGCTTATGAGCTATTTACTATCATTCCAATTTCATCGCTTTATATTTGATGGATTTAGACTGTGGCTTTCCATATAGTCCAAGAACATTCAAAACTGAGTTCGAATCTAGTAGGGCCATGACCGGCCCAAAGGTCAAGGCTTCCTATGAATAAGATCATGTTAAGAACTAGTAGGCCTACTATTTTTCTTGATTTTTGGACCTAATATGAGTTTCAATATCATCAAGCTATATATAGATAGATTTTAGACTCAAAAGGCTTTCTATAGAGTCCAAGAACATCCGGAACCCGAGTTCGACGAAGACTTACGGCTATCCAAGTCATGCCCTTACAATTTGAACCCAACCCTGGGCTTGGATCTGATCCACGGATCGACTAACGGACAAACGCACGATAGCCCAACCTGATCACCCAGCCTAATGACAGACCAAAATTGCATAAACCCAATCGGGACTAACCCAAGAGGATCCGATCCTAGGCCAATGTCTTAACCCATTCCTACTGACTCCAATCGCCTCACCGACTCCTAGCCGACTCCAGATCACTAGACTATTAAGGGTAAATCGACCATAACTTAAAGCTACAGCGCCCTAAATTAAATTAGTGCCTAACATCAAGTTCACTGATAACTACAATTTACCTAAAGGGACTCATCATAAATTCCCTTTATTTCCTACCTAAAAACCAGTTCTAAAGTCAGGTTAATGCGTATGAGCAAAATCGGGTCATTTCCCTTGGGGCAAGACACCACCACACAACCCTTAAACGGTGCTGAACCCGAAGAGAAACCCAAACCCCTACACACTAATGGGTTAGGAGAGTTTTAAGTCTCAAAAATTGGGGAATTAACCATACTGGCTTCCATACAACCCTCAAATCAACCACAAACCAAACCAAAACAACTCAAAATCTAATCTAAAACTACCAATATACTAAGTAGGTTCTTTTAACTAAATTCATCAAAATTCGCTTATTATTGATTTTCCATACAAAATCATAACCACACAAAATCCATAGCATCCATACAAAAACACTAAGACTTCCATACCCGATCTTCTTTCTCCTTCTTCTCTTCTTCTTCTTCTTCTTCTTCTTCTCCTTCTCTTCTCTCTTTCTCTCTTCTCCCTTATCCTTCGCTTCTCTCCCCAAACGAGTTCCCATTTGATCTTATCCTTTTATTTTATCTCATTCCTCCAACTCTCTAATATTTGCTAATCAATTTATGTTATTCTACAAAAGCCTTTCATCTTCTTAACTTATGACTTCTATGTCCTATTTGACAAATTCCACTTATTATATACCCTTACTTCTTGAAATAATTTTTCCGTTTCTCGTTTTATTTCTCGAAAATTCTGATTTAACTTATATTACAATCGTAAACATGTTCTAAAACTATGGACATATTTTGGGATATTACAGAAGGAATGGAACTTCCCCTGCAAAAATTGAACACCCTTCAATCATCATTACAAGATACCATTCGGCGTATAACCAAAAGCAAGCAAGAGGGGGTCGTCCCATAAGGACTAAGAAAAAACATACCTCTCCTTCAACTTTGAGCTGAATGTGGGTGCTGAGCTCAGCAAGGAGGACCAAATCCAAGATAATGGGAGCGTAGAGTGAGTCCTCCACGGGTATTATGCAACCTGATAGTACTCACGCCCACCAATGAATATCTTTGAAGTATACTCATCCATTGGCTCTCTTATCTCCCATATGGCACATACTTGATATCAGCAACAACATCATACAAATGTTAGTCCAAACCAGAATCTAAATTGTAATAGTAATTATAATACATGGTGGTATTGTACTACCTTGATGACCTGACATGGTCAATGCCACTGAAACTCATACGGGATAGCATTGCGCTTAACCATGTCATCTACAACATTGCTCTTAGAGATCTCCATGGACCGGAAAGTTTGAGGAGAAGACATATTCATACCATCGTTGTTTCCCAAATGGTTATAACTCATTATGGATGTTGGCTATCACCACCATGTCATCTTCCCGGTTCATTGTGAGATTAAAATCAAATTTCAATATAGAAGGAAATGCTAGAATTTGATATACCTTGATGCGACCCGGCAAGGAAATCCACCAATACATTTCATCTTGGTTTGTCCGCTCTTGATCATCCCCCACTAATCGGACTATTCTCTTAATAGCCAAATCAATCGGCCTTGAGAACATAAGAGTGAGAGATTAGGCAATTAGACACCCATGTATGATGAATTCATAATAAATGTTCGAGATAGAAAAAGGAAATATATGTTCAGATTAAGAACACGGAACAAAAAAGTGTTGTGAAACTCCATTGATAAAGGGAACATTTTCCCATGATACAAGCGAGCGCATACAAGGTGGAAGGAGAAATCTCAAGCTCATTCCAGTCCAAAGCAAGAGATTTTCCGTGGTGTCATTCAGTCCCATAATCACATTGTTGTACATGAAGACTCCGAAACTACGATTATCAAACAATCATAACGAAACTGACCACGCTGTAGGAACACTAATGGAATTAAGACCTCCGTAATGCATAGAAACCCAAATCATATAAATATATTAAAACATTGTAGACAAATATCAATATATAAAAGAACATATATCAATGAGTCGCAGATGGCGATAACATATTTTTTTCTTGGGACCGGCCTTTAGAATGCACAGTGCGATTTGGAAATAGGGTCAGTGGAATGAAATAGGTGATGGAGCGGGAGGCGAAGATGGTGAAGTGGAGCCAAGGAGCTTATGGATGAAGTACTCGTGTCGCTTAGAAAAATTCAATTTTAAAAATGAGTAAAAGCAGTAATTCGGTCAAATGAAATTTTCTAGATGCTCGGATATTAAAATGAAACTGCAGTTGGAATTGTCTTGTGAAATCTAGATTTACCACGTCGAATTTCATCGAATTAAAACAATCGAGAAATTTCCGTTTTTATTTTTGGTGTGGTCTTAGTAAGCAGTTTGAGACATGTGATATGAAAAATTCACCTCACTACGTACCCGTGTGACACATATTTGCATGAGTAGAGATGATGAAATGAATGGGTAGGGATTATGCAAAGTGTCAAAATAGTGAAAAAATGGAACATGATAGAATTATTAAAATTGTGAATGAGAATAAGGACAAAAGGCAATAGTGTCATCTTCTCCAAAATTAAAAGACCAGAACATGAAGGAGATGCAGTGGGTGCTGGTTTTGTGATTTTAGAGAGGAAGGAGCTGATTTTAGAGAGAGAAGGAGCTCATTCTCTCTAGATTTTCGGCCATTCGGATCGTCGGTTCTCGACGGAGCAAGAAGTAAAGTTGTTCTACGTGGTGAGGGCTACGCGTGGACACCGATTTGGTGGAGTTTTGACAACTCCAAGAGGTAGGGATCTTTTCCTACTTGTGATATTCTTTGGCTAAGAGCCATGTTTATGGTTAGGGATATTCTAGGAGCGGTTGTAGTAAATTCGATGTCAAAACCTTTGAACCCGGTGGAAAATCCCGGAATTTGGTGGCCATGAGCTGGTGCCAGCTCGAGGAGTTTGGTTGTGCGTGAATGAATATGTGATTTTTGGTGTAGAGATTTTTATGTGTTTGTGATTCCACGAAATGAATTGCTTGTGTTTGATGAGTAGCCAGTGTGATGATACAATTGTTAATGATGGTGAATTTATAACATGGTTATGTGATTTAATTATGTTAATATATACATGTTTTATATATTAGCATGACATTTTGGAATTAGCGTAATGGAGTTCCATATGCATTTAGAGCGACTGAAGATATTAGATGTGGTATGGCGTTCGTAAGAACAAGCGAAAATGTTTGTAAAAGGAATTTCAAGGAAGATTTTGAAGAATTTACCTTGGAGAGTTGTCCAGCAGATCACGCGGGATGGATTGTATTTGTTTCGGAAAAATATCCGACCAATTTGCCTCGGAGGGTAGTCGATGTATTCTGCAGAAATTCGGTAGTGAGTTTTTCGAAACAAAAAAGCTTTTGTTTGGCAGTTATTCTTCGCATTTGGCTTAGACATGTGAGAATTAGAATTGAGGACTCGGGACATGGGATTGGGCATGTAGACATTCGGTAGGTTCGAGTAATTGCTTGGATGTGATTGTTTGCCATAACATATTGCATAGGTGGGGAAGTAACCCATGTAGGAAATTGTCACCTGGGCTTTGCTCACCTGTCGAGGATCCTGGCCCCCCGGTGCGGGGTGTGCACGGGACGGCGCTCGCTAGAGGACGCGTTTAGAAGAAAGCCGGATTGTGGCTTTGGTATTATTTTGTATAACATGTATTAGAAATTGTACGTTTTAATATATGTTTGGTAAAGAGTAATTTATTAACTCTTGGACTATTGTATATAATTGACGTTTGCTGTGAGTATTAATGCAGGGGCCTAAGTGACCATTATTTTACTCGTATGTGGACCCTGTGTGGTTATTGTAAATTGTTGGGACAGGTTATGTACCTTGGGTATAGCTCCGTACAAAGGAGACTCTGCCCGATTTTCATGAGTGGTGTCGGGTTACCCGACATTCACGAATATTCCGCTGGTTGACGGGTTGTCAACGGACCCCCGGGTTTTGGGGCGTCACAACTCGAAGTACACGTGGAGCACGAGGTCGCCTAGCTGAAAGTGGACCAAACTCTGATACCAGGTCAAGGATGGTGTCATTGATGGGAAGCAATGTAGGGGATGATAAATGGTGTGATGAGAAGGTGATATCTACTGCTATGGACGTTGGCTCTAGCAACACCGGATATGGTAAAGATGTGTAAGTGTGTGGGGGTATGGAAGGTGAGGGGGTAAGGAGTATGAGGTGTCGGAAGTAGGCAAAGTTGAAACCGAGTGTACAACGGCCAGGTCTCGCTGTCACGGACCGTGACCTCGCCCGCGTCTCGACCACGACCTTGGCCATCAACTCTCCCTCTCCCTCTCCCTCTACCTCGAATGGGCTGCATACGTACTGGAGTGAATGACACCGGAGGTCTAATGGATGGTCTATGTGATGTAAATGCCTCCTGATCGTAGCCGGTGATGCGATGCTCTTCTCCGATCTGGTGTAACATTGATCGAGCAATCTGATGTATGTCCTTTTAAACCGGTGGTAGCATGGCGCGGCGTTCTTTATGTCGACCATGAGCGGGAGATCTGGAGTGAACCAAACAAGAATTATAAATACATAAATCTATTGATTTAAATTTAGAAAACACTTCAGAAACATAACTCAACACGAAACACGAGGTAGTAGAATTTGTAGAATGGGCATACGTATCATCCACATATAGTGGTGGTGTCATAAGCGTCGTGTAATACGGTAATCTCATACATATGGATCATGAAAGTTCATCATACCCACCATAGGGGTTGTAGTAATGATCCTACCCGCTCGCTTATCCCATAAGATAATGTATGGAGCATGATACGTCGCCTAATCTTGCTGGTGTCGTCCATATGCATCCATTCTATGTAGTTGTTGCTCATAAGAGTAAGATGGAGGTATCTCTGATGCGTGGCTGAAGCAGGGCTCAATCTAGAGCGATGCCCTTCAGCGGTCTCGAAACATATAAGCGGTGACATCGTGCTCCGGATCTCGATCATTTAGCGGATATCGGGAAGAATTTAGTTGTGACTCAAACATATAGTTGCCATAAGACCTCCACATTTACACTTGACGTAAAAAACTTTTATGTCAATATGAATGAAAGTACTATAGAACCATATACTTTTACATATATAATTACCTGATCAAGAGTTTGTGCATCTAGTTGATCTCGATATAGGAGGAGTACACCGGATGGGTTATACACCCGTGTCAAAGGTACTCTCCACCTACACCCCAATGGAAGAGCTCGCTCTGGCTCTGGCTCAACGGCAGGCTCAACTGGTAATCCATCGTCGAGGGCCTCAGCTAGGTCTCCATCGAAGACATCGACATCTTCATCATGTTAGGCATGAGGGACTGGTGATGATGGATATGCTGCTGATCGCCCAAAATCGGGTTGCCCCACGTGAAGTATCTCCCAAGACCATAGCTAAATATAAAATAAACAGAAAGTAAGCAACCTAATGATTTGTTGTGTATATGAATTTGTATGTAATAAAAATGAATTTTTACATACCTGTATCAGTGTAATACAACTGCTAATACCACGTCTACGATCCAAGTTGGCTCGACATAACTCACGATATGTATGTGCTAGTACTACACCGCCCCAACTATAAGTTGCAGTATGTGCCAGATCTCATAGTAGTGGGAGAAAGCACAAATGAACGTGCACTCCCTTCTTGTTCGCAAACAAAAAGGATCCCATCAGCCCTAAGATGAAACCATGCTCACTCCGCTCTAAAGCTACCTCATCTGCATCAGTCTTTGGGATTGGATCTTGGTCCACATAACCCAGGATGGAGATACTTGGATCCTTTGAGAGCATGAGCGGGTAGGATGACAGGAGTAGGTCTGTACAACTCGCGGGACCTTCGATATGAAGGCCCGAGAGTGATAGCAACATGCATCAATGTGATCGTCATCTCTCTTGCGGCACATGAAAGCGTGTGTGTCTCGGGTCGCCATCTCGTGAAACAAGTGATAAGTGGCTAATCGATTATGATGTGGCCCAACCGGTATATACCATAGAATCCTTTGTGGATCACGTATGGATCAATACGTGGATCCATCCTCCACGTACTGATGAAGGCTTTCATTTATTGGCGATGGTGGAGTACTTCCTGGAACTACAAGTAACGAACAAACCAAGTTAACAATTGAATATATATAAATTACATGGTACAACTGGAAATATTAATTGATAAGTAATAATATACATACTTGCTCTGTATCTACTTAGTGGGACCTGTGTATGTCTTGCAATATCAAGACAGATGGATCTAATGGATCTGCATCATGAAGCCCTCTGAACGCCATATCTATAACCTGGATGTCTGAAAGGCACTGTAAATATTAATAAAACACATTGAATAGACTCCATCACCATAATAAAACACATAAAACACAAACATTTACAAACATTTCGTAGAAGAATATACAACAAAGTAGTGTGTATATTATCTCAAAATATAAGATTACTGTGTTTGGATAAATCGTACTTCTTAAATTCCAAATTCTTTGAATATGAGATCCCCTTACATAAATCCCAAACACATTGGTGGTTATTCTATAAATTTTGCAATTCACCATACATTCCTTTTATGTATAACAACTACATTCATACATTCGGACACATGGATTTACTGTACTTGATTTCTATTCTTACAAGATCGTGGATTGTGACCGAGTTGTTTGCACAACCCACATGTGATAGTTGTTTGCCTGTGATAGTTGTTTTGCCCTCCTAACGTCCATTCATTATACCTTTGGTTGATTTGGGACGTCCCGCGCTATCGTTTCATTGCCTCGGTGAATGATGTTGGTTATCTGGGACACTCATCTTTATTGAATATTAGATGAAACAAGCTTGTCCATGTATCATAGTACGACTGCGTATTGTAGTAGCCTTGCACAAAAAGTCGAAAATCAACACATAGATGCTTCTTTTATCTTTGCTATATTACAAATTATGTACGAGGAAATCATATATCGGTGTCTCTTCCACATGTGCATTTTTGTCTGAATAAGTTGAGGGTGATGCGTTCGGCTTGACTCCTTCCTGACTCCCGACATGAAATCATTTTTATACGTGATCGTAAAGAACAATTTCCATTGACCCAACCTTAACAAGACGACCCTGAATCTGAGTATCAACATATGGAGTAAACTGCTCATTAGATGACAATCTAGTAGCACCTAGTTCCCTTCTTGCAACAAAGTAATTGTTCAAGCGGAAGAAGGTCAACTGTACTAATACGATTCTTGGTCGGCTACCGACTCCCTTTAAGAAACAGCTAATTAAATCTGCCTCCCGAAATGTTGGTTGTCATTATCCCATATCTTCGACCTCCATCATGTGAAAAAACCCATAATTGAAAAGGGATTGCCTCTAACAATTGTTGTGCTTCAGAATTAATTCTCCCAATTGTAACCATATGCTTATTGAATTTGCATTTGTACTCACTAAAACTGCTATGCATTCCAAATTCTTCAACAGTTTATCTTTGAAATGGGTCATAAAATTGCTTGCAAGATGACGCATGCAAATCCTATGATAGGAAGATGGTGCAGCCCAACCAAGATGGGGATCTGTTATTGCTGCCATAATACCTGGATGTTTGTCAGATATAAGCGCGCGAGATTAACTGCGGTTGATAACTTCCCATTTCTTATGCATGCAAGAACCATCGACTATCGGTGTTCGCCTTCTGTAATAGAAAATGTCAATGGAAACAACTGATTATTCCCGTCACACCCCATAGCAATCAACAACATGCCTTTATACTTCCTATATAAATGTATACCATCAATACTCATTACGGGACGACAATGTTCGGGCAGTGATCGATCTTGAATGGCCAGGAATTTCTGGCTTTGAACATCGGGTCAGCACAACTGCAATGTCGCATGTTTTCCAATTGCTGTCTTGAGTTGCTTGCTCTATGTGAACAAATGTGGCGGCTACGTATATGGCCAGAGAAGTCACCCGAATAAGCGTCAGTGCTTTATGCTTTCCATCCGATGCCTTTTGTATGATATATTGTATCCTATTTTCCATCACACTTGCTTGAATAGCGACCGTGCTAATGTGGTGTGCCGCTAATAATTGCCTTTATATGAAGCGACAACCAAGTTTGAGTCCAATTAATGATGGTCCCGAGTTCAAGCGAGGATTGACCTGAGTACGATACCTATATATTTGTTGATAACAAATAGCTTATTATCTTTCACAACCATTTGCCTGAGAAGCTTCCATGAGCAGTGACATTCTTCGCCTTCTTCGTCTTAAAGCGAGCAATTTTTTGGATGTTTATGACGATGAGCTCTTGGTGTGCTTTAATTGAGTAAATCTTTGCAGCCTCTTACAAATTAGATTTAGAATTAAAAACTTGGACAACTACAAATTCTCCACTCGAACAACCGGCAGTATGCTGCACCCATGAAGTCCAACCACTTGCAACAACAATACCCAAGTTTTCAACATGTTCAAATTGAGGTGTTGGTGGTAAGTGATAATGAACAGGGGATGACTCATCTAATGTCTCAGCATCTGGGTTATTTGATGCATCACAAATATGGTGCTTGAGCAGAGACATATATCCCTTTCTTATTCTCCAAAACTTGGTTCAAAGTTCTGAAGGATGATACATGTCCATCAGCTTCAACGTCCGCATCTCCATTACGATTAAGTAAATGACATCTTCCATCATATTCATCATTACCTTCTTCATAAGCGCGGTCTTCATCAACTCCAAAAACTCTAGTATCCAGCATTGGACCGCTACTAGGCCCACAACCATAGTCAAATTATGGAACATTGTAATTGTCGCGAACCAATAAATCTACATGGCCACCCATAGATTGATTCACTAGTGCCTTGACTCGAACAACTTCAATATCTGATTCGATGTCCTCGATGGTAGTGACGTTAACTAAGTTCAACATTAGGCACACACTCTTTGCCATTCCATGTGGAAAAGGTTGGAACCTATTTCCACTTTTAGAGGATATTTACAATTGAGACTAATTCAGTTCTTTGTTTGTCAATGGTTGTCCCTGTGTATATCATATCAGTCAATTGTTCAAAAGTGCATTCAACCGGTACATCCAAAGGCACAATACAAGCTTTTCTCCCCTTATATTTCACATCTGTTTCAGTCCTCAATAATTGTCCATTGTAATAACATATCACGATAATAGTTGAAACGGACATAATTGACCTGTACAAAATGGTCCCAAATGAATTAAATAATAAGGGCTCATTATCCTGATATCACATCAACTTTATCATAAAGAAAACAATCAGGTTCTAAAAAATAAAAATATGACATTTCAAATTGTACTAAATTTAAAATTTAGGGTTTTAGGGTTATAGGGCATTAGGGTTGCATGGGCATTGACGACTGTGGGTTTTAGGGTTTTAGGGTTTTAGGGTTTTAGGGTTTTAGGGCATTAGGGTTTTGGGGTTTTAGGGTTTAAAGTTTTTAGGGTTTTGGGGTTTTGGGGTTTTGGGGGTTTTAAGGCATTAGGGTTTTAGGTTTTTTGGTTCTAGGGTTTTAGGGTTTTGGGGTTTTTGGGTATCATCATTTTAGGGCATTAGGGTTTTAGGGTTTTAGGTTTTTAGGTTTTTAGGGTTTTAGGTTTTTAGGTTTTTAGGGTTTTAGTGTTTTAAGGTTTTAGGTTTTTAAGGTTTTGGGGTTTTAGGGTTTTGGGGTTTTAGGGCATTAGGGTTTTAGGGTTTTAAGGTTTTAGGGTTTTTAGGTTTTTGGGTTTTTAGATTTGGGGGTTTTTAGGTTTTTGGGTTTCAGGGTTTTAGGGTTTTAAGCAAATATTGTTGGATGTAGTAAAATAAATCTAACTGTGCCACAGTCCTGTAGACATGAGGAATACGTAGCAGCTAACAAACAAAATATAAATAAAAAAGACAGGACCACATGGTCCTTAGAAGTGATGATCGTTAATAGAAATCAACCTGCAGGTAGCCTCCTATTCCATACGGACAAATGTGATAAAATGAAGCATCGAGAAATACACAACGTAAAAAATGAAAGGACCATTCCTCATCCTATCTATGAGAAAAAACATTCCATCTTACCATGAAACTTTTTTAGAGACTAAACACAACCACCACAAAAAGAAGGAGAAAGAAAAATCATACCAGCCCACAAATCAAATACATCAAAGTTGAAAATCAGATACGGCTTTTGCTCAGTCCAAAGGCATGAAAACATATGAAAATACTTTATGTAGCCACACTTTAAAAGGCAAATGTAAGCATAACAAGCGAAAATAATAAACGATCATTTCTCATGGACCCGAAGAGCCGCAATCCATCATTAGAGACTCCTCTTAGACAATTAAAATCATCAACCACCGAGATATCATCTCACAAACCCGACGGGATAAATAAATAAATAAAAGACCTACTCCCTCTTGCAACAAAACATGTTCATAGCCATTTATCGGCTTCTAGACTTTCCCAGCCCTTTCCAAACACCCACCACCTACAAAACCAACTTCCCCAAATCATTTCGTAGCAACCCAACCGGCCATAGCTCCATACTCCCAATCCATCGAAGCCACAAAAGGTGATGAAGATTCACTTGAATATAATTTTCTTTTAAGAATGGATAGTTTCTACTGTTTGAGTTTTTTTTTTTTTTTTTTGAGTGTGCTCATTAAAGTTCCATATGTTTCATTGATCTTTGGTTCTGGGATGGGAGAATTTAAGTCATGTCAGTTGGCTATAAATTATACTGGTTCATAGTGTGGGCTAACTGGCAAAGAATGAGCATTAAAGCCATAGGCCAAGAAGAAATGTTTTCATCCCATTCACTAACATGGTGGGATGATAATTACTGGTTTCTATCTTTGCATAATTTACTGAGTTGCTTGATAGAGCAAGTCCATCTTGATTACCTTGGCCCGAGTGCGAATATTATAATCACAGCTGTTACCGGGTAACTGCAATGCGTCTATATTGAATTGTTGTTCGGTTTAATTCGGCCTACATAAACATGACATACCTTTATTCAAGGGTTTTGAAAGCTAAAGGCTACCCCGAGAAGAAAGTGAAGCCTTGCTTGAAAAAATGAAAGTGCAGGCGCTTCGGAAAATTATGATAGATGTGTTGAATTTGTTTGTGATGGTTGTGAAGATGAAAAAGGATTGTTAAACAGGCTCCATATGTGGGGAGTTATGGGAGCTTATTGCGGGTCTGAATACGGGTGGCTAGGCACTACTACTCAAAGTCATTGCATAGATCTTTGTTTTTGAAATAAGTGATTATGTGTGTGTGTGTCCAATTTGAACTGATACAGCAATTTGCAATTTGTCTATGAAAGAATGACCCTTTTTAGCTTATGAAAATTTCAGATGATTTGGGAGGCGGTATCTGTGCATCTCCTATACACGTATGGCCAGATCCAACATCTTCTATGTGATTCCAATCATGAGAATTGATTTGAATTACCCATCTGGTATATCAAAGGAAGGAAAATTAAAAATTAAAATAAACATACAAATTCCCAAAAACCCATTCCTCCTCTTTGTATTCATTCCTCTTGAGTATAATCAAAACTTTGGCACCCTCTTTAAAACCATTGTGTCTAGCAGTAACAAACGGGGACATTCCAATTGCCAAACTCATCAAAAAACCAACCCCTATTCAAAAAATTGAATCAACCCAGTGAAACTACATATAATATAAGCTAACATCACCCCCACCAATGCAAATGAAAATGGAAAGAAATTAAAGGGACAAAAGTAGATACAAATACTTCCCATTTAGGGCACAAAAAACGTTGAAGAAAAATATACATCCAACAAATTAATAAATGAAAGGAAACCTCTGAAAGAGAGCATCACAGGAGAGGGGAGGAGGGCCAGGAGAGGCGAGAGGAGGAGAGTAGGAGAAACGGAGATGAGCGAAACGGAGGAAAACACTAGCAATTGAGTTATATAGGAGCCGAGTTGTTCTTTGTTCTCGTTAAGCGGCATTCTGGCTTTTAACAAATTATTGATAAATTCTGACGTTCTGGCGATTAATTGCACGTGTCATTAAGTACTGGTTAATAGTTGACCTACAAACTAACTTAATAGTTTTGTTTAAATACGTATTATTTGATCCCAAGCTATAGTTTGGAAGCTAATAAACTTGACATTAGACTCCTTTCATAGTCCTTTTACTTGTTTTAACAGTGAACGGGACGGGACCACTTCAACTAGACACAATGAATCCGTAAGGACATCATCGGAGGGTGCAGGATTATGACGTGTGATGGACCTGCACGAAGCACCAAAGATTAACAAGCGGATAGAACAACAGATTTTTTCCGGATTCTGAACATTGGATAGATAGGAGGAAGACGAAGCTTCCGACTCCGATGGAAGCCATGCCTTTCTATTGTTGCTTTACATGTTTCTCTTCGACTTCTCCTCTCTCTCAGCACAAAAGCCGCTCCAGGAAATCGACCAACACTCGCTGCTCTTGGACTGCTTCAAAGCTCCCCGTTCCACTATCTTGCAGAAACCCCTTCACGGTAAAGTTCTTGAATCTCATAAATGCATTTTGAGTTCAATTTTCTACCTGTAATTTCGTCCTGATGAATATACAGAGAGAGGTATGGAATTTGGTGAAATCCAAGAGTGTAAGTGTTAGAAGACCACTGCCCAATGTTATAAGAGCTGAAATGTTCGGCCAGTTGACCAGCGGTCTCGAAGCAGCCTGGACCAAACTGAAAGGAGAAGGTTTTGTTTATTCTGTAACTTCAATTACTGAATTCGGGTTTTTTTCTTATTTAATTATACAGAATGTGTCGGTTTTTTGCTCAGTCAAATTCCATTAGTGCAATTTTATGCATTTAGGGCTTGTAAAATCTTACTAGGTTTCATCACCAAAGTTCAGAGACAATCCTTGAGTGGATAAGCAAGTGATCAAGAGTCACTTTTATTTCTAGGAACATGCAGTATGATTATGGTCACAATCCTATTCAAGATGTTGATAAAGACAAAGGGCATGCCTTGGTGGGCATATCAGCTGCATCACACCACCTTTTGTGTGTTGTCTTCATTGTCTAGCCCCTCAAAAGCTGCCAATAATGTGTTGATTGAGGACCGCAATTCTTGATTCGAAGCCAACATACAGGGTTCAGATTCATTTCTGCACCTCTGAAACGATGCATTGTTAAAGAACATGTGCACCTACTACATCTCATTGTAGTTGAACTTTAATTAATATGGTTATTTGTTCCAAGTTTGTTTTTTTTTCAGTGTCCTGGTTGCATATAATGAACAAGCAAATATATTTCAGACATGAAACATGTATTCGATTCTTAATATGTCATCTAAATTTGACTTCAGATCCATTTTCTTTGACTTTAATTATTTATTTTATTTTCATAATTTCATTTACATTATCTATTGATTGTTGTTATGCAATTTTGTGTGCCTGGAGGTTTTGACTAAGGAAAATATCGTAGGCTTCTCGAGATATTAGGAGGCTCTTTTAGAAGCAGATGTAAAGTGGGACACATGGTAGTATGTAGTTTCAGTTTACACACCTTCATAAAATAGTTACAACTTGTTTTATTGATAGGTAAGTCTTCCTGTTGTAAGAAGGTTTGTCCAAGCTGTGAGTGATCAAGCAGTTGGTGTTGAGAAACTACAGTCGAGTTAAACGGATCAGCAATTGGTTAAAGTAAGCATATATAAACATACAATAGCTTTACGATTTATACAGCTCATTTTAGAATCTCTTAGCTTCTGAAGATATTGGAAGATTCCTTCTTTTTCTTTCCTGTTATTCTCCTTTCTTTGTTCTTTTGTCTTGGTTGAAATTGGACTTTTGATTCTCCTGGGTCTAAGGTTGGATGTGGGGGTTTTTTTCTTGAAATTTTTTACCATCTTCAATAGTGGGCGTAGTCAACAGTTTGTTGACTCGATCAATTATTTTGTTGCTGTCTTCCATGCTCCAATTTTTATAGTTGTTTTGGCATCACAATTGATGCGGTCCAATTTTTAACAAAAATCTTCCTAGAAAGCACTAGTATTTGGTGATTTGTGATTTTGTTTTGACCATGTCTTATAATAATAACATCCTGAGTTCAATTCCATCTTTCAACCAATATGAAAGGCAAAAGTATAAATGGGCTTCACCTATAACTCCTGGAATTATATATATCTGGTTCTTGGTTAACGCAGATTGTACATGATGAGCTTGTGAAATTGATGGGTGGAGAGGTATCTGAACTGGTATTTGCAAAATCTGGTCCCACTGTGATATTATTGGCTGGTCTACAAGGTGTTGGAAAGACGACCGTGTGTGCAAAATTGGCCTTTTATCTTAAGAAACAGGTCCACTGCCAAAGGCCTCTCTTTCTCTCTCTCTATTTGTGTGTGCATTTGTACTTTATCTTTTATTTGTATTGATTTATTGATGGGTGTGTGTGTTGGGGGAGGCAAGAGTGGAGTGTTTGTGTTTTAGTTCTTCTTCTATCTTAGTTATCTTTTTAATCTTACGATGCTACGTTGACTATAGGGCAAGAGCTGCATGCTGGTTGCTGGAGATGTATATAGACCTGCTGCAATTGACCAACTTGTTATTTTGGGTGAACAGGTATCTCATTTTTTTTACCATGAAGTGTTCTGCTTCTAATCTGCGAACCCACATGTTATCTTTCTGTGCTTATTTAGATGTAGTTGGGAATGGATGGTTTTTTTTTTTTTCTTTTTGATAAGTAGGAACTGGGATGCTGATATGATTAGTTACTTGCATGATTTTTCCTTACTTCAAGATGAAAATCTGGAGACAGGGGCACTGGGATTCCACCTCTTAGAAAGAAAATAACTTAAATCAAAATACTTAATAGCATGGTGATACATTTATACAAAACTTCTACCCTGAGCACACGCAATAGAACTGTAGACAGTCAAGTGAAGTCGAATCCATGAAATAATTTGATCCTTGATCTATATGACCCTTCCTCATTTAGTATACAAGAAAATTTGGAATAAGACTAAAAAACCTATAATCAAAGGGAAAACATAAAAAATATGGGTAATGACCAACTTTTTTTTTCCATGGATTTGCACCTTTTGCATATTATCTAGACAATTATATCAATGCTGATCTTTTAAATACTATCATATTTGAGTAGATTTCTTAAGAAGCCACCAAACTGTTTTTAGTTATATTCAGTATCATGCTTGCTCTCTGATAACTTTAAACTAATAGGAGCAGGATTAGATATCTCTGGTTTATGTGAAAAATGTGCCACTGTCTCACACTTCGTCTATATGTGATTTTTCTCCCTAGTTCTATAAATCTCATTATTCAACAAACAGAAGAAACAAGAGCTAACAAAGTGAGACCTGTTGTAGTTTTGGAGGTCTCATCTGGTGAAGTGTTAAATGATTAATTTATATATCATTCTAAGGACTAACTGGACTGTTTGTCTTTGATATTTTATACATTCACTTGAGTCTATTGCCCTTTAATTCATTCTCACAATGTAGTGATAAGCTTGTGACAGGTGGATGTGCCTGTTTATACAGCTGGGACTGAGGTTAAGCCTTCACAAATAGCTAAGCAAGGTTTAGAAGAGGCTAGGAAGAAGAAGAAGAATATAGATGTGGTCGTGATATCTATACTGAAGACTTCAGGTTGTGTCCCATATATTTTTTATGATATTTTATATATTGCGATACCTTCTATCATAAAGAATAAAGATAATATCTGGACTCATGATACTTTCCACTAGGAAAACATTCTTTAATACTGACCTTGGATGGTACTTATCGGAAATTATTCTTTTAACCAGATAGACAAAGCAATGATGGATGAATTGAAAGATGTGAAACGGGCTATAAATCCCTCTGAAGTTTTGCTTGTTGTGGATGCAATGACTGGACAGGAAGCTGCAGGTATTCAAACTTCCATTTTTACTCATTTCATGATGAAACACTTTGATGGTGAAATTCACTCTCTGTATACTCCCAGTGAAGTGGAATCACACCTCCTGTTTTTTGTCACAAGCTCTGTAATCTATATTTGCATTTATACCACCTGCTTAAAAGGAAAGAAAAAAAATATCTCAAGGGTGAAACACTAGAAAGACCATCAATTAGCCTTCTTGATCCGCACTTCTTCCCTCCCTTTCACGTGGTGTAGTGTTACTGGGCCCATTTATTTTTCTCGCTTTAATGTATGGTTTTAAATTCACACCCAGATATAATTTTGTCTGTTATTTCATGATTATGAAGCTGATTATCCTGTCTATGCCATACTTTTACTTTTGTGATTTCTTCTTTTCTTTTTTCTGAATGAAAGAAGAATAGTTTTCTGACCTACTTATTTTAATAGATTGTCTATGAATTTTATCTGTTATCAGTTTATATTATTCCTCACTTTGGTAATGATAGAGAAGGGCCTCATGACCGATAAATAGCATGGTTTACTTCTTTGTTAGTTTGGTAGCTAAGCTGGGATACCTGTAAAAGCTTGTGAACAGCGGGTTTCCAGTTAAGCAATTGACTCGCTGTCTGTCGTAATTGTGGTTCAAGATAGTGAGCTAGACTTGCATAAATATGGAAATTACAAAAATCAAACTCAGGTTACATCATTATTTATTTGTATGCTGTCCTTTCTTTTATGTGTCTAGTCTTTTTTTGTTGATTATCTTTTAACCACTAACTAACAATCTTTAAAATTCTTATAATGTTTTCTTCTTTGAATTTTCAGCCTTGGTCACAACATTCAACGTAGAGATCGGGATTACTGGTGCCATTTTGACAAAGCTAGATGGAGACTCTAGAGGTGGAGCAGCTTTGAGTGTTAAAGAGGTTTGTTCTTACCATTTTCTTTATCTTCATCAGCTGATGTCTTTTGTGTCTTCCTGAGGCAAGACTTACAATACCTCTATTCCTTGAGCTTTGTGCTTTGTTACTCACATTGACCATATATCTAGTTATTAATGGTGGCTTTTACGCCCTTAGAAGTTGGTGCCTCTTATTTGTTTACTTGATCAAATTACAAAATTTCTTTTATGTTTAAGTAGTTCTTTGATGTATTATGATTTAAAGTTTCTTGTTCTTGATTTGTTTAACTACTTAGAGGGGGCAAATATGTAGTTCTATTGTTTAAGATTAAAAAATAGTTTTTTTGTGACGCCCAAAGCAGGAAATTAAGTTGTTACCGTCCCGGGCCGCGGAGACTCATATTGAATGTCTGAGTAAACAGGCCATTAACTGCGAATCGAGCGATCTCGCAATACGGAGAGCTCTGCCCCGAGCCTTAAAGCCTATGAAACATGTCCCCAAGCAGTCCAATATGATATGATTCAAATGGCCACTTAAAGCGGCCACTTAGATATAAGCAAATACTCATAACAATGTATATATCAAACTTATTCTATATGGATGAAGTTTAAATTTTGCTCTTATCTGACATATATTAAAGTTAAACAATTATAATACATGTAATATATCATAACCCCAGCTCAGGCTTTCTTCTAAGCCTGCAATATCAGACGAACCGTCGCTTTCGCCACCACTGTACACTTGTAAAATAATATCCCTCGACGGGGTGAGCTAGTGCTCGATGGTGGAATCACCTAAGTGGGCTACTCTCCACCTAAGTGCGGTCTGATGCTCCAAAATAAACACACATTCGAGCAAATGTGATCACTTGAATGTCCCAGCGATAAATCTCATGCACCACAGAATCTCTAGCCGCTCCCTCACACTCGCCTATTATCATTATGAAATTATTATGTTTGTTGTTTGTGGACAACCCTACGTGTGTATATATCAATCGGTAGTCTCCCAGGCGATTGATGTTATTTATGGAGTACCACTCTAGTGTATATCGATTAGGCGAGTCTCAGGCGATTGATATTTTTGTATGGGCCTAACACTCTAGATCATTTTTTTTTTTGGTTTTAGACAACCCACTCGGAAACCATTTTCACTGAAACTCATCTCATGCACTCCACTCCCTCTTAGATCTAGGGTGTCCCGGTGCATATGGAATCCTCAGATACCAATTCCATTACGGAGTCTATAACCTACATTACAAATATATAAACATGCATATATTCACGTAAAAATTAAATCGCACAAATCGTATTATGTAATTTCGTTCATGACATCAAATTAGGCTCACGTGGGCTAATGATCAAGCAACGACAGTCTACCCAGATTATACTCGACCAAACATAATTCACAAAAGACTATTTTGAGAATCTTGTTTCGAGAATAGTGAAACCCTCGGTTACTATTCCGGAAAATCCAAATCATCGGTTCACTTAGTGAACCGGGTTTTATGAATTCCGTACCATTCCCGTCAATACATGCATCGAAACACGCAAATACACAATTAATCCACCCCGAATCAGCCGTGGGCCAGTCACGGTTTGCTCCATTATGGTTTCAAGAATTATATCAATTCGGTCCCGAGTTTTGGGGCCAGATCAGCACTGGCAATTGAGCGCCAAGTATCAACGTTAAGCAACTTAAACATCGCGTGTCAAAACCCCCAATGAGAGAAGCCCCACACCTCACGGAGTTTGAAACCCACCCAAATCCGGTACCCACCTTGAAGCCCTCTCAGCGTAGAGCGGCCTCATGCTGTCGAGGCTGCAGACGGTCGGATCGTGCGATATTTTAGAGAGAAGCTTGAGGTTCTTTCTCTAAAATCTCATTTCAGCCGCCCACTGCATCCCCCTACTGCCTCTCACGTTTTTTTGGTCTTTGGTTTTGAAGAAGACAAGCACTATTCGTGTTTTGTCTTTTGTGTCACTTAAACAATTCCAAAAATAACCATTTTGTCATTCTTTTCCCAGTTTGACATTATTATTATCACCGGTAGTCAGTTTTAAATCATTCTCTACTCATCTGCTTATGGCGCGGTGCTGTTGCGATTCTTTGACTTCCGTCGTCGAGAACCGTTTCTGGCGCTGAACCGCGTGCCTTGGCGTGTAAATTACAATGTCTCGGGTCGACGAAATTTTCATATCTTATTAGATTTCGCAGACAATTCAAATACATTAATCTGTTTCGTCATCAAGAGATCTAGAGAATAAATGCGGATTTTAACCGAAATTACAATTTTATGTAGAAGTGCGATTTTGCCCTTTTTCCAGAAATTGGAATTTCTCGGGTCTTACATTTTTTGGGGGGATATTCTTAATGGTTCAAATTATCCTAAAATGAGAATGATTTTTTTTTTTGAGAATGGTCAATCACTCTCTCACCTTAGGAACACAATTAAGTGGAAAACCACCAAAGAGTCTCTTTAAAAACCTAATGATGTACAAATCAGAAGTCTAATAAACTACTCAACAAATCCTAATAGTTTTAACATCACTGAGACGAATTGATATTCTTAAAACCTCAGATTATTCTAAAATGAGAATGACCAATCATCCACACCGGAGAAGCATGATGTTATTGAAGGCCACAAATAGGGTCTCATAAAAACCCTAGTGATGTACAACTCATGCGTCTAAACAACACACCTGCAAATCCAGAAATGTTAAAAGCAAGTACACAATTTTTGCCTAACTAGAAATACTCTAGTGGACTTACAATGGTCAGAACCTACGTTTTCTTTTCTCTGTAATAAGGCCCTTCATGCTCCTTAATGAATACCTCAACTCTTTGGAAGGATAGGTGTGGCCATTAATTCTTCTTGAATAGAATCCGTCCTTTAGAGTCTATCTTTTTAGTCGATAACAAAGTGTTTGATAATAAGCTAAAATTAGCGTGGACATACTTATAGAGTTACAACTCTAATGGCCATGTGCAAGCATTATTCTAAAACAAAAAATGAATTTCAATAATTTTCAAATGTTATCAAAAGAAAAGGAAAAGAAAAAAGGATCAGGGTGTCTCAAGCGCGAGATGGCGTGACGGTTAAGGAAGTGCTTGTGCTCTCCAAGAGGAGCTTTAAGCGCTCAAAAGGGAGCACTTGGATAACCACGTATATTTTTAATTTTTTGCTCAATTATTTACAGTCTTTCAAAAATCAATATTTGCATGCCTATGTTTTTTTACTTTGCCAATACACTCACTGAGTGTTCTTATCACATCACATATTTACCTGATATCCAATTTATCACTTGATGAACTTGAAAAATCTTTGAAGATATAAATCTCGTATGGATAATTTTGGGAACAAAATTGTTAGTTAATCTACCTCTAGCTAATCTAGCTCAAACAGCGATAGTTATATTTATATGAAACTCACATCACAGAACAATTAGGCATCAATTGTAAATATTACTTCAGAAACTTGGAAGCAATGTTGAGGCTGTTTGGTTTAGAGGAACATTATGAGCAGTTGGCATAAAAGGTTTGTAATATAGTCCTGTTATTCCAAAAACACCCATACATGTAGCTGGCAAGCCATTTTCCTACACATACCTGGTAGCTAGTTGTGCATGGACCAGTGACAGTGGATCTCCCAATGATATCTAAAACTGTGTATGTATCCTTTTTCCCCCTATCAGAAAGGCATATATTTGGACCAATCTGGAAACCCACCCAATCCCTTGGTACCTAAGTAAACCAGGTCTTAGGGGCCCGACTGTATATCCTTGTTGGCTGTAAAACAGTAAAAGTAAAATGGAGTGTTTGTGTGATGCTCAGTGATCATGCTTGTTCTTTTGAATGAACAACCTCATCCCCATAACCTAGGTATGAGAAATCCTAGTGCTGATTATCGAACATGACCCATGAGATCATATCTTGAACTTTATTATCACTAAATAGTTTTCATCATGCATATTATTTCATGTTAGAAACCTAGTGGTTTGGAAATCTGGAACTTCTTATAGATACTTACTGAACTCTCAACATCAATGTTTTTACTTATTCAAATTCTAATGTGTTTCGTTTATTTCTATAATGATTTTTTTCTGATAAGTATTTATTTCTAAAATGATTATTTCTTTGTGGTGTCTAATCAAGTCAAGGAGATTATCAACTGCCATGTTGATGATTATTATTTTGAGATATTCTACACCTCTAAATGATTCCTTAGTTTTGGTAAATAAAGCAAGTGAATATTCTGATTAGCTGCTTCTTTTTTTTTTTTTTTAATAAATAAATCTTGCTTCTAATTGGCAGTTCTTTCTTAATTATCATTCCTTTATCTCTAACTTGTCTCTGGTACTTAAAAAAGACTCAGTTATCTAGATTTCATCTTTTTTATGATCAGTATTGGAATCATGGCAGGTATCAGGAAAGCCAATTAAGCTTGTAGGGCGAGGAGAGCGTATGGAGGATCTTGAACCTTTCTACCCAGATCGGATGGCTGGACGAATCTTAGGAATGGGTGATGTTCTCTCTTTTGTGGAGAAGGCACAAGAAGTTGTAAGTACCAGTAAATATGCAGAAATTTATCTTTAAAGGATGATATTTTGATGTAGATTTTAATCATGTTGGCTATATAGATGCGGCAAGAAGATGCTGAAGACTTGCAGAAGAAGATTATGAGTGCAAGTTTGACTTCAATGATTTCGCTTAAAGCAAACCTGTTGCCCGTTGCACAAATGGGTTCTATGTCGTGTTATTGGGATGATCCTGGCATGGGGAAGGGTATGAACCTGTTAGCTGGTTGGTGCAATATATGCCCTGCTGTATTAGTATTTGCTCACAAAAACGTTGAAATGATATTGCAGAATCATGTTCTCTCATGAAGTTTGTTTTTCCACTTTTACATGTGGACACAGAGGATGAAAATATTTGCAAAAGCTTTGTATATAGTTTTGTTGTTTGTGCTCTCTATGGCGGAAAGAAACTTTTGATCAACTCTCCTTTGTGTGTGTGCAAACAGGTGACCCCTGCACAAGTTCGGGAGGCAGAGAAGAGTTTGAAGATGATGGAAGGAATGATTGAAGCAATGACCCCTGGTCACTTCTTCTCTCTGCTGTTTAAAGGAATTTCTGATCATAGATTCCTGAAACAAATAACTGATATTACTTATCCTTGAATCTTTAACTTCCATATGGTATTTCTCCGTGAAATTAATAAATGAAGAAAGTCGTAATAATGATGAAAGGTGCAGGGTATGTCATCAACTTGTCCTGTGTGGTCCATTTCCTTCTGTCTGCTGGTCTTTTTTTCTATCTTATTGTCAGCTGTTTCTCAAGTGTTTGATGAATATCATCATTTCTATGTTTCAGTCACAAAATACATGGAACAAACTTCTTAGTGTCATCCTTATGTTTTCTTAGTTTCTTAACTGATATTCTTTTAGAACTCCTTTGTTGAGAGAAAAGAAACACATTAATTATCATTAATTTACAAAAGGAGGAAAGCATGCGTATTTATGCTCTAATCATTGGGGCAAAAGGAGCTTGAGTTAGAGTCTAATTAGGAGACTAAAAGAGAGAGAGCGAAAAGTCTAAATGGATTAGAGAGGACTAAACCTTAACCTCCCCTCGAGCTAGAGCATAGGTCGAAAGCACCCAGCTTGTCACATATATACTTTATCTAGAGTTTAAAACAGTGAAGATATCTGGCTAGTTGGTTATTAGGGTTGACAAAACTAGTAGTCCATACGGCCAGTGCAATCTTTCTGCGATAAAGTGGCAATCCACTTCGTTGTGCTTGGTCCACTCATGGAAAACTGAGTTAGATGAAATATGCAAGGCGGTTTGATTATCACATATAAACCGTTTATTTGTCGCCACGTCTTAGCTCTTGGAGGAGATGCTTCAACCATATGAGTTTACATGTTGCTAGGCTATGGCTCGTACTCGGCCATTGTGTGGATGCAGCTAATACATCTTGTTTCTTGCTCTTGAGATATTAAGTTACCTCGATGAACACACCATCTGCACGATAGAAACGTCTATGTGTGGGTGAGCACATACATGCGCATCAGCGAAGCCAATGACACGAGTATGGCCTCTTTGTTCTCCTCTGACACCCCTTGACACAGTGTTCCTTTGATATAACCAGAGGGAAATATGAACTTCTGACATCCCGATGGCTATCCTGAGGTGATTACTGGGGCTGTGCTTCACGGCTCATAGGAAGCGAGATGTCGGGTAGGATGATGAGGACGAGATAGTTCATTTTAACCTACAAGTCGTCGATATCTCCCTGGATCTCGTAGAAGCTTCCCCTTGACCTAGTACAAGTTTGACATTCGGATCCATGAGAAGTGTCCTACGAACTACCCGGTCCCAACATACGATTAATACATCAATATATCAAGGTATACTTTTACGAGAAATAACCACTCGAGTGGCGAAATTTCTGCTCGATCGCAGAAAATCTTGGAGTTCACGTGCATACGAGGAAGTGGGTGAAGAGGTGTTGTTTGGTTCGAATACCATCTGGTGTGGCACAGTAATGACAATGTCATCCACATAAACAATCAAGTAATACAACGTCGATAGATGAAGATGATAAAAGGCCAGATGGTGCATTTAAGCCGAATCATGCGAAATCTGAACCAGCGAATAAGCCCATTAAGCCAATTTCGGGGTGTTTCGATCTCTCTGGGTAGTTTGTATGCAAACCATGCTTCCTCAACAACAAAACCAAGTGGTTGCTCCAAAGAAGCCTCCTCGGCGAGATCACCATGAAGAAAGACATTCTTGATATCCAACTAAAAAAGGGGCCATGAACGCATAGAAAGAAGCAAGCGAATAGAGGCAATCTTGGCCACCGGAGAAAAATTATCATAATAGTCTGAGCCATATTGCTGAGTGTACCCCTTGGCAACCAAACGAGCCTTAAGCCGATCAATCTTGCCATCATGTCCCACCTTCACTGTATAAACCTGTGACAATAGCAGGAGGCTTGGGAGGAAGGCGACAAGTTCCCACATGTGTTGGAGTAAAGAGCATCAATTTCCTCGGTAGTTCCTGTTTTATTGAATGGGAGGTACTCATATATGCTTTTAGGGTAGAGGACGGAAGACAAGGTGGACCTAAAGTGAAGGAGAGGAGCTTTCGTGGAGGGTCTGAAATGAAAAATGGAACAAAGGCGAGGCGGGTGAAAGAGGGCCTTGCAGGCTCTTTCAGACGTCTGCAGTCAGTCTTCAGACACTCACGGTCCTGCAAAGGTTCATGGTGTGGCATAAAATGAAGTACACAATGAGGTTCTGGGGTCAACCTACTTAGTAGAATCGATGGAGAGTGGGTATAAGTATGGGAATTGTGGAACTGAGAGGGAGGGATGTAGGAACCAATGCCTTTAGTTATGGTTTGAGAACCATTAGCTAAGGTAATTGTAGGTAAAGGAAATGGAAAGGTAAGAGAAGAAAAAAGGTTTTTATTACCAGAGATATGATCAGAGTCTCTAGTATCAAGGATCGAGGTCTCTGGATGAATGTGCAGACAAGCAAAGACATTAGAGTCACAGGCCGCGAAGCAATGGAAGATTTGGGCCTTGGTGTGAGACGAAGGTATAACCATATTCAGAGGGCGTAAGAATGACCAGGAATTTGGATGAGCTCCACGAGACGAGAGACTTCGAACATGCTGAATGATTAGAAGATTGATCCAAATGAGCAATATGAGGAAGTCAACCATGTAACTAATAGCATCGATCACGGGTGTGTCCAAGCCTATGACAGTATGTGCATTGAGGATGTTGTACTCTACCTCTGTTGCTACCACGTCCAAACTCTTTTATGACTCTGATACCATATTGAGAGAAAAGGAACACATTGATTCTCATTAATTTACTAAAGGAGAAGCATCACATGTTGTATACTCTAGTGTTGGAAACAAAAAAACACGAGTTAGAAGTCTAATTAGGAGACTAAAGAGAGAAGGAAAAAAATCCTAAATGGATTAGGAGACTAAACCTTAACATCCTTGAACAAGAAACATTTGCTTATCTATACACACACACACACATGCATGCTTATTGGACAATGGCTAATTATCTTGGCTGCCATATGACCATCTAGGGCTGTTTTCTATGATGGTGCAACACATGATGAAGAGAGAAAGCAGTCTTGTTGAGACCCGATCTATGCTTCAATGTCTATACTCCAGCATTAATCAAATAATTTGGGTTTTGGCACCTTCCTTTGATTCTCTTAGTGAAATTTGGATGGACTATTTTCTTCTTCCTTCCTGGCAACTATCTTTCTAAATGGCTTTTAACTTTATACCATTTGTTATGCATGTTGAGTAATAAAAAAATGAAGTATACATGATTTAGTTTCACTCATATGGTTAATTTCTAAAATTGAGCTGGATCTGTGTGCATGAGTGCATGAAATGCTGCCTGTGAATCACTATGGATTCCATTTTAATCAAGTAGTCTTCAATATGTTTTTTCGTTATCTTTTAAATAGCATTATCTGGCATGTCCCATTTTCCTGGTTAGATTTGTTCCCTGTCAAACCTTTCTGATTATCTTTTTTATTTTCAGAGGAAAGGGAGAACCCAGAACTGTTGGCAGAATCTCCTGCCAGGAGGAAAAGAGTCGCTCAGGATTCTGGGAAAACAGAGCAGCAGGTAAATGGCTTAGATTATTGATAAAGACAGATTAGCTGGTTTCAGCTTACCTGCCTGGGAAGATTGGGTTGGGTGAGGAGGCCTGGGTGGTTATGGTGGTTTATTTGTTTGATTTTATTAAGGATTTCTGTATTAGCTGTTCTGACGGGATTGTGATTTATCTGAAAATTTTAGGTGAGCCAACTTGTTGCACAACTCTTCCAAATGCGTGTTCGCATGAAGAATTTAATGGATGTAATGGAAGGTGGATCTATACCTGCCCTGAGCAATCTTGAGGAGGCCCTTAAATCTGAGCAAAAGGTGCATTCTTTTGCTTATGTTTTTGTTTTGTGAGCTTGGGTTTTTCTGCTATCCCAGAATGCACTGTTTCTGTTTGTTGTCTGTTATTTTCACACTGTTTAAATGAAAGGAAATGAAGAAAAAGATAATAGAGTGAATCATTAAGTATTTCTTGATGACAAAAATCCCACTATATGTCCCCCTCTGCATTCTGGGACTTTAATAGCAAAGTCATTATATGCTTCCTCCTTTGAGGTCACTCTGGAAAAGAAATATACCTATGAGCACAAAAAGGAATTTCATCTCTGGATGGCTTCCATTTTAAGATAGGCGGCTTCCATTTTATGATAGGCAGCTTCCATTTTATGATAGGCATTCATCTGTGGACAATATTGTTGCAGTTTATGATGAGAGATGGCCTCTTCTGGGAGTTGCTGGTTTTTAGATTCATTTGAACTATGTGAAAACTAATTAGTATGAATGTTATATTATTGTCTTGAAACTTCCAGGAAAGTGATGCAACAAACCAAGTCATTGCTTATGAAAAGTTTTGTGGAAATTTAAACTCCATTGCCATTCCCGAGATTCTAGTGAACCAATTATGAAAAACATTTTTGGTTTTATGGGAATGCAACTTTAAGGCGAATGAATTGAAATTTTTGTTTTTTTGGTCTTCCTCCTGTATCAGGCTCCTCCAGGTACTGCAAGGAGGAAGAGAAGGTCAGAATCGAGGAGGCAATTTGCAGAGCCTGCATCATCAAGACCCAGCCCTCGCGGTTTTGGGAGCAGTAACTGAGGATTGACCTTAAATTTTATGAGCCGTCAGCGCTCTGTTTTTGATCTCCTATTTACAAAGTTGCTGTCACCTGTGAGAAAGCAATACATTTTTTTTTTTAGTTCAGTTCGTATTATGACCTGTACTGAGCCATATTGAGGAACTTAATACAATGTTTCCAAGCTTTACTAGCTTAAAAAGTAACCAAAAAAAAAGGTAATGGCCGTTATATTTCTAACCATTATTACATTTCTAAGTGCGCCATTCCTGTGATTGATTAGGCACAGCCGCACAAGCCAAGCCAACAAAATACAAATAGAGCCGAAGAGGGCCACCCGGGTAACCGTTGAATGGCCGTCGTAAACTTTCAATATTAGTTCAACCCGGCAGTTTTTCCCGGGCGGTTGAGATTAACAAAATGAGGACGTTGAGTCCTATTTCATTACACATAAACATAGTTATAGCCGTTCAACAACATCCGGATTATTGTCTTATAGACCTGTGTCATTGAACCATTCTTCTGTCTATCCTATTGGATCTCTTCTCCCCTTTTTCTCTTCAAATGTTTCACCTATAGCAAGAATCAGAAAGAAAGTCGTTCCACAGATTGCAGTGAAGGGAATGGCCAGTCCAAAGGTAATGAACGGAACTCTGGCTGCCTCGGATGAGACATTCCCGGCCGCTGATGCACAGGCGGAGTTGCACCCCGCCCAGAACAAGGATTTTCAAGTTGATCCCGTCTCCTCGGATGTGGCTACTACTTCCATGGAAAACAAGGTATTTTTAAATGTTCCATTTTTTTTTAATTAAATAAGAAAAAAAAACAGGGGTCCCAAAATCCCATTGAGCAACTGGAAGCAAAAAATGTTGGTGCATTTCCATTCATTTATTTTTGGGAAGATCGTGGGATTGATAATTTGATGATTGAATGTGGAAAGGAACGAGCAGAGGAGAGGAGAAAGAAAAAGGCCGAGGAAAGGACGGATGCCTTGCAGACCCTGAAATCAACCATAATCGTATCCGGAGCCATTTTGGCCGTGGTTGGCGCTGTTTTTGTCGTCACCAAGAAGTTGAAAGCCACTTCACTTTTTAATTGATCCCTAGTTCCCTACTTCTTGTCTTTAGGAAATCGTTTCCTACGTGTATTTTATTATATCAATTTATTTGTTTATATTTGCTAATTTACTCTATTAATCAAACAAGTTGTAGCAGAATTTATCACATGCCACGTATTTTCTTAAGATTTGTCTTTTTAGAATAAAATAATTTTATTGATTTAAACTAGCACTGTATTCGATAAAATTTAAAATACATAATCAAAGTCGTTAAAAACTTTAGAGAATGATGTATCATTTAAGTTAATAACACAATAAATCGATTATAATTATAATTTGATGTTTCTGTCTAATTAAATATACTTTATCGTTTGAATCACTCACACAAAAAAGTGTTGTAACAAGATAATGAAAACCAAATTGTTATATTAAGATGACATAAATCATATAAATCACACGTTATATAAGATAATGACATAAAAACACAGAACATATGACAATGACAAAAACACAAATAACAAAATGAAGATAAATTATTTTTATGTATTAAATTAAGCCATTTTTTATATAATAATTTAATATTGTTCTCGAGCTTTACTCAAGTAATAAAAGGAATGATGAGTATAAGGAAGGTAACCAAACTCAAGTTAAAGTATTATAATGATATAATACAAAAGGTTTAATATTTTATTATTTAATTTTCATAACCTTTATATATATATATATATGAGGGGACTTAACCGCAATGTATAGCCGTTGCCTCCAAAATGGCTCATCATCCCAACTCTTACTGGCTGCGGCATTTCTTCTGAAAAAATGGCCGCCATACAAGTAACCGTCGCTCCGCAGTCTTCTTCTTCTCTTCTTGTTCTTCGATCGAAGCCTAGAACCACCAAACTCATCGCCTTCTCACCGAATCTAACTTATAAAACGTACTGTAAAGCCTCCTTGAAGCCCTTTAACCTCATTTCTCCCTCCACACTTCATTCTCTCGAAGCCATCAAACCCTACGTTCTATCAGAATATAAACCAATTCTAAAAGGTTGGCTCTGTAGTCTTGTGTCTGTCTATTCTCTCTCCAAAATTGTCCCTAAAGTCGGAAAGTTTTCGGCCACGCTGAGCAAGATTGACGCCATTTATTTGCGGGACGAGGGTTTGGAATTGGGGCTATTGCTTCTGGTTCGGCTAGTGGCTAGTTACTGGCAGCAAGCATTTCTGTGGGACGCCGCTTTGAATTCGGTGTATAAGGTTAGGGTTTTTGTATTCGACAAGGTTTTGCAGAGGGATTTAGGGTTTTCTGAAGGCGGTGATGCCGTTTCGCCTGGTGATATTGCATATCGGATTACTGCGGAGGCGAAAGATGTTGCCGATACCGTGTATGCTCTTCTGAATGTAAGAAATTTTAATATAAAGCGCCTTTATTATCCGAACTTCAGCTATAATACTCACGCTGATCTTCAATTCTATTTTGTATGACAGACCATTGTACCCAGTGCTCTGCAGTTATCGGCGATGGCGACTCAGATGTTGTGTATCAGCCCTACACTTTCTTTGATTTCAGCCTTGGTGAGGAAAGAATGTGTTTCTTTGATTTCAATCTTGGAGAGGAAGGAAGACTTGGGTTTTCGTGTTTGTTTTCTGGCTATGTAATTGATGTTCAACCTGTCTGGTGTATTCATTAGGTTGTTCCAGTTATGTCCCTTGTTGTTGCCCATCTCGGTGAAAGGCTTCGAAAGATATCTAAAAAGGCCCATCTGAGCATTGCTGCTCTCTCGGCATACTTGAATGAGGTACGCTTATGTTCTCTCTCCTTCAGTCCTTCCAGAGGAATTTTGCATTTTATTCTAAAAGAGAGTCAGAATTATAAAAAGAATGTGCATGCATTACTAAAAGTGGTGCAGTTGAAACTGGGAAACTTGTTTTTCGAAATTTTTTTTTTTTCAAAAACTGTAAACAAAAAGGCCTAACCCTTCATCAATATGTGATCTCATTATGACAAAAATACTCTCATGTCTTTTTTTTTAAAATTAACTCTTTCTTTTCAAGGTGTTAATATATGATATGACGAAGGAAAGTTTTATCAATAATGAGTCATTTTTCAAGACAAAAAGTGGGAGGGTTAAATTTGCCAATTTTGCCAATTATTATTATTATTATTTTTTTTTATAGGCAAAGAATAAAAATGAAGTGGAAGAGATCAAAACTGTAAGGCTAACATTTGTACGGTTTGTTTTATGAGGAAATGCAACGTGCTGTGAAGATTAATTATGGAAAAAAAAAAATACCAATTATTTCTTATAGAAAAATGTTTGTTTTTTTCTTTACCATATATCTTTATGGAACCCCTTTACTCCAAACTGACATCATGCAGTAGCGCTGTTAGGGTTCCGACATCTTGGTCGGTTGTGTTCTGGTCATGGCCTCTTACCCTGAGGGTCAACACCAGTTCTCCTCCTTGTATAATCCAGCGGTCTATTCTTACTTTTTTTTTTTTTTTTTTTTTGACATTTATTCACTTTGTATATTATGCTAGAGTACATATTCTTCCAAGGATTCAAGCCTGATTCTCCCGTAGTCATTTCTCATCCCATTATCACTTGAGTCAGTCCTTAAAAGGCCGGTCTACTCTTACTTTGATCATCAAGCTTTGTATTATACCGAGTTTGTCCATATTTTGTTTATTAATAAAAATCTGTCTCTATTTTTACTGAAGAAAAAAAAAATTCTAGAGAACACATTGTTCAGTAAGGAAAATTTTTATTCTCCAAAGATTGTCATAAAATAACTTTTAGAAAAATATTTTATAATTCTTGAAAATAATATTGCAGAAGAATTTTTTTACAAGGAATTAATTGTTTGAAAATATACAAAAGAAAATTTTCTTTGCGGGATTTAAATTTTTATTTTCAAACAATTAATTTCCTTCTTTTTTTTATGGATAACAATTAATTTCTTTATTATACACTATTCCAGAATTCAAACAATTAATTTCCTTTTTTTCTGCTGGTTTTTATTTGTAAAAATATATTTTCAATGTACATCCAATTGCACATAAAAAAACATACATGTATTTAGCATAAAAATATAAAACTGAAAATTAAAATATTTCCACTTGGCCTTGAGGATCCTATCATAGATTTTGGTAACCAAATATTTGGAATCGAAAATTGCCCCTGAGGCCTGGCACAAGTGGTAAAGGAATGGACTGAGGTCACTTAATTTAGTCCAGTTGGTCCTAATTAATTAATTAATTAAAAAAGCCTACAATTAGTCCAATAAAAAATCAAAATAATTAATCATAAATTCTTATACAATGTTGCACTTTTACTAAAATGCCCTTATGTGCATAAATGATTAATTTTCTATGAATCTTTTATACTTTAACAAAAAGTATGAACTCGAGTAGTGACCACCAAGATCCATACGAAAAGATTAGCTTCCTTGAAATTAATTATGAAGGTAACATTTTACTGAAGAACTACATTCTAGTGCCTTATAAAATTACATCAAGGTGAAAATTCATTAAATCCAATCAAATTAATTTCTCTGGTCCAAATTAAAATTCATTGAACTGGTACTCACAACTAAATGAAGCAGAAGCTATCAATATCTTAAAATTACCTTTATTCTTAAATCTTAGATTTTTCTATTTTGTGACTAATTGTTAGACTCTAGTCCTAAAAGATGGATATCAAATCTCACTTAAGTAATTATTATAACACCACAAATTTCATAATCACAAATCTTAGGCTCATTCAAGAGAACAAACTATTTCTATCATATGAGATATTATGATGTCTCTATTGAGAATACCAACGGTTACCCACTTTAATCAATGATGACCCATAAGAAATATATTGACCTCGACAATGTCTCACCCTTTGGTCAAAGAGATTGAAACTTCAATATTATCAAAATATTATTTCAAAGTTGAGAGTTTATGTTATATAATAGTTTGGTAAAATCATAACAATCCGATAGTCAATGCCAAGATTCATCGTAGGTCTTGTTCAATGTAATCTTGGAACATCAGTGCTCAGTAAGAGAGTCATCCTTATGACCAAGATAAATCATCCTTCCTATGAAGAGAGAAAAGAGAGAATCCCTAATTTTTATTATATTCACGGAAAAAGGCTTGCCTCTACATTACATATTAGACTTATATATATACACACTCACGGGTTCCACACACAAAGAAGAAACAAAGGAAAACTCTATAACATCTAATACTCCTCAAGCCGACATATACGCTCATACGCACTGCCCTCTGCTGAGCAAACAGATTTAACGCAGCTCGAGAGATTTAGTAAAGATATTCCGCTTAATCACTGGCTGAATCAAACCTAGTGGTGGCTATACATCCCACGCGATCTTCTCTAATGAAATGACAATAACTTCAATGTACTTCGGGTCCTTTCATAGAAGACTGATCGATGCACATGCAGCGTACTGCTATCAAGGTGATACTCACTATTCATCATCACCCAACTCCCGAAAGGCTCAATCCATATCACATGTTGTCAAAATAGCAGCCTCTGATATCTGGCTTCGCCATGATCTAGCTATCAGACGTTGCTTTTACTATTCCGATATTGGTGCTATCAAATTAAATTTTAAAACACAAGTAATTTAAAGTGAACGCCTATTCGTAAGAGCCAAATTTTCAATCTATCTGTGCAAATCCAATAATCTGTAAGACTTTATTCTGACAAACACACCTTTGCCCGATGTAGTTTTTGATATATTCAGAATGCGCATTTATGAAGATCCACTAAGTTATCATGATCGAGAATTTAATCAACAAATACTTATAGGAAAAAGAAATGTACGGGCCGAAAGTAATGGGCGAGCAGAAGTTCAGCTTTACTCCATAGCCGGTTTCGGTGAGGTGCCCTTCCCGTGATCTCCTAAAGACTCCCCGTCCCGGTGGCCAAGCTTGACATTAGGATCCATGGAGTGTCGATCTAGCCACAGCCTAACATACCCCTGGGCTTTCTCTTCCCAAGATGCCTAAAGCATACTCGCCGAGACTATACCAGAACTGGATCGGTTTATCTCAATTCAGCGAAAAGTACTTGAGTTTCCAAGTCTTTAGTTTGAAAGTGGGTGA
Source organism: Tetrastigma voinierianum (assembly GCA_016808115.1). Lineage (NCBI taxonomy): Eukaryota > Viridiplantae > Streptophyta > Magnoliopsida > Vitales > Vitaceae > Tetrastigma > Tetrastigma voinierianum. Next base: position 62,333 of record JAEQBH010001768.1, read on the forward strand.
AAAGGTGTTGCTTTAGTTTCTGAATACCATCCTCGATCACGTCTCAGAAGGACGAAGCATCTACATAAACAACCGGGAGCAAATACACCGCCCAAGAGTTATGATGATAAAAACCGAATTCGCTCACATCAAGGCGATGCCAAATTCTTGAACAATGTAACTAAAACGCTGAAACCATACTCAGGAGATTGTTTCAAGCCATATAGAGAGCTACAGAACTCCGCACACTAAACCAGATCCCGAGCAACAAAACCGTGTGGTTGCTCATATAACTTCTTCTCGGGCAATATCACCGTGAAGGAAGACATTTTTAATATCCTTCAATCAGTAGCCTGAAATACATAGCAAACTATGGAGAGAAGGGAGCGATAGAAGCAATCTTGGCAACGGAGAATGTGTTACCATAATCAGAATCATAAACCTGAGTATATCCTTTAGCAACCAAGCGGGCCTTAAGGCGATCAACCCGATCATCAGGACCAACCTTAACTGTGTAAACCTAACGAAAACCAACTGGAAACTTACCAGATGGCAAAACAACAAGATCCCAAGTGCCAATTGAGTGCAGAGCAGCCATTTCATCTACCATTGCCTGTCGCTAGCCCGGATGGGAAAGAGCCTCATTGGTGTTCTTAGGAATGGAAACAGAGGAAATAGTAGAAACAAATGCAGAGTAAGGTGAAGATAATCGATGGTAACTCAAAAAATTGTAAATAGGATGAGGATTGCTAGTAGAGCGATTACCTTCCGGCGAGCAATGCGTTATCGCAAGAGGTAGAGCTGGCAGTGAGAAGTTTAAGGGATAGGAAGTGAGCTCAGGCCAGTAAGGGAGAGGAACAATAGTAATTCCGTGGACGGCGGGCGATAAACCCGGGCGGACAAGAAGATACATCATCAAATATAGGTAGGGAGATGATAGGAAGTGGTAAGACTTCAGTAACAGGAAGAGACTCTGAGGAGGAGAAGAAGAGTGAGTCCTCGGGCTAGTGATACATCACAGAGAGAAAGTATCGATGAGTCTGAGGGGAATAACAACGATAACCCTTCTGAATTCGGGAGTAGTCTAAGAAGATGCATTTCGTGGCCTTGGCGGAAAGCTTGTCTTGTCCTGGAGTGAGAATATGAACAAAGCAAGTACAACCAAAGATACGAGGAGGAAGGAAATACCAGCGGTTGGTCGTGAAAAGAAGCGAATGAGGAATCGATCATGTAAATTACGTATGAGGGCATATGATTAATCAAATAATAAGCAGTAAGAACAACGTCCCCCCAAAAACGAAAAGGAACATGATAATGGAGGAGGAGAGTACGAGCGGTCTCAATAAGATGACGATTCTTACATTCAACTACCCCATTTTGTTGAGGAGTATGAGCATAAGAAGACTGATGAAGGATCCTATGTTGGGACATAAATGAAATAAAGGGTGCAGAAAAATATTCCCCGGCATTGTCACTACGAATACACGAATAGAAATATTGAACTCGGGTTAGAATTTCAAAGATAAAAATTTCGAAAATAGAATATAACTCAGCTCGATTTTTCATTAAAAATAACCAAGTACATTGAGAATAGTCATTAATGAAAGTGACAAAATATTGAAATCTTAAAGTATACACAGTCCAACAAGGATCCCAAACATCAGTGTGGACAAGTTCAAAAGGAGATTTTGCCCAATTATTCAAACGTTGCGGGAACAAGACACGAGTATGTTTCCCAAGCTGATAGGACTCACACGCAAGTGATGACAAAGTGGAAAAACGAGGGACCATCTTCTGGAACTTAGAAAGACTAGCGCTGCACGACCGTGGGATGAGGAGAGGAGCATCAGTGGAAACGCAAACTGCAGGAGATGATTGCAAGGTGAGGTGATAGAGGCCTTAAGACTCACGTCCGATGCCAATCGTCTTTCCCATACTCCGGTCCTGCAAGGTCACAAATTTATCAGAAAAAATAATGGAGCAGTTAAGAGTACAAGTGATTTTGCTGATGGAAATAAGATTAAAGGGACACTCAGGAGTATAAAGAATAGAAGTGAGAGGTAGGGAAGGGAGAGGATGTGCTACAAACCAATACCTTAGCCACAAATAAGAGCCATTAGCTATGGTAACAGTAGGTAAAGTGGGTGTAGTAGTAAGAGAAGAGAAAAGATCTTTATTACCGTGATATGGATCTAAGCACCGAGTCTAGGGAATCCAGTGGTCCAAGAGAGAAGATGTATGAGTATAAGGTAGAGACATTATCTGGCCTGGGGCGTATGCAACAAGGTTTGACTTGGCTACTTGATAGCGAAGATAGTCATCATACTTTACCGGTCAAGTGGGGGAATAATTCGAGATGTAAGGAGCTTGAGTCCTGGGGCGGCCGAGAATCTAATCGAAGACTGGGCCACGGCAGCAAGGCGGAGAGGTCGTCCATGCAACTGATAACAACGATCACGAGTGTGGCCAAACTTATTGCAATAGGTGCAGTGAGGACGTTGTCCTCTACTTCGGTTACCACTGCGTCCTCCCTGAAGATTAGTGTGAGAAACTAACACAGAAGAATATGAAAGGTTATCATGGCAAAGTCTATGGAGAGATACTCTGAGAGATAGCAAACACATCATCCAAGGATAGGACTGAAGTGACCGCTAAGAATCTCGCTTCTGACGGGTCTCAAGATCCGTGACGAGGCCAATAAGAGTAAGGACCATGAAGAACTTGTCAACTGTCGCTTGTTGAGCCCCCAACACTAGTAAGAGGCATCGTTGTCAAGAACTCCTCCTTAAGAGAGGCAATCTGGCCAATATAATTAGATAAATCCATGTCCTGTTGTCGTATATTGACAATAGCAAAAGCCACCTTATAAAGGCGTTGGATATCATTTGTGTATAGAATTTTTGTTTGATTTCAAAACTTAGAACATGTTTTGTAAGCCCGAAGATGAAGCAAGATTTTTGGATCAACCGACTGCCATAATATGCTACATAGTTGTGCATCTATTTTCTTCCATTACACGTTGTCAACATTAGGTATAGCATCCTTCGGTGTAATAAGATGATCCTCATAACCTTGTCCTGTGAACTAGAGTTCCAATGTAAGCCGACCAGAAAGATAATTTCACTACCAATCAATTTTCTGATGTGATAAGAGGGAGATCCAGAGATAATGATGTAAAAATAGGATTTTTTAGTTGCATCCACTTAACCGAGATTGAATCACGTTGATTGAAGAGAGCCCTAATAGGAGGGCTAATCACGCTTATGGAATCGAGAGATGAAGAAAAGTGACCCAAACCGTGGAGAAGATCAAATGACGGAGCGGCGAGGCGAAATGGGCAAAAGGTGGATAAGGAGGGTCAGTGGACCACGAGGGATGGAGCAAATAAGATGGCGCCGACAAGCCCCGGATATGAAGTCTCGTCACTGCAGTGATCTACGCGCCACACGCCGCACCCAAGTGTCGGGCGCGATGGACGATAATCTAATGGAGAGAAGCGCGCTGCGGATTCGCGGCGGACTATTTTCCGGCGGTTGCCACCGACGTAGATCGGGCCTCATTTGCCTCGAAATCCGAGGTTTCGCCCAAAGCCACCGGCGACTACGGGCGGGGGGTGGCGAGGAGATCCGACACTCCGAGGGTTCCCGGGAGGGAGAACAGCGACCGAATGGAACACGATCACTGAAAAAGTAAAGTAGGTTTTCCCTTTGGCTCTGATACCATGTGAAGAGAGAAAAGAGATAATCCCTAATTTTTATTATATTCACGGAAAAAGGCTTGCCTCTACATTACATATTGGACTTATATATATACACACTCATGGGACCCACAATACAGTAAGAAAATAAAGGAAAAGATTGTACAATATCTAACACTTCCAATTAAGAGGAAATCTACTATAAATTTGAATTGCTTAAGTCCATGGATTAGTTGTAAATAAATCTTCTACTTATAAGGAACCCATGATTTAGATATCCTATGTAACTCTTAATGCACCCAAGTTATGTACAATGTAAGTGATATAGGTCTAGATGCTTAGATAAATATTAATCCAAACATGGAGTTGAATGTTAGGGATTAAAATCATAGTATATAAATATATTAATGAGCTCCCTTTTTTTTTACATCATGTCGTTTTTATCATAGTAGAAACATTGTTCATGTTTCTTCATAATCCATTAATTTCCTATCAAAAATTTATTTCTTCCTAGGCACTTTCTTATTCTTTATTTCTTCCTAGAATATGGTTGAACAATTATTTATGTTTTCTTTTGCTTCCTTCCTCCACTCATACGGTGGTAGATCCGTTAAGTTCTTCCTCCTTCCATGTTATCTGCTATTAATTTCATAAAGCGTGTGCAAGATTGTACCATATGATGTTCTTAATTACTTCTTTTTAATTGATACCTTATGCTAGTGTAAACTATTTATGTTTCAGGTCCTCCCATCAATTCTTTTTGTGAAGGCAAGCAATGTAGAGTTGTCTGAGAGTGCTAGGTTTCAGAGGCTTGCTCATACAGACCTATCCGAACATTTGAAAAAGAGGAAAATGAAGGCTCTCATTCCTCAAATCGTACAAATTATATATTTTGGAGCATTATCTATATTTTTGGTTGGTTCACTGGTTGTTCCAAGTGGTGCTTTGGATAGCCATCTCTTGGTTTCTTTTGTAACATCATTGGTTCTATTGATTGATCCGATCCAGGTGATACTATTGTTTGAGATTTTTAATATAGCAATCAACCACCTTATGGGCTTAGTTGATATAATTGATATAATTGATGTCCTGTCAGCCCAGCTTTGAACACTAGAGAGTGATTATGGTCTATTTTCCCTTAATAAATTAATTCTTAGTGTGTAATGCTAAGATATAGAAGCTTCTGAAACTCATGAGGGGATAAATGAATCTAGGTTAAATCCTTTAAGGGGGAAGCTAGTGATTTGTTTTTGAAACATCTGGAAAGCTAGTGACTTGGACTTTAACAACAGAATTCATTAAAATACTTATATAATCAAATATAAGTATAAATGAAGATATTATATAACTTCATTAATTAAGCATTAGCAGCAACAGTTGAAAGCACACATTGATATCTCTGACTTGATTTTGCTCAGGAAATAAGTCATTTGTTTTTTTATCCGTTAACAAGTGAGTCTGTTTAACTAAGAAATCCCTCTTGGTGGAATAGGCCACATATAGATGGAGTCAACTCATTAGCAATTTTCTTTTTGTAGATTTCTGTTTTAGTTGAGAGTTCATATGAGTATTTCTCTTGTCTCTTGATAACTAGGAACAATGTGGAAATTTCTGTCTTTAATGAGAGAATTTTGTCGTCATCTCTGGCCAAAGTTATTTTCTTAATGATTATCTCAAAGCTTGCCTACCATTGAAACTAATCCTGAAAATACATATTTACTTAATTAGGATTATTCATAGACATCTAAATTTTTCTTGGTGGGGGCCTTGTAGTGTGATCATCTTTTATTTGTTATCTTAAATGGTACTGTCATACTTGCCATGGTATTTGGTGATACACTTGATCCTTTTATATATATATATATATATATATATATATATATTTATTTATGCTACAAGTAGCTCAGAGCCCCACTTGTCTCCATTTATTTTTATTAAGTTGTAACACTTCAATGTCTTGCCACAGCCACTAGACCGCAGCCCTGAAATTCTTTAGATGCTACTTTTTATTTTATTTTTCTATGTTGTCTTATTTTTGTTGCTCCATTTACATACAAGGAAGAAATAATTCCGCATTCTTTGTAAGTAGTACAAAGCTCTTTTTGCTAATTATTCATTGTGTTGTTATTATGGTTCAGCCATTCTGGAGCTGTCTTATATTATCAATCTGAATTTAAGGGTCGCGCAGGATGTGGGAAAAGCTTACAATGAGTTGAAGCAAGGAGAGCCAGCTTTTGAACGCTTGTTTGATTTAACCAGGTTCAAATCTCAGGTAAAATCTGTCTTTGATAGTTCATTTTGTGACTTGGTGAGGATATGTTGTTTTTAAGAATTAATTGTTCTACAAACATATCTTCATTTCTACCCACTTTCTTGCTTGCCAGATAATGATATTATAAAGATGCTTTTCTTAGTTTTAGTTGTTTTATGCTTATTTCAAAGTTGATTGGATAATGGATAACTTTTCCTGGTGATCCGTAATTATATTGTTTTTCAGTACAGGTGCTTGAGAAGCCCGATGCAGTTGATTTAGATTCTGTTATTGGAGAGGTGAAATTTTGTAATATCTCTTTTAGATATGGAGACAGGATGCCTCTTATTTTGAATGGATTGGACCTCCATATTAAAGCTGGTGAAACAGTTGCTCTTGTTGGGCCCTCTGGAGGAGGAAAGACAACCCTTGTAAAACTGCTTCTTCGACTTTATGATCCATTATGTGGTTAGCCATCTGAAATTACAAAACTTGGTCAACATTTGACCCTTTAGTTTGAGCTTTTAGCCATCCTTCCATTTTAATGTGACCACGTATCTGTTTCTCCCATGTTAACAGGTTGTATACTTCTTGACAACCATAACATTCAAGGCATTCAATTGAAAAGTTTAAGGAGACATGTTGGTCTGGTTTCTCAGGATATAGTGAGTGACTACTGCTCACTACATTCTTATATTTTAATTTCCTTTTAAAATTTTTTTTTTTAATTTGTAGGCTTAAACATGAAATTGCATTCACCTCAAGTAATGAAAGTAAACAAGCAATCAATTGTTTGTTACCTTATGTGATTTGAGCTGATTTTAGGAATGGTATCATCTGATATTTGTGTTTTGTCTTTCAAATACTATCACTCGGTGCCTTGTAAATTATGATGTTGCTATGTATTGCTTCCAAATTCTGTGTTATGTTTCAACTAATATATGTGGTTTTTGGTGATAACTATTGTTATAGATCAGGATATCTCCCCCATTACATGGACATGACATTGTAGACGTTTGAACTTGGTTTTGTGTTGGACTATAAATGAGTATCATATCCTCCTACTAAATGTTAAATCTCTGTATTAGATGACACATTTTGGTGTTAGACACTTTTTTCAGGAACAGTTGTTGAAAACATTGGATATAGGGATCTGATGGCTGAAATTGATGTGGAGAGGGTTGAGCTTGCAGCACAAACTGCAAATGCGGATGAATTCATTAGAAACCTTCCGGAAGGGTACCTAACCAATATTGGACCGAGGGGATCAACATTAAGCGGTGGCCAGAAGCAAAGGTGATACTTCAAATCCAGACCCTAATCCTCACAACATGACCACTAGCCATGGCTTGGAAGATGAACATTCAATCTAATTGCTTCTATTTCCAGAATTTATGGTTGGCTTGCTTAGCATTGTAACACCCACATGATGTTACGTTCTACTTGAAAATGCAGAATAGCTATTGCAAGGGCACTCTATCAGAACTGTTCCATGCTGATTTTGGATGAAGCAACTTCTGCTTTAGATAGCAGGTCTGAGTTATTGGTGAGACAAGCTGTGGAGCGGTTAATGGAAAATCGTACTGTAAGGACAATAAATTTTCAATGTGTCATATTTGTTTCCTATGCTCACTATTTAAGCATATATGTATTTGTGTTGGCATATTGTTATGATGTGAATCTCTTACCTTGGGCATTGTTAATATTTTTCTTGAGATAGGCACATGTTATTCCTGTCATTAATTATTTGTGTTAAATGACCAACTCTCCTAAAAGCTCAAGCTTATAGGATTTGGGTTTAATATGAATATAATGCTTCAACACCCTCCCTCATGTGCACATGGCCCCATACCCATGCACGTGGAGAGTCAAAGTCCATTATGAACTTTCAAATAAACATAGGGATTAAATTGCGAGGGAGAGGGTTGAGCCTGGACCTCCACCACTGGCCGAGTTTTGTCTGTGTTAAATGACCCGACTTCCTAAAAGCTCAAGCTTGTAGGATTTGGGTTTAATATGAATATCATGCTTCAACACCCTCCCTCACGTGCACACAGCCCCATACCCGCGCACGTGGAGAGTCAAAGTTCATTATGGACTTTCAAATAAACATGGGAATTAAATTGCAAGGAGATGATTGAGCAGGGATGTCTGTCAAACCAAGGCTACGATACCATGTTAAATGACCCATTCTCCTAAAGGCTGAAACATAGGATTTTGGTTTAATATGAATATCGTCTTTTCTGTTACTCCTCGCGTGCACATGGCCCCATACCCACGCACGTGGAGAGTCAGAGTCCATTATGGACTTTTAAATAAACATGGGAATTAGATTGCAAGGAGAGGATTCGAACCTAGGACCTTCTGCCAAACCAAGTTATGATACCATGTTAAATGACCAATTCTCCTACAAGTCCTACAAGCTTGAGCTTTTAGGAGAGTTGGTCATTTAACATTATGTAAATCTGTTACCCTAGGAATTGGAGCCAGAGTCACTGAGTATTTAAAGAAATTCACATGTGAAACATTAGTATGATGTAAATCTGTTTCTCCTTGGGTGTTGGAGCCGGAACATGAGTACAATATTTTAACTATGGGGAACATGTAAACTGAATTTTATTTTATTTTTTTGTTGTAAGGCAAATCCTGTAAATTGAGAAGTGAAAATGAGCTCTAACTGAGACCATCTTTGTGTTAATTGGATATTTTCATTTTCAATTAGGATCCTTGTTTCTTTTGGATGGCTCAGATGTGTGGTCAAACCAAGTATTGACATTAATCCTGTAGGTGTTGGTCATTGCCCACCGCTTGGAAACTGTTCTGATGGCAAATCGAGTTTTTCTTCTGGAAGATGGAAAGCTGGAGGAGCTAAGTCGCTCATCTCTTTTGGGTGGTAAGTCTGATTCTCTCTTATCAACTGGGCTGGTGATATGAAAGCATGTTTGTTGATGATGGTACAAGTTACAACCATTAGGGATGTGGCCGTGCTGTTTCCAATCAGGGACATTGTCTTTTGGGGTGAGGGCTTTCCCCTACTTGCAGCCAATTATGCTTGTACCTCTACCAAGAGGTGATGACAGTGGCACAACCATTGAAACTTTGGTCAAGGATACCAGACTTTTGAGGTTGTTGCTTGTTCATACATACATTTTTTTTTCTTGGGAGAAATACAGGGATCCCAAAAGAAGCTCCATTTGATGTTTTGTTGCCTATGTGTTTTTTTTTCTGTGAGCAGACAGACTAGTTAAATTTTCTTGATTTTTGGGTTTTTCTTAAAGATGAAGAAACGAGATTGCAAATGAATTAGGGCTCAACTATAAAAAGCTCATTCTCATATGAGAACGAGCTTTACACCGTTAGATGATGATTTTATTTCTTGAGATCAGTGTTTTTTGAGACAATTTTAATCTGCACAGATCTCAAGAAATAAAATTATTATCTAACGGTTTAAAATTCGTTCTCGTATAAGAACGATTTTTTTATAACTGTACCCAATGAATCATAACTATAAGTTATGACTCACTTAATGAGAACTGCTAGTGCGTCTGATCTGATTGATAAATAATAATCACAGATTTGTAGAGGGTTCTGATAAGATTCCTGCCATCGAAAGATAACCCCCAATTTGAGGCGACTCAAAAACACTACTAACACCTAGAAATGTTCATGCAAATTGAGGTTTCGGTCACGGTCAGTTTGGAGCTGCCATGAAAGTAACATGTAGGTTGGAGCATGATTCAAGCTATTTAAACACGGCATGTATGGCGCCTCCTTTCCCTATGCAAAGGACTTTACGTGTTCGGGTTGACAATGTCGGCCTATGGAAAGATTTGTGTGGATGTGAGATGTAGCCAATTCTGTAAGTATCCACTTTCGGGTTTCATGATTTAATGAAAATTGGATAGTCTCCTTTGGATAGAGTCTCTTACGATCACAATCTGTCTGAAAAATTTATGACATGACTTACTATATCTATTAAGCCTCAAATAGGTCAATTATGTGTGAAAGTGGCTTAACCGGGTCCACTCATCCACACTATAGAATATACAGGACAATTACCATAGTCCTCAAGAGTTTAATTATAACACTCTTACAAATATTACAAATTAGAACAAGGTTGTTCCAAAGTATTTTTACAATTCTTTTTACACAAAATACAAGCTACAACTAGTTTGTTCGACTTCTTCTGAAAAATTAGTACAATGTATTCAAAACTTTTCTTATGCTTCTTGTTTTCCAGTGGCGTCGTTCAGCACTGCATCTTTCTTGTACCTAAAGGGGGTCACGGGCGTGGCGATACTGTAGAGTAAACTCTACGGAAATTCTGCACAGCTAAATGCATGTAATGTCATGTTCGCACAATCAAACATTTCAAGTAAATACGGTTCCTAACTACGGAATGCGCACATGCCATGAATGAAGTGTCACTTACCATGCCTTTAACAGTCCTCAAAGACTCTCACCATTCATCTTTATCGCCGAGTGTAGCTTTGTAGATTTGGTGTTTCCGCCAAATGACCCTTTATCTAAACCAAAAGCTTTGAACAAAAGTTGTTTTGTTCAAAGTCATTGGACAATCTCCAATAAATAGCTTTATTTAAAAGCATTGGCATTGGACAGTCTTCGATAAACAGCTTTATTCAAAGCTATGAAATGCACCCGTGAGACTCCGTTGGATGTAGTCCAAGTGTCCGAGCTCGCCTGTGACACCCGAAATCGGTGTCCGTTGATGTTTCCGTCGGCCTTGCATGAGGATACTCGTGGATCTTGAGGTAACCGGCAGCTCCACGAAAATCGGGCGAGTCTCTTTATGCAGGGCTCTGCAGATACAAAACATGTCCCAAACGATTCAGTATGGCCGCAGATCGCGTGCGAAGATAAAATAATGGTAGCTTAGGTCTGCAACGTAATCTTCTGAATATCTCCCCAGCAAAATATATTACATGGTTTAGAGTTAATAAATTACTCTTATCTGGCGTATATTAAAATTACAACATTAATATATGTGTCTGACATAGCCACAAAACCACAACTGGCTTTTTTCTCACCACGGCCTCTAATGAGTGCTCTGCTCGCCTTCTCGTCGCTGCTGTCTGTAAATGGTGATCGCCGACGGTGTGAAGCCAGTAGAGATAATTTCCTACATGGGTTACTCCCATCTAAGTGCACACGCATGACAAGCAATCGCATTGAAGCAAATCACGTGATCACTGCTTGAATGTCTTACATATCATGAATGAGAATGTGACTCACCCTATCCCATATCCGAGTCCTGCGCGACTCCTCCTGCATACAAGTTTGCCAAGTATGATCTGTCATTTTCCGGTGGCAAGATTATTCTTAATCTTTTCATTTTAAATTTACAACCATTTACCATTTCTATTAATTTCTGCTCGAGTCCCTCGGCGGCTCCCTCAGCGTGCATTTGCAGATGAAACCGTTTCCAAATAAAGGTATTTAACTGCTTAGTGGACAACCCTCAGATATAAATAGTGGACCGACTCAGATAATTTATTTTGTGGACAACCTCAATGTATGCTCCGATTGGTCTGACTCCGGCGATTGATATTTTATATGAACGACCCTCCGATGTATATCAATTGGGTGAGCTCGTTGATTGATTTTATATATGGACAACTCCCGTGTATATCAATTGGGGCGACTCAGGCCGATTGATATGTTATATGGACAATCCGATGTTGTAATGGACACACTCCCGGAGTAAAAATAATATTGTGGTGTCGCCGAAACAATTCTCTCGAAACCGCGCAAATGCGCTCGCTCCTTATTGTTATAGGGTGCCAGTGCATATGAAATGCAATGAGCCATTTCCATTTCCTTAACCCGTGCGACTCATTTGGACGTTGTCCTATTAATCAAGTCCACTAATCAACACCATACGCAGTGTTGATCCACAGCCGTGTACTCACGACACGAAAAGTGACGCTGGCCACAGTCGTCTGGCCCATGCACTCGCACCTAATTTACAGGTTCTTGCAGGTGCGTATGGAATGCGTGATGTCGGTGCGGCGCATTCATTGCTAATATATTCCACATGCATATATATTAACATAATTAAATCACATAAGAGCATGTTATGCAATTACATGTCAATTACAAAATTAGCTCACATAGGCTAATTAACAAACACGAGTAATTCATTTTGAATGACTCAATCATACACATTTTCACAAAAAAAAAATAATTTTGTGTCACTATTCATGTAAACAGTAAAACCACCAAGTTCTTGTTCGCGGCGCATATGAAAATAGGAATTTTCTCCCACTTCCGGTTGAAGCTTTTGAGGCGAGATTAAGTAAAACAAGCACCAAACATTCCTAACCATTTACATGGTTCTTAAACAGGATTAACCTGAGTAGGAAAATTCCTACCTCTTGGAGTTGTTAGGCTAACTGAGTGTAGTCTTGCGCGCGTAATCACTCGTCGATGAAACCTTTTTTTCTTGTTAAAATCCAGCGGCAGATCCGGAGTTAACCCGCAAATCTAGAGAGAATGCTCTCTCTCACAAAGAAAAATCACAAGGCTCTTTACTTTGCATCCTCCTCTTCTCTACTGCCCTTGTTGGTCTTCAAAAGGAAGAAGATCACTATTTAAGATTTTTGTCTGTGCTCGTTTTACAAATTCGAAATTCCCATCATGTCGCCTCTTGGATTTTTGACACCCGACATTATCCTCGGTAGTGATTTAATGTCTATACTACCGTACAACATGTCGCATGAGTACATGTTATAGGTGACTTTTTGTCATCACATGTCGTTTTCGACCGATGCTTTCGGTCTTTGCCGAAATGTCTGGTACATTTGTCACCGGGTCGGCCGAAATTTGACGTGTTAACTAGATTTTGCGAGACGATTCCAACGGTGAAATCCGTTTCATCATCCGAGATCTAGAAAAATTCTGGATTTTGATCAAAGTGACGATTTTGCCATTTTTCCGAAAATTGGAATTTTCTCGGGTGTTGATACCACTCCTTAAAAGAATTTAGTCGAAATTTTTATACAATCTACGAAACATGCATATCTGGCGTCTGTTTCTATAGTGCGTAGCGATCGTTTCTCAAATATTAAAGCAGTAATACATTACGCTTCATCCCACACAAGCGAGAAGGATAGAGTGGCGCGTCGTGTCGCCATGACTCGCGTTGACTCCTCACTCCACGGTGTTTGCCGTAACACTCTCACTAGCCTCACGGTATTGCGTCGCAAAACGATCCACGGTATCCATAATGCACATTGGTCCCTCCCTCAGAAGGTCCATTAGTGTCAAGCGCCGATCTCTCACGATCCATACATGGTGTTGGATCGGGTATACTTAGAACATGGAGCGTGAAATACCTCGTGGACACGACATGCTGGTTGGTAACGCCAAGCCAGGTATCTTCTGATTACTACTCTCGAGAGTATCTCGAAGGGCGATAAACTCGCGATAACCTCCTTGTCGAACTGACCACTCCTCTCTTGACATCACCTTGAAGGCGTGATCTCAGACCTCGAACTCTAAGAGACGACGTCGTGCCGTTTGCGCTAAAAGCTCTTCTGTGGCTCGGTGGTGAATTTGCTATCATATCAAGCTCACCTTCCGGAGGTGTCTCCTAGTGTCGGATCGAATCGGGACCCGGTGATGGAGCTCTCTCCACCCTCGGTCAAACATAGCGATGACTGCATGGCCTCCGGTACAATGCCTCATATGGTGCCATCACATTATACTCTTTACGATAAGCTGTTGGTGGCAAGTAATTCCACCTAAGGGCAAATGCTCTTCCATTACCCACTTATGATCCGGGACGCGCATGCTTGCGGCATGTCCTCCTAACTTTCTCATGATCCTCTCGGTGACCATCCCAGTCTGTGAGTGGGAAAATTTTGTACTCATGGTCGGTAGTGTGCCCACATGCCTTTTGGAAACTCTTCCAAAAGTGCGTCGTAAACCTCGGGTCTCTATCAGACACTATGGATCTTTGGTACTCCATGCTTAAGCCGGGATTATCTCTGAATATCTGACCAATGAATCTCTCAATGTGAAGAGGTCATCACTTGCAATTTAGAAAATGTGCCGGCTCCGTGGCCCAGGTCCATATCGCCCGTACCGCATCATGTCTACTGATTGTCGGGTGGTAAGTGGGTCTAAAATCCTCGTGTGTCTCCACTTCCACTCGACCCTCGATAATTTGAAGTAGCCTGTGGCCTGCGGTGCTTTCGTGTAGCTTGACCGTGAGACATCGTCGCACAAAGTCCCCTACGTGTCTCTTTGTGCACTCGATATCTCTGTGAAGATCTTGGTACATCTTCGTGCCACTGGATACCGCAATGAAGATGAGACGGTGAAACTCCACGAGAATCTCCCTCTCTCAAATGTCGGTCAATTGGGGCACCGCTGCGTCCTCTATCATTTACCATCGTGGAGCGGTCCGATCCTCGTCCTAATACTGGCGTACTCGGTCCACTGATGGACACTATCACCAGCGTCACTGCGCGGGACTCGATCACTACACTGATAGTGACGATGTAGCCACTAAACTCCACTAGCATTACCCTAAGCACGCTCTACGTCTGTGCCTGGCTTGTCCCCACCGGTCTCGAGCATCGCCCAACTCGAAGCTATACCCAGCCAATGCGCCAGTGACTTCAGCGGAGTGCATCGACCACACATTTGCCTTACGGGATGGTATCTGAGAATGAAGTCATAATCCTCCCAGGAACTCCATCCATACGTGTTGCCTCATGTTGGGAGGTCATTGCGTGAAAATATACTTCGGACTTTTGTGGTGCAGTCTGGCGCCAGCTCACTGTGGCCAGTATAAATAGTGGCCTTGAAAATCTTGGCGAAGACTACGACCGCCCGACTCCATGTCGTGTGTGGGAGTGATTACGCTTATGATTCTTGTTGTGGGGAACCATAAGCTACTACCCTCTCGGATGCACATCAAAACACATCGATCCAGGCCTCGAGGCATCTATTACATTGTGTACCCACATCCCACTGTCTAGGACTATAGAATGAGGTGAAGTAGATCTCCTCTTGACTCTGGAATGCCTCCCCCTGCGTAGATCATCCGATCAATCTTGACCTCCTTCTGAGTCAATCTCGTCATAGGTGTTGCTAATCGGAGGAAATCCTCGATAGATCTCATGTAGTACCCAACCAATCCCGAAAGCTGCGTATCTCAAGTACGACTTGACCTCTCCTGACTCATGCGACGCTTGACGCTGCTCTGGGTGGCCCGGCACGATCGCGACCGCCGCGTGTCCCACAAAAAATCTCACCTCGATGTGGCTTCGCGCCCGAACTTGCGTCTGATTGATGGTCTCTCAACAATTGTAACACAATCCTCAAGTAATACTCATGCTCCCACTCTGGCGGGAATTAGTCGAAAATGGCATCCCGAAGACTACGACAAGCCCAGTCGAATAGGGTTGGGATACCACATGCATGAGATCCCGTGAATGTCGTTGGCTTTTTCGTCCGATCAGGCATCACTTTGTATGAAGCTCAAAGTGCCCATAGCAGCGTCTATGTTGTCTTAGGGATATCTGTCTCTCTAATCCTCGGTTAGTGGTAACCCGGTGCGAAGGTCTATCTTAGGTAGACTCGCTCCCTCAGCCCGATCGAACAAATCATCAATCCTCGGCCCGATGGTGCAGATTCTTGATCGTAACCACATTCGGTATCTTGTAGTCAATGCCTGATGAAGGGTCTTGTCTTTCTTCTTTGCAAATGACCGGAGCGCCCCGGTAGGTGAAGTGCTCGGTCTAATGAACCCCTTGTCCAGTGGCTCACGTGTTTTGGGCTGCGGGGTTCTGCTGACTCGGTAGTCTTGTCCACTATCTGCGGAGTCGTAGAGATGGGTGAAATACCAGTGTAACTTTCAATATCGAGTCTCTGACCCTCTGCAGAAAGTGATCCGGTGCTTCCTTCAGAAAAACATCCTCATACTCCCAAACTACTGGAGGTAGATCTAAGTCTGGTCTCACCTCGTCCTCCCAAGGGTAAGGCTTGCCTGTGACGCGGTGTCCCTGACACTGGACTACGTACAGTTTGGGAGCCGAAATGTAAATCTTTGTCCGCTTGAAGTAACACGGTGAATCTGCGTGTAGGCGGTAGCCTCCTACGCTCCTGATGTCGGTGAGACCCTGTGGCATCGACCCGATCCATCCACAGGAATGACGTCGAACTCGACATGTATGATCCTCAAGTCCCTTGTGAGTAGAGTCCCGAGATCTAACTTCGCAACCCACGACATATCATCCACTATCGCCGCCTTGTCGCAGGGGAGAGCTTTGCATCTGAGGCTCCTCTCTGAGGTCCGCCCGACCTCAAGCTGACTCTACTCCCAATCTGATCTGACAATGAATGAATCTGACACCATAGCAGATAACACTCTTGCCCGGTAATGTTGCCTGCAGGTCTCTGGGGTCCTTGCCCAATTCCACCATGCGGGTCTCACCCTCCTAATTTAGACAGTGTCGATTAGTCGTATCGGTAATCTCATGCCCTCCCAACACCTTCTCGACTGCATGAACCAATGGTGCGCCACCATCGGGATCCCCTCCGTGTGAATGTCGAGGAGGATGATGTGCCGCCTCACAGGTTACTCGGCCTCCACGGCTACCGCTACACTGGCCCATGCGATAGCGGCTGGTATGACCGCCATCCTCAACAAGGCCTGGCGATCAAATCGGTGGTGCGACCAGTATGCCGTGGACGTCGTGCGCCCTCGCCCTCATTAGCCATCTACGTAATCGATGTCCATGCATTTATAGGTAATGCAAGACATAATTTCATTTTATTAAATCAAAATCAACATTAAATTTTTTTTTTTTTTTTTTTTTAGAAAATTTCCTTTTAAAATATTTTATTTCATTTGATTTGATTTTAATTTATTTTTAAAATATTTTATTTTGTTGTATATTTTTTAAAAAATCATGTGAGCCAGTATTCATGAGCAGTGGTCTGACGGTGGTAAACGATTGGTGAGTCAAAAAGCGGGTGAGTGCACGAGTGCACCCAACCAGCGCAACTGCGCGCTGCGTCATGTCGCAAACTGGCGACCGTGTCGCGAACTGGCCCACGCCTCCGCACACCCAGCACCGTGTCGCAGCGTGCACGCTGTCGTGTCGTCGATCATGTCGCGCCCTGCTGCGCCTTATCGCGACGCAGCGTCGCCCCCTCGGCCCGAATCTGATATTTGTATGGCGACCCGGCTCGGCTGAGCACATTGCGCCGTGTGGCGGCGCGCCCTGATCGTATCATGGCGCACGGCGGTATCATGGCGGCCATGCGGCGCCTTTGCTGCCTCCCGAACTTTGCATGTCCTGTCTGATTCTTTGTGTGTGACTCAAGCTTAAATTATTAGGCATTAGCCCATCAGTACCGAATTTTTTTTTTTTTCATCATTAATTTTTTTCTAGCTCTTTGGAAAAAGAAACTACCCAAAAAAAAAAAAAATTACCTCTCTCTCTTTCTATATATATATATATATATATATATATATATATATATATATATATATATATATATATACTATATATATATATATTTCATATTCCAGTGAACCAAATAAATTTCTTAAAATTTATTTTATTTATTTTTCTTCAGTTTTACACACTGTAAAATCTTAGAAAAATTTCTTCACATCATTCTTTTTTCTTCTTTTTTTTTTCTTTTCATTAAATTCTGGACCATTTGCCCAAAATTTCTCAAACACCTAAGGTTACATTTCCTTTCGACTCCCAGTGTTCACATTCTTCCTATGCTATTCACCAAGCATACAATCACACCATACATTCATAACAATCAACATGTTATACATCTTAATCACGTATAAAAACACAAGCAGACAAGGTTCTTAATCCTGGTCTCCGTGTTAATAATATCAGGTAATCATACTCACTCCTACCGAGCCACCAAGTGGTGATGTTCTTACACCTCACCGACTACGCGCTTAAAACCCAAGCTCCCTCAAGCCCTAGGCATTCGTACACCCAAGCTCCGACACCAAACCGTGACGCCCAAACCGGGGTGTCCGCGTGACAACCTCGTCAACCCACGACACGCGAACGCCAAGCCGACACCACTCACGTAAAAATCTAGCAGAGTCTCCTTTGTACGGAGCTCTACCCAAATACAAACATGTCCAAACGGGCTCAATACGACCACATATTACCCAGGCGAAGAAAATAAGGTAACGCCACGGGGGCCCCGATCAATCATCACAAAATATATCCCAACAAAATTTATATTACATGGTTCAAGAGTTAATAAATTACTCTTATACAACATATATTAAAATTACAACATTTTAATACATGTATATAACATAACCACCAAAGCCACAACTCGGCTTTCTTCTCTCACAGACCCGCCTAATGAGTGTCGCCTCCGATCGTCTCAGACTGGAATGGCAACCCCCGACAGGTGAGCAAAGCGCAAGAGAGATAATTTCCTACATTGGGCTTACTTCCTCACCTATGCACACGCATGACAAACAATCACATTTAAGAATACACGATCAGAGTTCAACGCTCATGTCAGCACATGAAAACGCACTCTCACCCTATCCCATATCCCGAGTCCTCACCGACTCCTTCACACATACAAGTTGCCAAGTATGAGCTATTGTCATTTTTTCCGATGATAACCCATGATTACTCTTAATCTTTTCATTTTTCATTTACAACCATTTACCATTTACAACCATTTACCTCGAGTTCTCACTGACTCCCTCAAACATGCATTTTGCCATGAATGAAAACCGTTTCCAAACAAAGGTATTTGTTTTTAACCATGGACAACCCTCCGATATAAAGCTACAGAGTGTGGACCGATCTGGATAATTTATTTCAGGAACAACCCTCCGATGATATCAATCGGTACCGACCGACGACGGCGATTTTATATGACAACCCTTCGGTCGTGACATCAATCGGGGTCGACTCTCACGATCGATAATGTTATATAACAACCCTCCGCCGTTGTAATGGACACACTCTCGATGCAATACATCATATTAATCCTCCAAACATTCTCTCAAGAAACCACCTCGGCATGCACTTACTCATCGTTTAAAGAAATGCTCAATAAGATACAACGGAACAGCCATTTACTTAACTCCATGCGACCATTCGACGCTTGTCCTATTAATCAAGTCCACTAATCAAACGCTCATACGCCTGTTGATCCGGCAACCGTACTCATGACACACCATCAAAACACCTAACACACTGGGCCGATCTCACCCAGCGACTACACCTACCAGGTTACCTCGGCTAGCATAATGCATGATGCTGCCAATTCCCAACACATTCACGCTAATATATTCCATACTTATATATATTAACATAATTAAATCCACATAAAAACACAAGCATGCAAATTCATAATCAATTACACCAAAATTAGCTCACATAAAGAATTAAGAACAAACACGAAGAGAATTCATTTTGCCCGACCTAATCATACACATTTTCACAAAAATAATAATTTTGTGTCTACTTATTCATGTAAAACAAATAAATCCTCTAAGTTAATTGCTCACTGTACTAATACAAAATAGGAATTTTCTCCACTAGGTTCAAAGCTTTTGAGACCGAGATTACGGCTAAAACAAGTCTCAGAAAATTCCTAACCATTTCATACTGGGTTTCAAATGGCGATTAACACAAGAGAAAAGATTCCTACTTTTTGAGCTTTGCCTGAACTCCACCAACTGGTGTCCACGCGTAGTCCCGTCACGTAGAAAGAACTTTCCTTCTCGCCCGTTGAAAACTGACAACCGACGTGGGCCACAAATCTGCAGGAGAAGGTGCTCTCTCAAAAAGAAAAGAAAAACTACAAAAATCTACTACTGCATCCTCCTCTTCTCTACTTCCGGTGTTGGTCTTCAAAAGGAAGAAGATCACTATTTAAGTTTTTGTCCTATTATCATTTACATGTACTCGAAATTCATCACGCCCTCTCTCTGATTTCGACACTTTTGTACTATCTCGCCATCAACAATTTCCATCATCTCTCTATTCACGCAACATGTGCTTTATGAGTACATGTTATGTGTGACTTTTGTCACATCACATGTCGCTACGCACCACGCCGGCATTGAAACGTAAAATTCGCATCGCCTTTAATTAATTTAAATGACGCGGTTAAATAGATTTCCTCGCGCACGATTCCAACCCGAAATCCGCTTTCGCCATCCGGCATCTGTAGGTACCGATTTTCATCAAATGACTATTTCGCTCTTTCCGAAATTGAATTTTCTGCTTCTTACATCACCACTACCAAGAATGATGAATGATTATGATCATGTACACGCATCCATTTAATGCGTTGTCCTCGTGCATATGAAATGCAATTATGTCATTCCATGCCTATACCATGCCATATATATAATGAGTGTTATATGGACATTTTAAATCATGCATCATTTGGACAATTATATCAATTAACATACAATTTCCAAATAAACCACACAATACATGTTAACATATTATACACATATCTGACATTCATAAGTCACCAATCAAGCAATGACTTACATTATGCTTTAAGCTTAATTATGACACCATGTCCACAAATAGCCTACAACCAAGTCATGCAATGACCTTATTCATACACAAACACATCACAAGTCAAACCATTAGAACACACAATTTGACTTCCACACAATTTGACTTCCACAATACTCATAAATCAAGAAACACCAATCTATTGTTATAGTTACCATAATCATATACCAATTATGGCAAAATCGACACAACCATTAAACAACCTAAGTCAGAAGGCTTCCAAAACGACTACAACTTGAGTTATGTGAGGTCCGATTTAGGTGAGTCAAAAAAGCCTAACATCAAGTTCGGGATAGAAAGAGCAATTTCTCAAGGATACTGTATCTACAAATTCTTTTTTCCAAACCAAAAAATCATCCAAAACTGACAAGAGGTTCGCCAAAATAGGCTTTGTGGCAATCCGTAAAACTTAATTAGCAATCTCCAGTTATAGAGGTCCGATTTTGGCATCTAAAAGCCTACACAAGTTCTCATATAGAGCTACAATTTCCTTGAAGGATACTAGTCCAAATTCTCATTTTTTTCTAACTGAAAATTAGTCCTAAAAACTGGATATTATTATATAGGATCAAAATAGGGCATTATTCCCATAACCCATTATTTTGCCAAACAGCCTCTTTAAGGCATTAAAACTCAACCAAACAACCCCTAGAATGGAAAATATCCAAAGTATGAATAATCCTTACCTCTTGAAGCGTGAGCAACGACCCGAGGAAGTTCCGCCAACACTTTATAAATCCAAAGCTTTCGACTTTCCAAACTTTCCGCGCGAAACCTTGGCGAAACTTGGAGTTTTTGCATCCACGCAGCCTCGGCTGAAAGCTCTTGACTTTAAACCTTGGCCCGTCGGAAGGCGACCACCCGATCTCCGTAGATTGTAGAGAGAAGTTGGAGCTTCTCTCTCTACACCCTGTCTTCTCCTTTCACGTTTTCCTCCTAGCAGAAATCCCCTCCTTTTCTACTCAAAACTTATTTTTAACCTTTTGTCTAACTTAATTCTTAAGTTTGGAGACATGATCCACATCGTGTCATATGTCCATTACTCATTCGGATTCGCTTTTGGCTCGAAACAATTTATTTTGTCCTGGTTCAAGCTTAATTTATTTTAAATGAACTTTACATAATTTATTTTTCTCAAAAAATCCAGTTTTTGAGGTCCATCGAACACCCGACGCCCCGAAAATCTTGAATATCCGACTGTTTCGGAATTTAACGAAATTCGTCTAGTTAACTAGATTTTGCGAGATGAATCCAACGGTGGAGTTTGTTTCGTCATGCAAGATATAGAAAAATTTTCAGGTTTCCCTGAACCATTTCGGTAATTTTACTGTTTTTGCCATTTTTTCAGAAAAATTAAAATTTTCTCGGGTTTTACATTACCCCTTTCGTCTTCCCTTCGGAAGGCACGACTTTAGGTTAATTGAGATGATAGGAGCAAAGTTTAAAAAGTCGGGATATATCGGCAATACTATTGGGTGGGTTGAGTGCAGTGTTTAAAATATCGTGATATATAGGGTGTTGGTTGATCTTGATACGATATCGGGCATCGATAGTCGTTTGATCAAAAAATTGAAAAGAATCGAATAATATAAGCGATATTTCGCTGATATATTGATACTGTATTGATAAATTGGTGACACTTCCAATTGGACTTTGTGTGTGTTGAATGCTCGTGTGTTGTTTTGCTCAAAATTTCACATTTTGGGTGATATTTCGATCAATATCTCCGATATATCGGTAAAATTGGCATATTACCGGGGGATGGTTCTAAAATTTCAAAGAGAAATTGTAGAAGAAATGGAAGAAAATTTTCCAAACAGAAATTGTGGAAGAAAAATAAGAAATAAAATAGAAAGAAAAAGGAAATGAAATATCTACAATTTCATTATGGAAAAAATGAAGAAGAAAAAATTCTAAACAGAATTTCTGGAAGAAAGAGAGAAATAAAAAGAAGGAGCTGAGACAGGTATGGAAATGGAGCAGGAGAGAAATAATGCCATGTTTGGTACGCAGACAAGTAGATTAATTTTATACTTGATCGAGATTTAATCTCATTTACTCATAATTTTATTAAATTAATATCGTCTTGCTTAAGATACCTGTATTAAAATTACGGACTTTTATCCTACGCTGTTATTACCTACTAAGGTGGTGCTTGTTTTTTACTTAATGTCAATGACATAATTTTTTAGCTTAATATCACAAGATTTAACAAAGATTGTGCATTAAGTCAGTTGTTTTTAATATTGTGTATAATGGTATAGGATGGCAACATGACATATTATTTTTATCTCTGCTCAAATTCATTTTAAGGCACTTAAGTAATTTACTTTAATCTGGCTTTTTGGGCCAGTGTTTCAGCTTATTTTCTCAAACTGACACGGTTTCATGGTTACATTCTCTCGTGAAAAACCCGAAAAATTAGAAAATTTCAAAAATGGAAAATGTTAATAAAAATAATAAAATTGTCATAAGGGTTCAGAAGCTTAGAAAAATTCTAGATCTCTGATGATAATGAATCAAGGCAAGTAAATTGCCTCATAAATCTAGTGACCTTAAGCCTCGCTCGAATTATGAGAAAAGCGGAATTTTTTTCGATTTTCCGCTGAGGTTGCTGACTTCTGCGACGAGATTTTTATTAAAATCTCAAAGTTGGGGAAATTGCTTCAGTGGCAGAAACTACCGAATGTTAATATACGAATCATGTATCCAAAATAATAATAAGCCCCGGCCCCATTATATTTTAAAATAATTTTTTATTATTTTATTTTTATACTTTAATATACATAATAATTATTATTATAATGTTTTTTTAATAAATAATTTATAAAATTCATAATATATTTTTTGGGATAATATATTCTAATTTATATATTGTTAAATTTATATTTTATAACATTATATTATATCATATATAATATATGCTGTTATTTTTTATTTCATGATTATTATTAGTTATTTGATAATATATTAGTTAATAAATTTTGTTTAAATTTTTTAGTTACATTAATTATTTTTGTAAAAACTATAAAATATTTTATCCTCAGCTTTAGTCCAAGAGACCACTGATTCTGTGGCTAAAACTACAAGACAAAAATAAATTCATTCACTTCACTCATTCCTAGCCAATAACCCAATAATCTACCAAACGCTACACTTCACTAATTTTGTCCAAAATTATCTAATCCCTCCTTCCACCTGGCATCAAAACATGGCCTAAAGGAAAAAAAATAGAATAAAAAGGAAGTGGAAGAGATCAAAACTGTAAGGCTACCATGTGTATGGTTTGTATTACGAGGAAACGCCACATGCTGTGAAGATTAATTATGGAAAAAAAAATCAAAAACTGTTCTTAAATTAAATTTTTTAAGAATAATTTATAGCAATTTTTAGAATATTTTAAAATATAAATAAAAATATGAAAAAATAATAGTCATAATATGTCAACAAATAATTTAAAAAATAATTTTTATATTCAAAATTTAATATAAAATTTTATTTTTCAAAAGTTTTAAAATAGTTAAAAGTCAAATTTTAAACAATTATTTTAAAAAATATTATCATGTTCCGAATATAAATGTATATATATATATATATATATCAAATAGGTTTAAACTATAACAAAAAATTTGAGAGTTTTGACCCATATCTTTAATAAATCATAGAAATAATTTATTTCTTAAATGGTTGGATATATTTTAATAAAAATAATTTTATTTTTAATAAATAAATATAACATAGTAAAAGAATTTTAAATTTTTTCAAAGCTAATTGATATGTCAAAATAATTTTGATATCTAAATTAAATATATTTTTAATTTTTAAATAATTTTTTAATTACCAATATATATATATATATCCATAAAATCTAAATACTAATATATTCGTCGGAAACCGATATTTTCATCGGAATGAGTTCAATCAGAAAAATTTCAATTAAAAATTTCAAACAAAATTTCACACAAAATTTCAAACAAAAAAATAAGAAATAAAATTGAAAAGAAAATGAGTCTAAGCTAGAAGGCCGGAGTCTGAGTTGTCGGCGCTAGAGATGTTGGTGAGACCGACGGTGCTGGTTGGCCTGTGGCAGGAGAGGGGAGCACGGAGCAACGGAGAAGAATGGAGAGAAAGAAAAGAAGGAAAAAAATAATAAAAAAGAAAAAAAATTTGTATGGAAGAGATAAAGGAAAAAATGGCATGGAAAAGATCAAAGCTACCTCTTATGGTCTATTTGTTTTATTGTTAAGGAATTATGTAAAAAATATTTTTTTGGTTTTAGGTCATCAAAAATATTCTTAAATTAAGTCTTTTAAAAATAATTTAGAATCATTTTTTAAATTATTTTAAAATATAAATAAAAAATATGAAAAATTTAGTCCTAATATATTAGTATAAATAAATAAAAAAATACTTTTTACATTCAAAATTGAACACATAAAATTTTATTCTTTAAAATTTTTAAATAGTTAAAAATTAAATTTTAACAATTATTCTAAAATATGATTATGTAATTGTCAAGAATATATATATATATATATATATATATATATAAGATATATATATATATATATATATATATAAAGTTTTATGTGGTTTTTAATATATTAATAAGTGTTTTAATATAGTTTTCATTCATATTTGTAATTAGGATCAAATCTAAGGCATTAAGGCAATATGAAGAGAAAAAATAAATAAATAAATCAGCAAATTATATATATATATATATATATATATATATATATATATATATATATATATATATATATATATATATATTTATTGAAAAGTACACTTTGTAATTCATTTATCCACACATGTTTGTTGCAGTTTTATAATGGTTTTAATATATTAATAAGTGTTTTAATATAGTTTTCATTCATATTTTGTAAATTAGATCAAATCTATGCAATGCAAGGCAATATGAAGAAAAATAAATAACAATCAAGAATTCCACACATGCGGCGGCAAATACATCAGATTTCAATCTTTTCGGTTGTAGAATGACCTCCCAATGCTCCAATCTTTGTATATATGGATAGTAAACTTCTTAAGCTTTCCAACGAGTCCAAGAACGCCCAATTTAGAGTCCGAACGAAAAAGTAACAACCTCAAGAAATTCAATGCAAGGAAAAGACAAAGTGCTAATGAACAATGCAAGTCGTGACATCACAGCCTAGATTTGGCAATTTCCTTAGTTTTCGGTTCCCAAGACTCTATGTAAACACTTTATTTCTTTATTTTAAGGGAGGACCTTCGACTGGAAGGTAGAGAAATAAGCCTCTAGGGTTTCTAACCCTAGGGCAAAGCTCTTAAAGAAAGAAGATTGAAGAAGAAGAAGATTATTTCATATTTTCTTGTGCTTCTTTGATTGTATTTCTTCACCTCATGTTTTGATTTTCATTTATAGGGTCTTAGATGTAGTTTAGTTACAATTTATGTATTTGAAGACTAATTTGTCTTATATTTGATATTTCTATCACATTTCTATCACATTTCTATTAATTGTTCTACAATAATCTCTCTGTCTATTTATGATTTATGATCATTAATGTGATTAGTGGTTTAATTTGAATTCTAAGAAGTGAGAGTAGAATTAGACTTGAGTAGAACATTACATTTCACCATTGACAAGATATTCTCATGGGTTTTGTGTGGTAATTAGGGATTGTGCTTTTAGAGTTTTGGGGTTAAGTAGAAATACAAAATACCTAAACCCTAGGAATAGATTGTGGGTTGTTGAGAGAAATCCACAATTGCAATAGTGAAACTTACCATTAATAGGATATTAGAAAGTTAATTAAGGGCAAATTGGGCAATATTACATAATGGTTAACTAAATGAAGTCTAAACCCTAGGTTTTTCCATTTTATTTCACATCTTTGCATGCTAGTTTAGGATTTTCGTTTCTTAGTTATTTTCACCTCAATCCATAATTTCACTTTTTAAATCTTCATGTAGATGGCATCGAAGGAAAATTAGCGCTTTTGCACAATCCTACAAAGATGCTTATGTCCTTCTTTGATGACAGCTCCAAAATTCATTGCATCAAGATGTATCTCAACAATCTTTGATATATGATATAGTATTAGAATTGATGCACGTAAGCTCGATTGAGGTGAAATGATGGGAGATTCATTACATCAAGATGTATCTCAGCAATCTCTACAGGATCATATTATGAAAATATTGTTACTGAATGATGCTTCTTATATCAAAATTAAATAAAATATCATTTTTGTTATTACATTTATTACATTTTACTATGTTAAGATCCTCAAGATAGAATGAGGTGATGTATGTCTTGTTGATTAAAAGTAACAACTCATACCTTCTATAAAATATACTTCTACGCCTTACATTAACAAACAACTTATAAATATATCCAAACTGCAAACTTAATCAAGGTTCGTAAGACAAACATAATGCTATCAAACAGAACTGAAGCTCATATCAATGATGCATTATATTCCCAGCAAATCCACAAGAAATTCTTGTTCAACTTTTAAAGATATCCACACATAAATGGATATCATTTTTAAAAACCAGTGAATAGCAAAATATGAATATCTTTGTTATTTACTTCTATCGCTTTTGGTAAGAAACTTATAATGGAAAAACTCACAGCATTCTCCTATAGGTTATATCATATAAAAATAAAATCTATCGAGTCATATGTTGTCGTGAACCAGAAGTCAAGAACTAAAGACTTTTACAGTTCCTTACATTTATTGCACACAAAGTACTTTGAGGTCCTGAACGGCTGGAATCATAACACTCACATGCATGATCCTACTAGGCAACCATAAGATTTTTTTACTTCAATAAATATCACAGTTAGTTACCTGGCTGTAAGGTAAACGATAGTCATACCATTATTTAGCAAAATCACATTTGAGTCACTCGGGCTTTCTTTAGAAAGAAGGTTATATAGGAACATATGGGATCTCGTATCCATCCACCATGTGACCTTTCGACAGCCTTACATTTTGTTAGACTTTTATTGAGCGCTATACGCTGGTTTCTTTCCACAATTAAATGTTTCGTCATGTAATCTTCGCATTAAATTGATCAAATTACTAGCCTAGCTCTGATTTACCCACTTAAATAGATGATTCACTGACAATGTAAGAGTTTAATTCCTCTCAAACCTCTTATTAATTATTGTATGTCAGTTGAAATAGATGTTAAGCATCTTGTTGCTCATACTCACGCCTTCAAACGGTTTGAATGTGTCCTTTAATCAAACGATTCAATTAATATCTCTACCACCACAATAATGAAACCAAATTTATTTGACTTCCTCATTGGACTTGCCATAATTTTTACCCATGCAAGCTTGGTTCGTATTCACCAACAACTTACCATGATCACCACCTTCCGCTAACTTCACTGTGAAATATCCAAATATTTCCGCCATTAATCTTCATTACAGTAATATTTACCAATCAGACTCTACAAATGCACCCAAAATGAGTCCCCAACGAAGACTTGAGATTTATGTAGGTTTTGATTCTTCATCTATCATAAGAAATCTTGAATCTTTAGTAGGAGATGTTTTTACAACCTCGCCAGGAATTTCATCTATTTTAATTTAGAAATGTATTCTGCCACTAGGAGAGAGAATGTGGTTCCAAAAGAATGTTGAGAAATTACTTGGAATGAATGTACAATATCTCATTTTGATTCCTCTTGTATTGAAATCAATGTAACTGGAAGTTCAAATAACTTCGTCTATTTGCAAAATTTTAAATCAATTACATGCTTTATTGATACAAAGAAAGCAAAGAGATATCCCGGTGAAATGCTCAAGTACTAGATTTATGATGTCCTCAGCAGCACTAGCAAATGAGTCCCAACACGCTAGCTGGTAATCTGACTACAAAAGACAGCTCCCGAAAATGAGAACACAAAATTGAGGCCTCCAAGAGGCAAAGAAACAAAATGCCCAACATACTGATGATGAACAGTTCCCGCAGAGTGACAAGGAACAAGAGACCCCTAAAGAGGTTTAAGATAAAGAAATAACCCCTAAAGAGACACAGGTACCTGAAATTTTTGAGATCTCAATGAGTTATGTGCATAAGGGATATAAATGGGATCAAAATGATCTTGTTATTAATAATATCTTTGCCTTTCAAGTGGCCTTAGACATCATAAGAAATGATGATATTGTCTTAAACCAAATATGTGAAAGAATGTCGAGAGAAATAAATTTGATCAAACAAGAAGCTTATGTACAAAATCCAAACACATATTTGTTATCGAGATTATAGTTTGGATTTATAGGTTCAAATGACCATATGTAGCCTGTTGAAAGGCTAAAAACATACTACGAAAGCAAACGAGCAAATGAAAATAATGAGATTTCATAAGAGTAAAGTGACGATTAGCAAGATAAGGTTTCTAAAAAAGACCTGGTATTGTCTATGAGGAAACATATTCTCATGTTATGGACGCAATTACTTTTCACTTTTTAATAAAGTTTTTAACAAAGATCTAGCACTGATATGTGCCTAATGATGTCACAATCATCTATATGGATCCATAACAATGATATATATATATACATAAAACTTAAGGATTTAAATTGTTCGAAAGCAACAATACAAAGCTTTGTAAGATATAAAAGCTTAATCAATTAATGATTCCTATATGACAGCAATCCAGACGCATGTGGTATAATCACCTTAGCGATTATTTTATTGAAAGAGTATGCAAAAACCCCATATGACCATGCATCTTTATCAAGAAATCAGAAACCAAATTTGCAATTATTGTTGTGCATGTTGATGATTTAAATTTTGTTAAGACTCCTAAATAGTTCACAAGAACAACAAAATATTTAAAAAGGGAATTTGAGATGAAAGATCTTGGGAAAATAAGATTTTATCTCGGCTTGAGATTGAGCATTTCCCTACTAGAGTTTTGATTCACTAATTGACATATACTAAGAAAATCTTAAAGCGCTTTTATATAGATAAAGCACACTCTTTAAGTTTTCCAATGGTTGTCTGTTCATTTGACGTGAAAAATGAACCATTTCATCCTTGAGAAAATGTGAAAAATTATTTGGTTTTGAAGTATCATATCTTAGTGTCATTGATGCACTTATGTATCTTGCTAACTGTATTTACTTTTTTTTTTTTTTTTTTTGTCAATTTATTAACTAGGTACAGTTTCGCTCCAACTCAAAGACATTGGAATGATATCAAACATATATTACGCTACCTCTAAGGAACAACTGACATGAGCTTATTTTACTCAGCGAATCAAACAATAATTGCCGATGATGTCAATGTATGATAATCTTTCAAACCCATTATAAAGTCAGACACAAATGAGAGATATGTATTTAATTGTAATGGAACTGTTATTTCATGAAGATCCTTTAAGTAGATAATGGTGGCCACATCATCGAATAATTTCAAAATTATAGCAATTCAATAAGTAAAGTGGAATGTATATGCTAGACCATGATTCAAATAGCTATCCAAGAATCATGTACTCCCTCATAAAAAATAAATTGACAATATTGTTTAATTATATTAATGTTTATTACATTGCACAAAACAAGAGTTACACTCGCTGAAGATAGAATCAAAATACATTTAAAAGTTCTTTCAAGGCACATGAACTCCGTAATAGTCGTGGAAATCGATGTTCAACAAATACTCAATAATCGATAATCTAAAGAAACTTA
Source organism: Tetrastigma voinierianum (assembly GCA_016808115.1). NCBI lineage: Eukaryota > Viridiplantae > Streptophyta > Magnoliopsida > Vitales > Vitaceae > Tetrastigma > Tetrastigma voinierianum. The sequence continues at coordinate 92,542 of JAEQBH010001768.1, forward strand.
TTCACAAGCCATTGTCAACTCCTGCTAACATTCAAGAAACTAATATACAATATCAGAATACGTCAATTGAAAGACATCATTCATTTTTATGAGGGCATACTTATGATATACGCAGTGCATCGTTACCTTTTTCTTCCCTTCATCTGCGCTTATCCCATTTAGCTTCATTGACAAGCAAGAAAGGCAGGCCCCACGTACTACACACTCTACAACATCATGTAAGCATTATCATTTCTTTTCCTTCGCCGCCATTCAATTGAGTTTTACTAACTAATGAGACGTATCTTGTATGATGGTCATTCAAGGGAGATTGTTGTAAATAATGCAGTAAATGACCATAGGTGTAGTGAATAACCATATCCACAATATTATCTGAATAATATGAACCCCATTACTTCATATTTAAATAAGATGATAGATAGTGTCATCCAGCTTTGCAAAAGATTTCCTCCCTTATGGTCTATCCCAAGTGAAAAGTTCGGGTCTTTTCTCTCTCTATATTCCTCTCTCTTTTAATTCTCTTTCTCTCATCCTGGCCCCACCTGGTCCCGTCCCATTATATTTCTTTAAAATATTTATTTTATACTTTTAACAAGTAATACAATAATAATTAGAATATTTTTTTAATAAATAATTTATAAAAATTCATTATTTTTTTATTTTTTTTATGAAATATAGTAATTTTAATATAATAAAAAAATAAAATATAAAAAAATAAAATATAAAAAATAAAAACAAAAATCAAATGTAAACGGAACGGATTTGAGAATTTTCCCATCCTTACTAACTCGTCTTGCCCCGTTTCTCACACTTTAACACCTCACCTCGTTCTCGTTAATTTTTAAATGGGATGTTTGCTAATTAAAATAAATGGGCCCGTTAAGATAGGACCGTCCCGTCCCAAACCCCCGTTGTCATCCCTAGTAGTGAATGTTGTTAATCCTTCTTCTTGTTAGGCAATGATAAAAAAATTTTAAATAAAAACCATGTTTAGTGAAATATGACTTTTTCTAAATAAAAAAATATATTGGGAATCTTTTAAATTTCACACAATAAACCAAAAATTTAAAAACAAATAGCCGAATAACTTTTAACATTCGCCAAAACAAGACCCTTAGTCTCAAGGTGCCCTTTATATACCTCCCTCCTCAATTAGTTTCTCTTTATATTCGATGCGGGACTAGGGGTTTCCAACGGGTCAGCCGATAAACGAGGTCAGTTGCCTGCCTGAGCCTTGAAACGGCCGAAAGTCAATGGGCCAGGTCGGGCCGAGCTTAAGAAATTTTTAAGGCCCATGGGCTAAAACAAGACAGCCTAAGTGTCTCTAATCTCTCCCCTTCCCTTCTCCTCTCCTCACTCGCACCCTTCCCTCCTGCCAAATTTCCCTCCCACCCTTCTCCCTTCCCTCCAAATTCGCCCTCTTCCTTTCCAACTACTATATGTGACCGTTAACACCCTCACCCCATTTCCCAACGGTCATGTGACTGTTGGAACCTTTCCCACTTTTTTTTTTTTCATTTCTTTTTTTTCTCTATAAATACTACACATTTTGTTTACTATTTTTCATCAAATTAGTCTTTTAATTTCTCATTTTCTCTCACAAGTTCACTCATCCCCTCATACATTCTTTAATATTCATTTTATGTCATTGTTCTTCACTTCTTCTTATCACATATTATCATAAGAAAATTACAAATCAAAGATCGCGACTCCAATAATTTGATTTTAAAGAATTTCGCTTCGATCCTCCGAATTAAGTAATATTTCTCTACCTTTACTTTTCTTTTATTTGTTTGGTACATTTTATTTTTATTCATTTTTTAGTATAATATTTTATTAATAATTTTAATATGGATATGCATGTGTGCATCTACTTCTAGGTCCATGTGCATCATCAAGTAAAAAATTTAGTTCAAATATATGAAATTTTTTTGATAGAATATAAATAATTTTAGAAAATAACAAAAAGAAATAAAAGCAAAATGTAAAATTCAGAAGAACTTCTTAAGAAATAATCAAATTCTGGGCACAAGTCATCTAAAAAGACATAATGAACAAAGTGTAAAGCTCTACGATAACGTAGATATTAAATTATACGCAATTATAGAAAGATGAATGCGAATTTAAAAAATCTTATGATGAGTTTTCGTGTCGCATGAATGATTGACATATAATAGCAGCCTTAACAACCTTTTAATATGATGGAAACTCATGAATATTCAGAAACAATTCAAATATTGATTAATCCTCAATTTAAAGGTTAGTCCGAAAATACTGTTAAAAAATGTATTATTAAAAAATTTCAAACATAAAGAGAAAATTTTAAAAAATATTTTTCAAATTTTACGAAAATTCCTTGGTTTAACATCCTCGATATTCGAACATTTTTAATCTTGATGTATGCTTTTAATGTATTATCATTTATTACATAGATAAATAACGAACGTTAAATGTTAATAATTTCATTTTAAAACAATAAATACTCCACATAGTGGTAAAAATATATAACTTTTAATAAATGATGAAATTATAGATTTTTACATTTTTATAAAATATTTATAATAACATTAGATAATGCTTCAAATAATGATGCAAATACAAAAGATTAAAAGATTTGACAAATAAAAGCATGATCACGCAAAAATTATCACTGACGTCATTTGCATATATTTTAAATTTTATCAGAAAAGATGATTAAATGTTGATAGTATATTGAAAAATTAGAGACATTGCATATAATATTAATTGTTCCCAAGCAAAACATGAATTATTTTTTTATTGTTGCAAAATTGCAAATATGAAAAGAAAAAATATAAGTTTAAATATACCAATTAGATGAAATTTTACTTATAAGCTTTTATAAAATATTACAAAATATAAAAAATAAAGAGAATTATACAAAACGTGAATTATCTAATAATAATATGCGATGCATGTCGATTATTAAACGACACATTTAAGACACTTTAACCCTTCTACGTAGATCTTTTAAAATTTTTAATGCTTCAACAAATATTTTTCAGATCACAGATTATCCAACTTCACATCTACATTACGCAAATAACTAAGATTTATACTGGTGACTACAAATTATTTAAGTTATGGAAATTAAATGATACACTTTGTAAATGATAGAAGATTAAAAATACTTCCATAAATACCTTGATTTATTATATTTATTTAATTATGACCCTAGATTAAATTTTGACGCTTCTGTATTAATGGTCAGAAGTTATTTACAATGAAGATCAAATAAAATTGAAGAAATTAAAACGTAAGAATTTGTTATTATATATTTTATATAATATTTATAAAGTGAAAATATGGAAACGATATTGATAAAATCATCATCCTCGCTGCCTCCTCATCTTTTATAAAAGCCCTTTAAATGTTTAAAAGTGTAAAATGCAAATAACCGATTCTCCAAATAATACAACCGATATAGATAGATATCTTAATGTAGAAACAATTCCATTTGAAGACAATAAAGATTTTGAAATTTAATTCATGAAAACAACAAATAAAATACCATGTATTATCTATTATCAGACGTGATGTATTAATCGTGGTCTCAGAAGACAAATGCATCGAACTATTTTAGTGCAAAGCAAGAAGAAGGAAGAAAAACGGATGTGACTCATTTTCACCAAGAATCAAACAAAGAGAAGATGTTTAAAATATTGAATTCTAGCTGACAAGAGATTATACCATCATGTTCGAGAAGTCAGACTAAATGACCGAGCGTATAACTTAAATTTATCAAAACATTAATTCGATCCGCGATAATTTCCCGTCATCGTAAAAATAAACATTAAAATATTTCGTTAAACGTATATTATATTTTTTTATTTTCTTACATTGAAAAGAACGATCGATTAAACAGTTAGATGCCAACCCACATGTACTTATTTTATAATGATGTAATTTTTTCATATATTTCCAAACGTAATTATATTCGGCGAATAAAATTTTTAAACGTAAGATTTTTTTATTTCAATTGTTTTTTGCTGTTACATTTTATTTATTTAACTTTCTTTAAACAAACTTAAATAAAAACCCAACTAATGCTCTGAGTATTCTGCTTGCAGACTCGATTTGGCAGTGCGCGGCCTCTAGTTGTAGCCTGTGTCGTGAATCGGCCACTTAACTGGTCGATCTCGCCTAAATCAAGCCCGCTGACCGACCATTTATAAACTGCTCAACTGAAATGCCTTTAAATGGATCGAATGAATCCCACTCCAAAGCAAGCCTCAGCCATAGTTTTTTGAAGATCCCAGCTGGCATAAAGCAAAGTTGCAAACTTATATACATTGTCCATCCCAGTCAGCTATCACCACCTTCATAGCGGACTATGTTATATTCCTGTCATAGAAAACGTTTAAAAATACTATTCATGCTATTATCCTTTAATTGTGAAATTATATAAATATAAATTAAAAACTAAAAAACAATTTAAAATTATAATTATAAATAAGCGATGGAAGACCAAATTAGGTAAGCTTGGGATTTGGGGACGTCAACCTTTTTTATTTTTATTTATTTTTTTATTACGAACGTCAACCATTTTTGCCAAACGATCATTTGAAAAAACAAATTTAGGGTTTTAGGTGGGAGAGCGCGAAGCTCAAGCCACTCTCCTTGTCAAGGGTCTTTCTTCAACTGTTCCAGGTAGGTGCTCTTTACTTTCATTATTCTACTTTTTCTCTTCCTCAGCCAATTCTTTTCGTCTTTGTTTGCTTGATCTTTTGAGTTATGTAGTAGTATGATTTTCCATTTCAAGCTGTGAATGATCACAAATTTCCCGCCCTTTTCTCTTCTGTTTTTCTAATTTGAATCCAAACCTCATTTCGCTCTTTGCAGTTTGTGGGCATAGCTCAAATATCCTCTTCTATTTTTTCAGAAAAAAAAATGGTTTGATTCGGTTCTAATTCTTGATGGGTTGTTCCCGGGTAGATGTCGTGGATTCAAACCTAACGCTAGTTGTAATGCAGTGCATAATCTCAGAGAATCAAATGGATTGTGCGATGTCTTTGATTTAGAACCCCGTGTTAATTCAAGGCCGTCCTGATTTTTTAGGGTGGGATGAGAAAATCATAATCAAAATGGGTTTTTGTTCTGAGAAAGAAAAACAGAAATGGGTTTCGTTCCTTCTGTTATTCAATAAATCACAAAACAACCACCGGCTTCTTTATAAAGAGAAGCCCCAATATGAAAAACAAAAAACAGCAAAGGCCACGTGGCCAACACAAACGAAGAAGGAAAGGAAAAATAAAGTGCTGTTTGGATTAAAAAAAAAAAACTGACTATAATTCCATCACTGCCCCTGCTGAGTCAGGGTGAGGAGTAGCAACCAAACCCAGCTTGGAAACTATGCGGCAAAAATTAGGGCCGGACAAAGACTTTGAAAGAATGTCAGCAGGCTGTGCAGTGGAAGAAATATGTTGGGGAAGTACAAAAACTGCTTTGTATTAATCTCGGACCAAGTGACAATCGATTTCGAGGTGTTTAGTGCGTTCATGGAAAACAAGCTTTAGTGATGTGAAGGGCAGATTAATTATCAGGCCAAAGAGAGATAGGCACGGCGGAGGAAACACCAAAATCAAGGAGAAGGCGAGCACACCATTGAAGCTCACAAATTGTAGTTGCCAAACTGCGATATTCAGCCTCGGCGGAAGAATGAGAAACTGTTGACTGTTTCTTGGACTTCCAAGAAATAAGGGCAGAGCCAAGATAAACACAATAGCTAGTGACAGAACGCCTAGAGTCTAGGCACAAAGCCCAATTAGCATCGGTAAAGGCCTCAAGAGAAAGGGAAGTGTGAGCAGGAAAAAAAAGACGCAAAAAGGAGGAGCCTTTAAGGTAACGAAGGAGGTGAATGGCCGCATCCCAATGAGACTGGCGAGGGGTGCCGACAAATTGACTAAGCTGATGAACCACAAAGGTAATATACGGATGAGTAAAATTTAAGTAGAGAAGACGACCAATGAGACGACAGACGGGCTGCATCCGTAAGGAGGCACCATCATCGCACATAAACGGCCCCCTTAGAAGAGGGTGGAAGTAGAAGAGGCACTCCATACACCAACATCGAAATAATATCATCATGTACTTATGCTGGAGAGTGAGAGAGCAGAGGTCGTGGATTCTCGCAGAGCCCGGCAGCCTACGCCAAGAAATAATGAGCATGGCCAAGGTCCTTGACAGAGAAAGTATGATCTAGGAAGGCACGGGCCTTGTGCAGAAGAGTCTCATCAGTCCTAGTTAGGAGGAGATCATCAACATAAACCAAGAGGGCCATGAAGGAGGATCCACTGAATAAGAAGAGATTTTCGTCAAAACAAGGATTGTCAAAACCAAATTGGGTAAGCCGTGTACAAAAGTTCAGCATTCCATTGCCTGAGGCCCGTTTCGAGGCCATAGTGAGCGGCGCAAGACGATACATTTCCCTAAGGGATTGGGAGAATTCTTCTGAGGAACCATATAAATTTCTTCATCCAAGTAGCCATGGAGGAAGGCATTATTGACATCAAGCTGAAAAATGGGCCAAGAGGAAGTCGTAGATACAACAAGGAGGACCCGAATTGTAACCATCTTAGCTATTGGAGAAAAACTGTCAATATAGTTGAGGTTCTCAATATGATCATAACCTTTTGCGACCAAACAAGCTTTAAGGCGTTCAACAAAACCATCAGAACGCAACTTGATCTTGTAAACCCAATCGCAATGATAGGATACCAGAGGGAGAGGGGAGAAAACCATGTGTTATTAGATGCAAGGGCTGAGCTCTACCGCATGGCCCGAGACCAACTGTAGGGAAATGGAGACCTCCACATAATAGGAAGGCTCTCGGAGGGACGAAAGTTGGGTAAGAAAACCTCAGATAAGACAGAGAAGGAGCAGAACCTAATGAGGGAGGTGGTAGTAGAAAGGCTAACGTAGTCCCGCATCTAAGAGGAGCAGGATGAGGACTTATAAGAATAGCGGAGAGGAAATGTATAGAGCTTACAAAGGAAGGAAGTAAGGTGACAGAGTAGGAAGAAGAATTCGGGAGAAGAAAGGGCAAGAGAGACAATAGGTGCAAGAGAGTTTTGAAAAGAAGGGGGAGAGCCAGAGGCTTTGGTGATGGAGAATAAAGAAGAAGAGGGGAAAAAGAATAAAGGTGAATAGGAATAGGTAGAGAAGAAGAAGAAGAAGAAGAAGAAATAGGGTTAGAGAAAAGTACCTGGTATGGGAAGATGTGTTCTCTAAAGGACACATCACATGACAATAGAAAGATGGTTCAGGATGTCAACCAACAAGGTGTACTTTTAAATTACCGGATAACCAAGAAAATGCAGGATGAGCCCTTATGAGAACTGTTTTTGGATGGTGCAAGTGTGTTAGAAGTTGCATAGCATAGGGAGCTAAACACTCTAAGAGCGATTATAAGTAGGTGCGACCCATGTAGGATCTCATATGGTGCTCCTCCAATTGAGGACTACTGCTGGCAGATTTACAAAAGTGATGAGGATGCCATCAAGAGAGCATAATCCCAAAAACGTGTGGGCATGTTTGCTTGAAAGAGAAGAGCTCTTGCTAGTTTCAGGAGGTGCTTGTGTTTTCTTTCTACAACTCCATTATGTTGTGGTGTGTATGTGCATGTGCGGTGGTGTAAAATCCCATGTTGAAGAAGGTAGGCCCGAAAATCTTTGCTTGTAAATTCACCACCATTGTCTGATCTTATAACTTTGACGTGCTTTCTCGAAACTCACAGAGAACTATTCGAGAAAATGCTTAAAAATTTTGGTGTAAGCCTGCACTCGCGAGAAAAGAAGATAAAGTCCATGTTACTAGAATAGTCATCCACATTGTAGTAAGAGATAAAACTAGCTCCCCGTGGTAACACTTTAGTTTATAACACCCCACAAATCCAAATGTAGCAAGTCAAAAATTCCTGCTGTGGAAATTTCACTAGTTGGAAAAGGCAATCTAGGTTACAGCTTGCAAAGCACATATATTGCAATCTCTGACATTTTGCAAATCCTTGTTTGAAAGAAAGGATATATGATGTAGAGTAGTAATAGAAGCATGGCCTAAACGCATATGCCATAAACAAAACATCTATCATATTTGTAGAAAGAGTAGGAGAAGCAAAACTAATAGAAGAAGGATGAGAAGCTGCTTTTTCATTCTCTTGTGTCCTTAGAAGTTGTTATAGGGTTCAGCAGACCAGTATTCAATATGTAGAGAGTCCCCATAAGTCTTCCTTCAGTTATAATCTTCTAACTCTTGAGGTCCTGTAGATAACACGAATATGTAGTGAAAAGAAACTGTAGAGAAGACGCTGCACATAATTTGTTGATGGATATAAGATTGAACTTGAAAGTAGGAAGACAGTATACATCACAGTGTGCACAAAGCAGAGAAGACAAATATTTTTCCTTGTATACAATTTAACCTCTGAGTCTCCTTCGCTTGGGAAAAAAACTTGTATAGGAGGCTTAATGATCTGTATATCACGCAAGAGACGCAAATCACTGCACATGTGATTGGAAACCCCTATGTCTAGGATCCAAGAATTTTCCAGAAACCTAATAGATATACCAACAGAGTTCTATGTTAGATAATTACCAGCAAAGTGAGTTTGAGCAAAATTTGCTTGAGAAGAATGAGTGCTTGTATTTTTGTCCTGCATATATTTGGCAACTTCTTGTTGAATCAGAAAGGAGGGCACCCATCCTCTGCGCTGCATCTGATGAGCCAAACTTCCACTCTGAGGAGGCACAGCACTTTCACTGTCAAAAGGAGAGTCCAGTTCATTGGTCACCATGTTGACTCTTGCCCTGTTGCTGTTTTTGTTTTGTTTGAGTTCCTTGTACCAGTTCGTGTACCCATGTATTTTGAAGCAAGTACTCATAGTGTGCCCTATCATTCCACAATGCTCACAATGCATTGTCTTTTTTTGTTGCATAAATTCTCCATATCTTCCAGCGCTATCTCGTTTGTTCACTCCTTCCTTATTTGATACCAAGTATCCTCTTCCATTATCGCTATGTGTACGTCCTCTATCAGTATTAGATCTCTACTGTGATTCATGTGTCTTTGCCAATAGGGCATTCATATGCATGGGTTCTGAGAGACATCAGCGGTGTGTTCTTTGTTTCGACCTTAGTATATAGAATAGACCTTATTCTGCTGAGTGCATTGATCCATCAAAGAATATATATCCTTGTATGGTTGTACTCTTCATTTAAACCCATCATAAATTGTTCAACCTTTTGTGACTCAAGAAAATCATTAAATGGTCTCCCTGCATCACAAGAACAAGGTGGTATCGAATGGACGACATTCAATTCATCCCACAATCGTTTCAAAATAGCATAATAAGCCGTAATTGATTGATTACCTTGCATTGTAAGATCTTTCACCCCTTTCTGCAGATCCGAAAATTGAAGGCCCATTACTTTCCATATCTAGCTTCACTCAAGCCATAGATCTCATTAATCTTATGAGACAAGAGATTCTACAATTTCCTTATGACAGAATTCAAAGCTAAGACAAACCATATACACCCATTTTTTACAACCCAGACAAAAGCAGGTAGAGTCTCCTGTGGAGGTACTTAATTGTTCCATCTATTATTTGTTCCAGCTTCGCCTTGCTCCCAAAGCAATTCACTACTTCAAGTCTATAGGAGGAGTAAGATTTTTCTGCCAATGGTACCGAGACCAAGACCATTCCTGGATGATCTGCATTCTGTAAATTGAAGACATCTTCACATTACAGTGATGATTTAAGCTATATCTCCAGGTCCCATTCATCATCTTGTTCTGGGAACCAATGGTTCGTGAATCAAGATGATTACTCTAATCTTCATAAAAACCAGATCTCTGGTTTGTTTGGATGCCGAGAAAAAAAAACTTTCAGATCGTGCTGCTTCGTGGATCATTGATGGTTGCTTCAAAACCAGATCTCTGGTTTGTTTGGATGCCAAGAAAAAAAAAATTTCAGATCACGCTGCTTTGATACCATGAGAAAATCACAATCAAAATGGGTTTTTGTTCTGAGAAAGAAAAACAGAAATGGGTTTCGTTCCTTCTGTTATTCAATAAATCACAAAACAATCACCAACTTCTTTATAAAGAGAAGCCCCAATATGAAAAACAAAAAACAGCAGAGGCAACGTGGCCAACACAAACAAAAAAGGAAAGGAAAAATAAAGTGCTGTTTGGATAAAAATAAAAACTGACTATAATTCCATGGGAGATGTCTTCTAACTTCCAACCACCCATCAATGTCTTTGATTCCCTGGTCTTTCTCTGTTGTTTATGTCATTCTCTTAATAATGAAATTAATCTTTCTTTATCTATTAACTGGGATTGAAGTGGTTTGGGAATTAAACTACATTTAGTTTCAGTTTGTGTGTGTGTGTGTGTGTATGGACTTAATTTAATGTATGTGTGTGTGTGGATCTTTTTCTGTTGTTGATGTTATTCTCCTACTAATAAAATTAATATTTTCTTTATCCATTAACCTAGATTGAAGTGGTTTTGTGAATTAAATTGCATTTCGTTTCAGTTTGTGTGTGTCTGGAGTTAAATTGATGGGTGTATTAAGCATTTTCAGAATTGTCAATCTGCCTTCTACTGTTCACTTAGGTGCCTTTAGGGCATCGTTAAATTTTTAGTCATACCATGAGGTGTTGACTAGTAGCCATCTCATAGAATAGAATCCCTTTACCAAGCTACTGATAACCATACACCAGATATGCGTAAAAGGCTACAAACTTTACATGCCTTGTAGGAAAAAAAAAGATATTGATAATCTCATTGTGGGCACTGTCTAGTACACCTGCCTTGTATTTTTGCATAATGCAGCTTGTTCTTTTGGCTCTGTAGTTCAAGTGATTCCTCGGCTAGAACAAATTTCTTTTTATCAGGAAAACAAATTGCAAAGGGGCACAATTTTTCTAGGATGATTTTTTTGACAAGTGGCTTGTGAATTGATTTTAGCTAAGTTTCTTTATTCTGACACATGCCAACTATTCTCTAGCATCTAGCAACTAGACCCAGAAACATACTGAATCTGTAATGTTTTTTGCAGATGGATACATCAAACCCTGCAGTTTTTGTCAATATGGAGCTGCTGCGCATGTATGTGGGAAGAAAAGTTCGAGCAGTGATTCAGGTTATACGATCTGAAGGTGGAGCCATAATTGGAAAATCTACAGATGAACAGCAGCTGGTCATAAAAGGAAACCCACCAGCCTTTCTTCTAACAACTTTTGTTGAGGTAATTGGTATTGCAGACAGTAACCAATCCATCCGGGCTGAAATATGGACCAACTTTGGTGACACATTTGGTAGGTTTTTTACTCCCTGATGATGCTATAGGTCATTCCAGTCTTCTTGAATTATCTTTGCCTGTAGGCATTTCCTGAAGTAAATGCTTTGATTGCTTATAGCTCAAGCATTTCTCCTGAAAATCGCACACATGCATTACTGTGCACCATCAGAATCAATATATTCATTTGAATGGGAAGGTAGAAGATGTTCACAGCGACTTCTGATTCTAGATTTTTGATGAGGCATGTTTATGCATGTGGTGAAAGATGCCTGAAACACTTCTCATGCTTTGGTTATTGTTAGAAAATAAATAAATAAAAACAACCATTCCACTGCATTGGTAAATTTTTTTGACAGTTTATTGAATAGTAGTCGATGATGGTTTTAGTTTCTACCCCATTTGAGTACCGAATTGTATATGATAAGTTGAATCAGTAGAGCCATGTTTCCCTCGTGCTTCCATGGGATATTTGCAGATATTTAACAGTTTGAGATCTTGAGAGTAAACTGTACGATGATAAATATGTTCTTTAAGCATAAGAGTTTATATTATTGAACATTTTGTGATTTTGATTCTGATTCTGATTATTTATTTTTGGACAGACACATATGCATACAATCAGCTTTGCCGACTTGCAAATGGGGAATACAAACACTTGTTTCTTTGATTACAGTGAGGTTAGTTCATGATTGAGCAACATTTGCATCATTTTTTTTTAACACCCAATGACAATGTATACTGGCAAGAGACAAAAATGAACTAAGCCTCATGCACTTATGGCATAGTTGCATCATTGGTAGAGTTCATATCTCCATTTTGACAAATACGTAATGTGCTCCATTTTTCTGTAATATGGTATTTTTTGGAGAATTTTATCGAAGTGGCAGGGGCCATTGTATGGTTTGATAGTTGCTCTACTTGGATCTGTGGCCTATAGATGGCCTTGATGTAGGTGGTTAAAAATATACATTGTGAGGGAAGCTACAGTGAAGTGTTTTTCTCCTCTAAATCGAGTGGGGGAGGGGCGGGCTACAGGCAAAAATTCTTCTATCAAAATTTTCACACTAATCCCTTAAGAATGGAATCCCAAAACATACTCACCAACTGAAAGGTTTCTCTCTTGGGCATTTTTATTTCCAAACATCGCCAATAGTCCCAGAAAGTGAAATGGATATGTAATGTTATCATCAATTCTATAGTCATTCCCATTGGCTAAGTGGGAGAAATTGATGACTGCCTTGGATGATCTTTTTGTTCAAAATCATCCAGAAGGCCCCTAATATTCCAGCTTTTTTAATTGATATTCCTGAAAGCCCATTAACATTCCTTAATTGCTTACCTTTTGTGTCCAAGTAGTATCCAACGTATTTCCCAGTGAGGATGACCCGTGGAGAAGTCCATAAAGGTTCATTGCCTGAGTCGTCGACTAGAGCCTTACTAATGCTAAATTTACTGGACCGAGAACCATTTTACTGGGTCTAAGTTAACAAGCGTCTATTACTATTATTAATTTTTTTTTTTTTTCCTGGGATCTTGTTCTCAAAATGAATTATGGATGCACAGAATAATCATTCAATGGCGTAGTGAATGGAGCCAACCTAGAATTTTCTCTCATGAAAAATATTTCCTCGAAAACATGTATGTAAGTTGGATGATAATATATATAATATAATATAATATAAGCATAAAAGCCTAAAGTTGGAAATGAAATCAAACACCAATTTTCTAATATATATTAAGAAGTAATTCTCCTCTTTAAAAAAATAAAATTTCAAAAATTCAAAAATTATTTATGAAAAAAGTCATAAAAATAATAAATAATCAATTTAATAAAAACTTACATCCAATCCGACATACTATTCAAAAACATATGATTAATTAAATAAAGGAGTAAAATAATAAAATGAAAAAGAATAAAAAATATTAAACAACTTGAAGAAGGGTGGCAAATTGGCAATTAAAGCAGTGGCATCACCATACAACACGTACCACTTGTTAGAAAAGGGCAAATTTCATTTACCAAGTAAGTTCAAGTACATTCGGAGCATTCAACACCCTGACTGACAATCATCTAAAGAAGATTATTATGAAACATTTGATGAAGGCTTCTTATGAAACAACATCCAATCTTCAGGTCGACAGAATTGAAAACTATGGTTTCTGAACTTTATAAAAGGGGCAGGTAACTAACTAAACAGACCTGATCAGAAAAACATGTTCATAACATTAAAACAAAAAATTTAGAAGCACTGCAGCTATTCTTGAGTGGATATTGTATTCAAAGGTCCTGCAAATCTCTGGAAACTTCAAAAGTTGTCAAAAAAAGGTGCTGTAGATTTCTTTGTTCCTTCCCAAGTGAGTAAAGGACCTTCCCTAACATTGTTATTGGAAAAACTTCCAATCCAAAATATTGCCACTTAAGACACAATAATTTGCCACTTCTTCAATCTGCATCGCAGGGGAATAAATGCTTGAGCAACATCTCTGCTTAGGCAAAAACCACCGTGGTACAAGATAAAACACATTACGATGATCCTGACAGACTAAAGGATAAAATGGTATCTGCCAGAGATGCATAAATCAATAGAATATTATGATTCCTAGGTAAATAAAGTAGTCCTTCCAATTCTTGCCAAGCTTGGTGAAACACTGAGGTAGGCCTGTTTGGTTCCTATTTTTTGAGAACTGTTCCCAAGAACAGTTTTCAAATAACACCTTTTGGTGTGAGTTTTAGATTGAATAGTTCACAAAATTAAAGCTTTAACCCAACCATCATCAAAGAAGGTTGCCGGCACACATAAAGACACAATCGGGGAATATCACGTTGCATTTTAATAACGACAATTAGTCATACACACTGTCGCCATTACGATGGTGCCGAAGATTTATGCCTACTGTACCAAACGCACTACACGATTGACACAACTTGAGTTAAAAACCACTTTTAATTTTTGTTTTCAAATGAAAAGTATTTTTTAGTCTCAAAACTCCTTTGGTGTTCTCGATTCGAAACTATTATTATCGTGGTTTCTCGACATTTAGATATTTTCCATGTTTTTCACAAGAAGTAAAAATGTGAACAAAACATGTTTTCCTTGTTCCCTCCATGCTTGCAACAAAAAACAGTTTTCAAAAGAGTAATCCAAACAGGTCTAATCAGTGACAGATAGGCCATAACCTGTAATATATATATTAACAAATAACTTAAGAGCAAATTCCAAAGTTTTGCTATAGAAGGATCCTCCACAAGGCAGCGCAGAATATAGAGAGCCATACAAAATAATGGCTTACTCAACTAACAGACTCAGCCACAAGACCTTCTCTTTCACTTCTCTCCCCAATCTAGAGCCTTATCTAAAGCTACTGGAGCTTTGACTAATTATGACTGATCAACTCAGCTATAGATCTATTATTAGATAAAAGACCAACTAATCATTTTCTATAGCCACAATATGCTGTTTTCTCATGCTTACAGCTCCATCATCCGAGTTATATCACTTCTTTTTGGTGCAATTGTTGACCCAAGGCAGCCGACGATACAATTTATTTTCGGAAGAACCTCTATTCGTGGATTACTACACCCTCAAAAATCTTGCAAATGCATCATCTCCTGATCCTGTATTCTCCTGATTTTACTGCTTATTTATCTCATATTCATACTGGTAAAATGTAAAACAAAATTTGGCTTTAAACTCAAAGTGATGAGACAAAAATATAAACACCTTTAGAAAGTTTACTCCACCCATGGGCAGCCTCCAAGGCCAGCTTCACTCTTTGCAACTCTCTTGATGATAAAGGGCTTCAGTTGTGATCTTTATATAGCTGGTTAAGCATGGTCATTTTCCAAATGGTTGCAATTTTTCGTAATCATTTTCCAACAGTATTTATGAAGGTCCTAGAAGTCAAATCAAAAATTGTTAGTTTCAAGTTCATTTACTAGATGGTAGTTTCAAGAGTAATGGGTCCCAAGAAACACATATATATATATATATATATATATATATATATATATATATATATATATATATATATAGTTAGTTAGTTAGTTAGTTGTATTCAGTCATGGTGAATCAATGAATGAATTAAAATAATTTCCAGCAATTACTAGTGTCTTTGTGTGATGCAAAGAACCCTTGGTGCGAAGCCTAGGCTTTCTAGGAGTGATTCCTAGAGTTATTTCAGCTACTATTTTGTTCTTCCAGAACTTTTTCCTTTGGTGCTGCATCACTCAGACTCCATCCACCCAAAAGAAAAATTAGACAAAAGTAACCCCACACAAGGACAGTAACATTCACTTGTGATGTAGCAGAGAAGAGAATGATCATATTCACTAAAAATCACACCATGAACATTGAGTATGTTTTCCCTATGGTTCATGTCCTCACCACTCACAGTTCTCAGTCTCAAAAAACAGATTCCCCAACTCTTACTTTATCCCTCGGAATTCCACACCCCAAACCAAAAAAAAAGGGGGTGAGTGAGTTGTGTTCTGTATAAGCAATCCAAAGGCTTGAACCTAGAACCTCCTGTAGTGGTGGTATGAGAATTATTTCAGTCACCAAACCAGCTACAATTATTGAGAGAATGAAAGATAAGGGGTAAGGCAGATATGTTAGATACAATCTAATGTTTCCTTTCTACTGGCCAAATATGTAAAAGAGCTATAGAGTAAATGTTAGTGCGTTTAAGAACACACTAATATAAATGATCCCAAAACTTAAATTTCCTTTAAACCACAGTACTCATTTGGAATGAAACAAGGCAAAACTTCAATACTTATTTCCGCTGGTTGTGGAGAGCTTTTCATTCCGGGATTCAAAGCACAAAACCAATAATAAAATAAATAGAGAGCAAGCTTGAGATGCAAAGACAGATGTTCCAGAGCATTATTCTTTGTATATATATATATACATAGAAACTCCAAAAGGACTAATAATTCAGATTTCATATGATCTAGATATAGGGATTTCATCCTAATAATGCCTTTGTGAGATTAAAGGGTTGTCTTTTGATCAATTGTCTGAAGCTGTATAATATCCATGTCATCAAGTTGCTTTTGGCCCATATTTCGACTCAATAATGTTCTGCATGGCTTCCTATTGTCTTAAATTTTACTTAAAAAGTTATTCCATACAAATATTATGGTCAGCTAAAGAAATATTTTTTCTAACATACAACTGTATCCAGGTTTGGAAGAGGGAGCTGGGAACATCAATTTGTAGCCTCCTATTCTAAGATGAAATAAATATACCTAACCTCTGCATAATTAAGGCCTCCTGCACCTATTAGCTACTTGATAAAATCTATAACCAACCACTGGATGAGACAAAGATATATGGAGTAAAACATGTCAAAGTCGCAAGGATGAAAATGGCATGTAGATGGAAGGGGCCTAGATGTTGAATTCAGCCATGGTTATCTATTAAATGAAATATAGATGGTAAGATGTTATATAATTACCTAGAGCTGGAGATCAGACATCTTATGCTGATGCTTGGAATAGTATATGAGGGAATGGGCTAAGGAATTCCCACAAGCGACCCTATTCATACTAGGAGATTGACAAATACCTTATCCATGAAGCTTCTTTTGAACTTGTCCATTTCTTTAGTAGAGTAATGCCAAGAAAACAAAGAGCTGGCCTACAGCTGGATAGGAAGTATTACAACTTACAAAAAGTACTTACAGCTGCACATAGAAGTTGCAACATAGTAAAGCAGTCCTAGTGATGGAGTAGTGAAGGAGCAACCATAATTAGGGTGGAACCCACTCATTCTCTCTCCTCTGCCATGTTTGCTCTCTATTTTCCTTTTTCTTCTCTTGTGTTGACAGGTAGATGTGGGAACGAACAGCAATTTAATAGCCCATATATAATCCATAAGGAGCCCCTCAGTCCTCACTAGTAAAGACCATTCATCAACCATTATTTTCACAATGCTTAAGCCAAAGATTCAAAACTGTAAAGTACCATTACCATTACAGTCTCCAAAACACTTCACTAGCTATTCCACAGGACCACTCTTCCCATTTTCAAGAAATTATCTGCAATTTCCATTGAGAGGTTCCAGGAGTTTCCAGGAGTACAAATTGGAGAAAAGAAAGCTAAAATATAAAAAAGATAGGAGACACCTATGTTTTACTCATGTTACCATTGGACCATATTTTTTTACAAGTAAGAAGAAAGCATATTACCAAGAGGTGTTAAAATAGCAACCTGGTCAGTGAAAGAAACACTCACCACTCTAACACTCTCTCACTGAAGCCTCCTTTGACTAGGGTGTAACCTTGCACCAAGTATCCCTCCAAAATTCCATTCTCTGCATATTTTCCATTACAAAGAACAATCTATCATTGACTTCGTAATGCCTTCCATAACTTCATACCATACCCTCTGATTTCAAAAAAACACTACATCATTTCATAGGATCCCTTTCTCAACCGTAAAACACCAACTCCACTTGGTAAGAAGTGCCTTTTTTTTATAAGTACTTGGAAAGAAGTGCCTTATTCAGACTCCTTAAGTTCTTCACTTCAAGCTCCCATTTTTTTTGTCCAAACACACTGTCACCCACTTCACCAAGTGGGGCTTCCTTTCCAAACGTCTACCTCCCGTAAGAAATTTGTTTGAATCTAATCAAGTCTCAACCTAAACACTCTTGGCAGGTAAAGTAAGGAAATGTAGACAAAGCCTCACAAAAAATTAAAGTGTCATTTGCAAACGACGGATGAGAAATCTTTAACTCCCTCTCCACCTCTTCCCCACCTTGTCTAAGACCCCCAGAGTTATGGGAAAAAACCATGGGGAGACTCATTAATCAAGAGAGAAAAACAAACAATGGAAATGCACCAATTTATCCACCTAATTCATCTTAGCCTAAACAGAGCATAAAAAGGATCAGTCCACATGGTCATGGGCCTCCTCTAAATCCAACTTATAGGGGACAACACTGCTATTGCTTCTAACAATCAAATCAATAGCCTCTTTAGCCATTAGGGTTGCATCCAAAATCTATCTATCTTCAACAAATGCATTTTAGCCTTTTAAGACCACCTTAGGTAGCACCCTTTTGATTATATTTGCCACCCACTTATATGCCCCATTGTACAAAATACCAACCACATGTTGGCACTAGATTGGGAATATGCATGCAATATCAGCAGGTGGTGTGCTAGAGTTCATGAACACCAAGCTACACCTCTTAAAATGGAATTCAGAAACGTGAAAGGCAACATTTCTGAAAGACGTTTTCTACTCAACTTTCCTATGGTCTTAGTTCTCAATGCTATCTGGTTAATTTGGCAATAATTATTGTTGATCACATGCATGGCGGACCTAAATCCTACAAGCTTAAACTTCTAGAAAAATAGTGGTCCAACATGGTACTGAAGCCTCATTTGATGGGAGGTCATGCATTTGAACCTCGCCACATGTTTATTTCCCACTTTATGAAGTCCATATGTAAAGTCAAAAAGAGGTTGCCAGAAGGAGGGAAAGGAAGTGCATGATATGCATTATAATTTTAAAGAATATTATGGAAACTATCAAGCTGTAAATAAGCTGTCAATAGAATAGGAGAATTATTTTAAAATCCCTTAAATTGAGGGATTCAGTTAGATAGTTTTCTATTTTAGGAATATGTTAGTTTCCTATTATGTCTCTTGTTTCCTATTTTCTTCTCTTGTAATCGTCTATATAAACAGCGTGGATAGTCAATCTAATATACAAAAATTATTATTTTTCATCCCATATTTCATGTCATGGTATCAGAGCTGTAGGTTTCTAAAACTCGGGCATCATTCTGGCCTTCATTGCCATTTTTTCTGGCCTTCGGATTTTTTTCTATTCACATTTTCTTTCTCTACTCTATTTTGCTCTATTTTCTGAAGGCAAAACAGAGTATTTCATGTGCCCTTTTAACCAGCGCTCATTGCTGCTAGTTTTTTTGTTTTGCGATCTGCCTTAATTCCCAAGAGATCGGGTTTTTTTGTGGAAGATGTCAGAGTTTGCAGAGACGATTACTACAGCACAATCAAAGGAGATCGTTCGATCTCAACAACCTGGGGAATTGCAAAATATTCAGGTTGAATATAGGCTTGATGGAAAAAATTACATTAAATGGTTGCAACTTGTTCGCACTATGTTAAAAGGGAAAGGGAAGATCAACCATCTTATGGGTATAGGGCCAAAACCAGGAGATCCTCGTTTTGAAGCATGGATGAAGAAGATTTTATGATTATGGCGTGGATGTGGAATTCTATGACTTTTGAGATTAGCGACACATGTATGTTCTTGGCTACGGCTAAGGATATTTAGGACGCAATCCAACAAATGTATTCAAAAGCTAGAGATGCGGCTCAAGTATATGAGGTCAAGGTGAAGACGATTGCTGCAAAACAGGGAAGTAAAACAATTACCTAATATGCCAATCAATTGAAAGCTTTGTGGCAAGAACTTGATCATTATAGGGTGATAAAAACCTAATGTCCTCAGGATGCCGTTGTTCTAAAGGATTTCATTGAGCAAGATAAAGTCTATGATTTTCTTGTTTGGCTTAACCCAGAATTTGATCAACTGCAAATCTAGCTTATTGGAAAGCAAGAGGTTTCGTGCTTTAATGACGTGGTGGCACTGATTCCCGAAGGAGTGTTATGCTTGAACCACAAACCTTGGATGGATCAGCCCTAGTAGCAAAAACAAAATATCTAGAGAAAGGAAAAAATGATATGCCTAAACACTTAGGTAGAGGCAATCAATGGAAGGAGAACAAGTACAATCTCTAGTGCATCTATTGCAAGAAACCAAGGCACACAAAAGAGAAGTGTTAGAAGCTAAATGGTAAGCCACCAAGTAAATGAATCAGGAAACCATGGGAGGCGAAGCAAAGGCCTCAGCGAGACATGACAAAGCAGCTGAAGTGAGGAAAATTCAGCAATAAAGCGGGTTCAATAATGAAAGAAATGGAGAAGAATTTGAGAAGCTTGTTGGGATCCCTTGACAAACCTACTAGAGCTTGCTCTTTGTCTTCAGTACACCTTCATTCTCTTTTTGCATAAATGCCTCAAGCGGGAATTTATGATGATTCTTGAGTAATAGACTCGATTACCCTGAGACCATATGACATCCAAATCTCAGCTTTACCATACTATACTCCAAATGATAACAAGAAAGATTGTAGTGGCTAATGGCTCTTTAGCTATTGTTGCAGGTTTCGGAGACACATACATCACACCTACCCTTAACCTTAAAAATGTCCTCCGTATACAAGAATTAATAAATAGCACATTTCCATTCAAAAGCTTACACATGATCTTAAATGTTATGCTATTTTTTTCCCTTCTTCTTGTGTTTTTTAGGAACAGGGCTCAAGGAGGAAGATTGGACTTGCTAAGGAAAAGAACGGTCTTTACCACCTTGAATAATCTCATAAAACTAGTAATAATTTGTCTTTGTCTTTTCTCAGTTCCTTAAATAAAGATACCATTTGGTTGTATCACC
Source organism: Tetrastigma voinierianum (assembly GCA_016808115.1). Classification (NCBI taxonomy): domain Eukaryota; kingdom Viridiplantae; phylum Streptophyta; class Magnoliopsida; order Vitales; family Vitaceae; genus Tetrastigma; species Tetrastigma voinierianum. Next base: position 113,363 of record JAEQBH010001768.1, read on the forward strand.
TACATCTAGGTCATCCATCTTTTAGGGTTTTAGGTCAATGTTTCATATTTGTTGAAAGGATCAAATATTTATGAGTTTTCATTCTTGAAACTTGTGAATTGACAAAACATACTCGTGTATCTTTTCCTATTCTTAATAAAAGTTCCTCATCCTTTCATTTGATTCATAGTGACATGGGCTCCTTATTATACCTAATGTTTAAGGGCTTGTTGGTTTGTATCCTTGGTGATGTTTGCTCAGTTTTATAGGAATATAATAAGCAAAAATCTGATGTGGAACATTGTTACCTAGTTTCCATCAATGGTTCAAACAATTTAGGGTTAAGTAAGAAACTTTTCTACAGACGAACAACGCTAGAATTACTTGAAACTTGATTTGCTCACCTATTTTCAATCAAGGGCATTCTCCATGACTCATCATGTGTTAACACTGACAAAATGGGAGTAGTAGGGAAGTGGCCAGGCATTACTTAACAAAACCCAGAGCCTTACTCTTTCAAAGGGCATGTTCCTAAGTCCTATTGGGGGAAGAATTTGTTCTTCTTGCCACACACTGTCAAATAGAATTCCCTCATGATTGTTAGACAACAAAGTCGGTAAAGGGATACTTAAAGTTTATCACGCGGCAGGCTCCAGATAGAACCGGCTCACCAGGTATTTAGGTACCTTGCATTTGTTCATGTCCACGGCCCGACACGAGACAAAGCTAGACCTCAGGCCATAAAATGTGTGTCTTCGCCGGTGCTCATCCACTCAAAAAGGTTACCGTCTTCACCGACCCCTCGAAGCCATGAAATTTTACATCTCTCTGGATGTCACCTTCTTTGAGAAAACAAACATTTTTTTCCCAAAGTCCTCTCTTAAGGAGAGATTTCAATGAAGAAGATAGTCCTTGTAAAGTCCTTTGAACCTCTGGGAACTTCCTCATGTCTCGGCCCATGGTGATGAAGAACTGATCATCGAGACCAATCACACAGGAGTCGACAGTTTCTACCCACCCCTAAACCGTGTCATCCACCTGTTCCGACCCGATGTCACTCATGATTTTCCATAGTTTCCTAAGGTATATCCAAGGGAAAAGGGCATGCCAGAACCAAATCAGGTCTAAGAATCCAACTCGGACCCTAGGAATGAAATCACGGTAAGATCAGACCCACCTTTACATACACAACCTGGTGAAACTTCCACTGACTCAACAGACAACCTAGACCTAGACTATCCCATTGCTGTCAAAAAATGCACCAGAGAATGCACTAACCGACCACTCTATCCACTATCACACTATGTGTCTCTTAAGTATCTATCACTAGCCCACAAAAATTTCATTGTGAGTCTAAACACCACTATCATCCCTAACATTGTTTCTGAGGCATTGACAAAAGGAATGAAGATAGGAATCATTGAAAGGCTAGGGAAAAACAATATTGGTGCAAGTGGATTTTACCTTTGAAATATAAGGCCGATGGATCTCTTGAGAGACAAAAGCAAGATTAGTAGCGAATGAGTACGCTCAAACTTATGGAGTTGATTATGAGAGACTTTTCTTTCAGGTTACTAGAAATGAATCTTTGTAAGAATCCAGTTGTCATTATTTGCCCACTACAGTGTAACTCCTACAGTATGATGTTAAGAATGCATTTCTTCATAGTGATTTAGATGAAGAGATTTACATGAACATCCCACTAGGATTTGAGGGGAACACAGATAACAAGGTGTGCAAGTTGAAAAAGGCCCTTTATGGGCTAAAACAATCTCCTAGAGCTTGGTTTGGGAGATTTGCAAAAAGTCATGAAAGAGTTTGGGTACAAACAAAGCCAAGGTGACCACACTCTCTTCATTAAGCACTCGACTGCAGGGCGAGTAACTACTCTTCTAGTCTATGTTGACGACATCATAGTGATTGGAAATGATGAGAGATAGAAGCATGAAGAGAAGCAGAGATTAGCAAAAGAGTTTGAGATAAAGGAACTAAGGAAACTAAAGTACTTCGTCAGTATTGAGGTGACATACTCTACATAAGGGATCTTCATCTCTCAACAAAAGTATGTGACTAATTTATTGGCAGAAATAGAGAAGATTGGGTGTAAACCAGTCTCTATCCCAATGGATCCAAACCACAAGTTGGGAGAAACTAAAGCAGAACCAGTGGTGGATAAAAGAATGTACCAGAGCCTGGTCGGTAGGCCCATATACCTTGCTTACACTCGGCCATACATCGCCTACTTGGTGAGCGTGATCAATCAATTTATGCATGATCCAAGAGAACCTCATCTTCAAGCTACTTACAAGGTGTTGCATTACTTGAAAGGCAACCTTGGGAAAGGAATTTTGTTCAAGAAGAACGATACTCTTGCTCTTGAAGCATACATTGACGCTGATTATGCAGGTTCTATAGTGGATCAAAGATCAATTACAGGGTATTGTACTTTCCTTGAAGGTAATTTGGTAACATGGAGAAGTAAAAAGTAAAATGTGGTAGCAAGATCGTCTACAGATTCAAAGTTTAGGGCTATTGCTCAAGGGTTGTGTGAACTACTTTGGCTGAAGATTATTCTAGATGATTTGAGAATCAAGTGGGATGGTCCTATGAAGTTCTATTGTGACAACAAGTCAGCTATCAATATTGCTCATAACCCTATACAACGCGATAGGACAAAACATATAGAGATTGATAGACATTTCATCAAAGAAAAATTGGAGGAAGGAGTAGTGTGTATGTCCTATGTTCCATCAGAACATCAATTAAGTGATGAAATTTCTAACAAAAGGGTTGAGCAGGTTGATGTTTCACGATCTTGTATTGAAAGTGGAATGGAAGACATCTATTCCTGAAGCAGAGGGGGAGATGTCAAGCTTTTTAAATAATTTGTAAATAGAATAAGAGGGTATTTTAAATCCTTAAATTGGGGATTGAGTTAGATAGTTTTTTGTTTTAGGAATAAGTTAGTTGCCTATTATGTCTCTTGTTTCCTATTTCTTCTCTTGTAATCCCCTATATAAACAGTGTGGATAGTCGATCTAATATACAAAAATTATTATTTTTCATCCCATATTTCGTGTCAGAAACATGCACAAAAAATTTAAAGCATAAACAATTGGAAGTGTCCAAAAATTCTTTTTATACCAAATGGACTATTTGCAAAAGAAAAATAACAATTGGAACCCCCAGCATTACAAAGCCAAATACAAGGAGCTACTTTTACTTTTAAGCATTTTATGAACTGTAACTGTGAACAAACATACCAGGGAAAATAGATAACAAAGACACTGGAATTAATAATACACATCACAAACAGCCTCACCTACAACAGTACGGTTCTTCAACTGAATGCTGAGAATTTTTGTGGTGGTACTATCCAAATGCTCTCAAAGGGATCTTGTTCTCCCCAGTCATGATACTGCTTACGTGGATAGTATCTACTGTCATCAAGAGAGTATGATATGCAACGCTTTCCATAGAAACGAACTTTAGAGAAGAACACATTATTTCTCATTATTCCTGGGAGGTCAGTTCTTCCATGAGATGATAAGAAACTTGCAAATATTGTCATGCCATCAAGAGTTTTCATCTCTTCCCATACAAGTTTGTTTCGATCCAGTTTAAATACAATAGGGTTTTCAGTAGAACATGTGTAAATAACAAAGAGCTCCCCCTCGTGTTCTAACATAAATTTGCCCTTCCACCAATTTTTGGTAAAAAAGTTCTCAGGGCATTTGGGTGGATGGATAGAAAGAACATCCCAAGAACGGTTATCTGGGTCAAAAACTCCTAGCCAACCAGTGAGGCTAAGACAATAAAAAAGTCCATTGCAGTAAACCAACTTATTCCAAATGCTACTAACAAAAGGTAGGCGATTTTGGTGATTAGCAGTAGTCCACTCAGAAGCACCAGCATGACAAGTGCTAATAGCAACAACGGTTGGACTGATATGCTTAATTGTGAATACTGTGCAGCTGGCAGATGTTGGAGCAGCAGAGACAGAAACTATCTGATATGTCATCTCATATCTCGGCAGTTTGATTGACTCCCTAGTAAAGGGATTAAAGAAGAACACGCGGTGAGTTCTTGGTCTGTATAGTAACAACCATCCATCGATGGTAGAACAAACCCTAGAGCCACATAACTCTGGTAACTCAATGCAGTACGTCTTCCGCTGTAATGGATCATAGAATTCATACATGTCACCAACCTTTGGAAAGAACATAATCCACGGGGCTTGGTTTACCACACGGGTGGCAATTGCAACCGAGTACCATCCCTTGCAAACAGCAGATGCACGAATATTCTCCTCTAGAGTTAGACGTGACATAATCAGTTCCAAAAGATCTGCGGGAAGGTCAGACCAACTTTGTAGCTCCAGTGTCACTGCCTTGTCTGCATTCGTAATTACTTTCTTGTCTGCAGTTGCTTCAGCTAACCTATGAAACGCTAAATTCCATCAGTTTTAAGCACACAAGAATCGATGACAACATTTTAATAAGCATGTAATGCAAGCAACAGCCACCAAACCTTAAAATGCTTGATCTAACACTGAAAACCTAGTAAACACTCTAAACTACTCCAAACAGTCGTAAGAGGTTAGCATGCAAGTAACATACTTTTTTAGAATACATGGATCCAAACTAAAAGCTGAAAAACATGGAGAACTTCTTAAAAACCAAATGCAACATTCTGTGTATATTGACTGAAGAAGAGATCAAGTGCCAAGAAGTCCCCTTTTTAACATAAAAATGAAAAAAAGAAGCCAATCAATGCACATAACTGCAAGAAAAAGGGAGAAAACCCTAGTGTATGTGTCAAATATTTGGAGTACCCAAACTTAGTTAAAGAAAATGTTGAAGTTCAATAAGAAATTTTACAAAATTAAATGAGATGATTCAATTGCATGCGCATAACAACTCAGTTTGGTCCGTGTTTTAGGATCAACAAAGTCAACTTTTAAAGATTATCTCCACTAGCTACTGAAAATTCTAAACTTTTGTTAACGGTTGTGCTTTAAAGAAGGTGAAGCATGACGTTGGTTGAGATGTTGTATCATCTGCTCAATCTGAAACACATTGGAAACATTATCTTGTTCCTCTTGGGCACACCTACCAATTACCGGCTTCCCACATACCACCGTCCACCACTGTCAATACTTATGTTAGTGTCATTGATGTAATCAGGGACTTCATATCACTTAAACTTCATATAATCCAGATAAGAGCATTACTTATTATATTTCCTTCAGAAAATGAACAAATAATACAGATGGAAAAACTAGTAATATGAAATGGGGGAAAAAAGCCCACCATTCTGTGGGATGAATGACTAACTCAGTGGTTAAATAGCTGAAATGTAGTTATGCAACTCATGACCCATAGATTAGTTGTTAGAATTGTTAGGTTCAGCTAGACTGTTAGAACCAATTGTACAATGAATACCAAGAGTAGCTCTTTTTAGGCTTGAGAATGAAGCATCATCTCCTTTTTTTTTTTTTTTTTTGATCACTAAAAAGCAGAATATATATTAAGAAAAAACAAGCACAAAGTTCCAGCAAGACACAAGAGAAGACAAAGGAGAACACCACTCACCTATACTCCCATCCAAAGTTAAAAATCTACCAAAGAACTTAAGCACAACACTTACAACTTAGCCCAGACTCATAAGGTGAACAAAATGAGGATTTCATTCCGAAAGGTGAGGGGTCTCATTCTCAGCCGCCTGCCTCATTCCACAACATTCAAAATAAAGAGGCCAACCAAACTCTTTTTCCGCTTTTTCCAACACTAGCACTTCTAAGCCAAGCAAGGAGGGCTTGGCGAACTGCAAGGAACACCTAGCTTATAATCCATAATGGCCAAAAAAGGTTCCACAACATTTAGCTTCCTCGAACAATGAATAAGCAAACACCATTGTCCTCCTCCCCACAGCAAAAACATCTGCATGGGCAAGATCTTCTTCTGAATTACCGGCAGAGGCAACTTGCCCTGCGAGTTCCTCCTGGGGGCCAAAGAACCCAAACCTTGTGTGAATAATCGGGTTCCAAATGAATGCCAAGGAAATCAGAGGAGAATGCATTAGCTTTCTGTGACATGAGTCCTGGATCGCTAAACCATCGCCCGGGTCTCCTTTAAAATAAGGCAATCCTTCGAAGCGGGCCTAATTTTCTTATTGTGAAGGACAAGAAGAAACCTTTCCACCTCCTCCATTTCCTCAATCATTAAAAAGGTCTTTGAAGACAGTGACTTCAACCCCATTAACCCCTTGAGGATCCCAAACCTCACCCTTGCATCTTCAGGAGCATCAAATTGAACACGTAGTGGGAAGGCATTACACAGCGCCGTCCCTCCGCACCAGGGATCCTTCCAGAACCGCAGTCTCCAACCATTGCCTAAGGAAGATGTAGAGTTTTGAGAAAAGGTGATCCATTCTTTACTAATGTCTTTCCATAACCCAGTGCCATAACCTCCCCTAATGTCATTGGTGTTCCACCATCTCTCCTAAATTTGGTGTCGACACCAAACGCCAAAGAGAATCTCTCTCATTGGCGAACTGCCAACACCACTTACAAAACAAAGCAATATTCATCTTAGAAAGGCTTCTCACCCTAAGACCCCCGCAACTTTTTTCAAGGCAAACTGTTTTCCAATTGACGAGTACAGAAGCTCAAGACTTCCCACCCCAGAAGTCTCTCCTAATCTTCCAACCTCGAACAAACAATCTTTGCATTCTAAATGGAAAGAAAGATATGGGAAGGCTAGATGTTGTACTCAATGAGTGTGATCCTCCCCCTTTGAGATGTACCTTTCCAAAGTTGCCAACCTTCTCTAACCGTCTTCAATGGAATCCTGCACTCTAAAGCCCTGTGAGGCGCCCCAAGTGGAAGACCCAAGTACGTTGAGGGGAGGGACCCAACCCCGCAACCAAGCTCAGCCACTAACTCCTCCACATTGTCCACCCTACCCAAAGGGATAATCACACTTTTAGTCACCACCTTCAAGCCCGAAAGGCTTCATACTCATCAAGGTCCATCTCAACATTCACTACTGGGAGTTGGCTTCGCAAAAACAGATAAGATCATCAACATATAAAAGATGACATCACAATATTCTCCATCTCTTCCCGAAAACCTGCAAACTGTGAGATGAAATCGCCTTCCATCACAAGGCGCTTAAGCATACCGCTCAGGCTTCCATACCGAAGGACAAAGGCAGTGTGGAGGTCCTCGCTCGTATGCCTCGAGCTCCGAAGAACCCCTTCGTGGAAAGAGCCATTAACCAGAACAGAAAAAGAAGCTGTGGAGATGCACCATTTAATCCAACTAATCCATTTAGAGCCAAACCCCATTCTCTCCATAATCTGAAGCAGAAAATCCCATCTAATGTGATCATAAGCCTTTTCAATATCCAGCTTACAGAGAATCCCATTCTCCTTCCTTTTCTAGAATAGAATCCACGTCTCATTAGTAATTAGAATCCATCAAGAATTTGCCTCCTTCTCTACAAACGTATTTTGAGACCTGGAAATAATCACCCCATAACTCTTGATTCCTGTTAGCCAACACTTTCGATAAAATTTTTGTACAAACTCCCTTAATTAAACCGATGGGTCTCAAATCCTTAGATCCTCGGCGCCCTTCCCGGGAATCAAGACCAAGAATGTAGCCTTCAGACTTTTGACAAACTGGTTATGTTCGAAGAATTCCTTGAAAAAACCCAAAACCTCACCTTTCACAAAATCCCAACTGAAAGACCAAAAGGCCAATGGGAAACCATCAGGACCTAGGGCTTTATCGCCATTGCTTCCCGAGATTGTCGCAGCACTTCTCCTCTCGTGAACATTTCTTCCAGCTTAGAAACTCGTCACCCAATCACATTGAACCTGGAGTATCGTGAAAGCATGGCACCGCTTGCTGAGGCGTAGCGAGACTTTGAAGGCTCCAACCGCATCTTCTTTAATTTCCTGCTCGACACATTCTACCATTGATACTGATGTTCCTAATGGAGTTCCTCCTCCTATGAGAATTGGCCATCCTGTGAAAGAATCTTGTGTTTCTGTCCCCCTCTCTCAACCAAGTTTCCCTAGATTTTTGTCTCCAGGAGACCTCTTCCAAGTCCACCCACTTCTTAAACTCCTCTCTAGCCTTTTCCCTCTCCTCAGTATCTTCCAAGGACAGGGCCTTTTCCTTCTCCAAGTCATCCCAAAACGAGATCCTGCTTAAGGCCTCCTTCTTCTGAACCTCAACTCTGCCGAAAACCTCTTTGTTCCAGACCCTTAATATACCTTTCAGGGCCTTTACTTTGGAAGCCAAAACAAAACTAAAGGATCCAGAGAAGTGCAGGCTTTGCCACCAGCCTCTGAGAAGGTCCTTAAACCATCAAATTTCAACCACATAATCTCAAACTAAGGGCATCGCACCGAATTAATATCTTCACCGTTTCCAACAAACAGATGGTCGACACTGGTCTCGAGAGAGTACTTTGAATTGAATTACTGAAACAACTTTCCCAGTCAGCCGTTACCAAAAATCTATCCAACCGGGACATGCACTGATTATTGAGGCCTCCTCCGTAAAAGGTCCCTCTTGTAGCAAGACTTCGAGCTCCTAACTCATTCATAACTTCTGAGAAACGCCTCATAGAGTGCGAGAACCTACCCCCCTTGTTCCTTTCATTGGGGGATAGTACCATATTGAAATCTCCACCTATGCACCATGGCCCCTCCCACAACCCTTTCACCGACCCCAATTCTTCCCAATTCCGATTTGTTCCTCTCCACCGGCCCATAAACTCCGGTGAAGGCCCACTGGAAACCATCCTCCGTATTTTTAAAAATACACGTAACCGAGAAATGACCAATTTCAACCTCCATCACCTCCAGTTTTCTTTTATCCCAAAACACAAGAATACCCCCTGCAGTTCCCTCTGCCTCCACAACCCTCCACTCAAATTAATCGCTTCACCCCCGCATTACCAGCATCGCCTCGTATATCTCTTTTGAAACTTGGTTTCTGCAGATAAACTAAATCCACCCTCCGAATCTAATAAAATTTCGATATTATTCCTTTTGTCCATTGTTTCGCACTCTAACACATTCCATGAAAAAAGCTTTAACTTCAGCAAAAAATTCCCCCTATCTCTTCCCCTCTGCTTTCGCCTTCCCACTATATTTACAGTGTGCATTCCGCCTTCCTAATTCCCCTCTCACTTTTCGACTCTATAGGATGCCCTTTTCTTTATTACTGCAGCTGGGACACCATTTTACGTAATAACCTGCACTTCCATCATAACCCACCCCGTTGGGATCCCTTAGAAACTCACCGAATTTAATCAGTAAATAGTTTTCTCCCAATTATCATAACCCAACACCAACGTGTCTCGGGGACCCTCCTCCCTCCCATCCCTCCCACAACCCTCTCGTTTCTATAATAGCATCCGTAAAATCCTCGGAAGTCTTCCCATTTTATACCATCGGCCGACACCACTCTCAATGGTTCTAAATCCCCCATCTCCTCATGCCCATGGTAATTCCCCTCAGCCGTAAGGACCCTGCAGCTGTGCGGCCGCCAAAAACAGAACAAAGGGGAGAAAAACTAATGGATGAAGACACCGTTTCATACCTGGAGCCGAAAGTGCGACTTCTGTAATCCTCAGCTACTTCCACTTCAGAACCTCTGAAACCACGTTCCACTAGATCTAGAGCTTGACTATTCGGATATCCATTTTCAAGGCCCTCGTTCCTGGGAAATCAAAATGGATCGCTCGTAAGACATCTCCCACAAACTCTACTTTCACACAAAGACTCAAACTCCAATGGGCCTTCAACCCCTCGTTTCTGCAAGGCCCAAAAGGGGGCCCCTCGCACAAATCCAAGCAGGATCAACCAGAGTGTCCGAGTGTGATGAGCCCTTCACGCCTGTTCGATCGCCCTCGTCTTCACACTTCGTTTCACCATCAGAACACATTAGATCTTCCTTTGGGCCTAATGAGATAGCTAAGCCCCATTTTTGTCTCCCCGGATCCCTTAGATTTTGCTTCGGGGCCTTGGCTTACCATACCCTCGATCATTTGGCCCAATCAGCAGCCCACTCCGCCCAAGACAGCCTTGCCAGGGCACTCAGTATGTCGTCTCTTTTTCTCATTTTTATCCCGCCCGTAACATTTTGTGTTTTAATCCTTATATCCGGACCCGACTTTGGCCCAAAAAGTTGAGGCCCTTTTAGCCCATTTCGGAATCCAACCCTATCACTGGGCTAATGATCACTCCGGGCCGGACTAAACTTACCCCCCAACCGCTAGGCCAACCTTTTCTAACTCCATTCCCCTTGATCTCCCTCTCAAGGCTTCAATAAATGTAATCGCCTCCCACCTTACCCCATCCGCTCGACAGACCCGTCATCTCCTAGTGTCAGGCTCCCCTGCCATCTCTTTCTGCCTGTCATCATTGCAACTGGGATGGACGATGCCCACTCTCCTCTCCCGCACGCAGCCTTCCACCGCCCTCTTCCTCGACTCTCTACGCTGGTACCCCCAGCATCACGTGATAAAACATCCGCTACCTATGGGACGACTCTCCCACCGCATCCGCTCAAAGATCTGGCCTTCCAAAATGTCGAACGCATTCGTCGAAACCCCAAGGCTGCCTTTACCAAAATTTCGCCCACTTCATCTCCATTCTCAACTCGCGATTTTGTCTACGGCTAAAATCCTCCGTAAGGCCACCTATTTTCTTGGGGACTCCGCTTTCACATGTGGCGGAGCCCCACCACTCTGGGTCCCATTCTTCAAGGCTAACCCTTTCCTCCTGATACATCCAGAGTATGGATTCCATCACTCCAACCGAATACCTCCTCCGAAATTCTTCCTCGACTAAGGACCCGTCTACTCCACTGGCGATTCAAACTCCAGGAATAAGAGGTCTTCGTTTAAGGTGGCAACCCTCAAACCCTCGTTGAGCCTCCAGACTTCTCTAACACAAGTCTCAAACATCTTTTCCTCAAGAATAGGCTCCGCTTTTGTCTTCCACTTCCCGATCAAACACCACCGCAAAGAGTTCTAGCGCCCCAACTACAATCACCAACATCCACCCAAACCGCGTTATCCACCCTGCATTTTCCTTCTACCCTTGCCTTATCAACGGGAAGTCCCCCACATGGAACTTTAACTTTACTGGGACCATTCCTCTCCTTCTCTTCCTCCTTTGCCTGGCATCGGCGAATGAGGCTCATGGAATTTCCTCCTGTCGCTGAGGCCCAAATTCTCTTAATTCTCTCTCGCTAACAAGGCCCACCCGCTCACAAACCCTTCCTTCGAAAACAAAATTATGTTTTTACCTTCAACATCCTTAGCGTAATTGTAGCTGAATTCTCCATCTTTGTGTTCTCCTTACACTCCACTCAAGAATCTTCCGTTTTCTCCATATCATGACTTGTTATCGGGTAGACGCTAAGCACAAGACTCATCGACATTCTTCAAAAGGTTGAATAACCCCTCTTCTCCGAAGCGAATCCACGATACTTTACTCTTACCCGTTCCGTGAATAAAGTATTTTGTTTACCTTCACCTTCCAATCGTATCTCAAGATTTCACTTCAACAATAACTATTCCGCATTTCTCGCTTCACGCCGCATCATCACTTATAGGGTTCATGTATGAAGCATCATCTTCTTACTTCTCTTCTTGGATTGCACATGGCATTAGAGCTATATAAAATTCCATTCCTCCAAAGAAAACCAATAAAAAGAAAATGACAACAATACACCAGAAAACCTAATCTAATTGCCAACTGTCAGAGCTAAGTACCTAGAAATGTTTGATTAAAGATTGAACACAGAACCGCCATAAAATCCCCAACATGAACCCCAATACCCTAAATTCTCTTTAACAAAAATACATAAAATTCAATCCAACAATATCTAGATAATTGAAAACTCAACAGTCACAGGCTATCCAGAATAGATCATCCACATAATATCCAATAAAAGAACAGAATAATTCATACATGCATAAGAACTGGCACCCATGTCAGTCACATATCAAAAAATTGAATCTAGAAGCCGTTTCCAGATAATTGAACTTAATAAGAACCATAAAACACTTAGATTCTTCATCAGAAACATTAAATTTCTGAGATATGAAGAAACCTAGAACATTTCTTCAAACCCTACCATCAAAAATTAAAAAAAAAAAAAATTCCCAAAAAAATAAATACACCAATTGATTCACACTGAAGGCAACTCATCTCACTTACTCTTTCAATCTTCTCTTTTTCTTCCCCGACATGTCGAGTGATAAATAGAAAAAGCTGCGTCCTTAGGGAGACTAGAGAGAGGACAAGAGAGAGAAGGAGCGGGGAGAGAGAGAGAGAGAGAGAAATGCTGATGCTTTAGAAGCTGGACTTAAAACAGTCGCTGATTACAACACCACGTGTTAGTCGCAGTAAGCCCCTCGTGTGTTCGGCGCCACACTTGTTTCCACTGGGCTGACCAATAACTTTTTGCCACGTCATTAGGCGGTGACTCTATCGTACGACAGGCAAGTGACTCTATCTTACTGAGTCTTCCTCTAATCTTACCATTTCGAATATCACAAAAAAATAAATAAATAAATATGTATGGAGTCAATTTAATTTATCAATGTATTTATTAGACCCAAAAAGGGTACAATAATAAGAAAGGGATATTCCACGTACTAAATATTATTATATTTTATATATATTCACTTAGGGGCTGTGTGTTTTTCTGACTTATCTATGAATTCAATTTGCTTTTAGAAATTATGCATTTTGTTATTTCATTTAGTGATCACTTTTCTTTTTAATTTCTTCAAAAACCTTTTGAACCAAAAAAAACTAAAATATTTAGTTTTTTCCATTAAAAAAACATATTCCAAAGCTAAAAACGTAGCAAATGTCGCACCACTTGTCCCCAAACAATGTTTACTTTTTGAATTTACATTATTTAATTTAGGATCGACATTTTTTTTTAATTTATGTTTATTTGAACCGCATTCAGGATTCTCTTTTGTTTTACGTTATTTAATTAATTGAATTTAAAATGATAGAAAAACATCAATTACCCCTTATTGTTTAAAACAATATCTAAATTAATGTAAAATATAATTTTTTAATATTAAATAATAAAATAATAAAATAATTTATACATTTATAAAAATATTATATTATAATATATTAATATATATGAGGAGAGAGATATATGAGGTATATATAGAGAGATTAATGATATATAAATTATTATTTTATAATATTATTATTTATAATAATTATATTATAAAAATTTTAACTGTTCATATAACTATTTAAATAAATAAAGAGTAAGACAATTTTGTTTGATTTAATTTTTTGAATGCATCTAATAGTGCCTATTATTCAAGAAATTGTATGAAATATATGAGAAAAAAATAAAAACATAGCTAATCAATATATTATTCATTATTTGTTATTTCAAACTAATTTAATTTATTTTAATTCATTAATATAAAAAATAAATAATATCAAATTTTTTAACAAATTAAGATGTTAAGATGTTGATTTTTAGTATATAAAAAACAAGCAATTTAATATTTAATCGAAATAAAATTAAAAAAAAACAACTTAATACTTAATACTATTAAGTATTATTTAACATTAAGCTAAAAAAAATTATTTAGTATTTAGTAAAAAAACAAACACCGCCTTAATGTTATATTGTTGTAGTTGTAATAGTCTCTTATTTAGGACTCACTCTCAAACCTTCCATACAAAGGATTTTTGATAATTACCTATAATTAAATAAATAATTATCAAAATATTTTAGATTGGAAAATAATTCCAATTATACGACAGTTTTTGACACATTAGTAAAGAGGTGGAAATTCTTTTACAATAAAATCGTGTTTTCAAAATACAATTTTACAATTTTACATTGAAATCATGTCTTCAAAACACGACTTTATAATTTTAAATTGAAATCGTATGCTCAAAATAAGACTTCACGCTTTTACATTAAAATCGTGTTTTGAAAACATTACTTCACAATTTTACACTGAAATCGTGTCTTCAAAACACGACTTCATAATTTTAAAATTTTATATTGAAATAATGCCTTCAAAACACGATTTCATATTTTTACACTAAAATCGTATATTTTCAAAACACGACAACACAATTTTATAATTTACACTGAAATTGTATCTTCAAAACATGATTTCACATTTTAACATTGAAATCGTGTTTTCAAACCACGATTTCACATTTTCACACTTAAAATCGTATTTTGAAGACATAACATTTATATGACGCTTAGTTGACAATAAGTGTCATAGATTTAGAAATATTTATTTATTTTCTATATTTTAAAATTTATTTTTTATAATTATGGCTTTATTTAAAAAAGCCCTCCATGCAACCATCCCCTTTTACCACTTAGCCTCCCATACAATCAATCCCTTTTACCTCTTAGCCATAGCCATACCTCAACAGTATTATTTTGTTTTAAATATATTCTTCCACTTTTAAATAGAAATTAAATGTCCTTTATTCCCTTCTCTTTGAAATAAGCACTATTAGTATAAATGAGTCGGTTAATTTTTTTACATATGTGTCTTAGAAATGATTCATACCAATCATTATTTTCTCTTGTATGCTTTTCTCACAATTTTTTCTTTTTTCTTCTTTAGCCACTCGCTTTTAAATAAAGATCGGAAAATTTTGATCATTTTTGCTTTAAATTTACCAATTTACACATCTTTTTTTGGTCTATATTTTAATGTGTTGTTGCAGTCTTATTACGACTTTTGGTTATCATCGTTTTATTACAACGTTTGATTTGTTACAATGTGATATATTTCATTATAGTGTTGCAATAACGTTTTATTTGTGTAAGGTGATTCAAACAAGCGAAAATATCATATTATGGTCATATGTTGAAGTGCTGGAGTCATAAATATTTTAATAACTATATTATCAAATTTGTATGTCTTATATTGATTTATTATACTATTAACCTGGATATTGTTTCTGTTGATGACTTTTATCTAATAATTATAAGTTTGAATTAATAAAATTATTTGTCCTTAAAATAAAAGAAATTACTCATACCATATTTGTAAAATAAAATATGAATATTTGATTAAAATAATGAAATAATACCCATATTTAAAAAATAATAACTTTTAAATATCGACAAATTTTACATGTAACTGCAATTGGACCAATTGATTTTCAATTATTAATGTCATCGGTATGAATTAACTCCAACAAATTATGGATAATCTTGTACATGGAAGGAAGTTAAACATTTATCAAAGAAACATTTATAAAGTTAAACATACATGGCCGGTACGGTAGTACCCATAACCTTTCCTTAATCATATTTGCTACCTAATTTTCTTCGAAAGTTAATATTCAACTCAATCGAAAATTCAAAATCAACTCTTGTGTTTATATATAAGAGTACTTGTTGTCCTAATAGAAACTATTTCAAGAAAGGAATTATTGGTTGTGTACCAGCAACATCATTTTGTAAGTCACATTTTATTGGTTGATTTTCTTTTGAATCTATAAAATGTTTTAAAAAAGGAGAGATAAAAATTAAAAATAAATAAATAAATAAATGTTTCACATTTTATACATGTTTAATAAAAGAAATAAGCTAAAAAGCTAAAAATGTTTCATGTTTTCAACAATACTTTTAATGAAATAACTCACAAATTTGTGTAAAGAACTCCCCCTACTTTTGTCATTTTGCAATCACCAAGACATTGAGAAACATGATTTTTTTTTTGTTTGTCTTTTACTGAAAACAAAGATTATATTATATTGGACAAACCCCAACAATGATTTGTAGGTGGAAGCTTTTGTTTTCATAGATGGATTTATAACAAATAATTGGATATATTTATTGTTTTTGTTTTTTTTGTTTTAGAAAACAGAAAAATCATAATGACTCACATAAAACACTTCCATTGAAACAAACAGAATGATAAATCAAACAACCGCATATACATAGATTGCAATTAGGAAATCACATAGAAGAGCACAAAACCTGCTCCCTAACAGTATTATCTAACAAAACCCTTGTTGTATCTCCAATGGAGGGAAGAAGACAGACATGCAACAAAAACCCGAACCCCAAAGCAAAACCGAACTTAGTTCTAAGTTAACAACATATAAGGTAATCAACTAAATGTCATTCACATTTCACCATCTTCTCAAAATCAATTGCAGAGCCTAAGCATTAAGCAGGTTTGGACTATGGAGATAAGGAATCAGTAGAATCTTTGTACAACAACCCTGAAAGCAAGTTTATAGATGTGGCAACCTACATAGATAGCATATATGTCAACTAGAGCAAAACAAAAGAATTACCAGACATGAACATTGACGGTCATAAATGAATGTATAAACCTCATTACATAACAATATTCCCATCATCATCCATTTCAAGAGACTGCCATCATCATAAATGAAAATACTAGTGTCTCCATGTGAACTTGATTTATTGTAATTCCCCTGAATCTGAAAAAGAACTCCCATACTCACATCATCCAATTGATTTATTGTCAACCATTTATGCCAGAAAAGAAAAATTCATTTCATTCCAACACTGGGTGTGTTCAACAAGGACAGATAGTGCTGTAGTTCCCTGCAAGGAAATTTTTTCATGAGAGTGAAGAAACTGCCCTGAAAAGAAACAGAATTCAGAAAAGAAGTATATCCCTTGATTGATAAGTCGTATTAGTTTATACCAAAGGACCACTCAGAGACACCAAAAATATGAGCTTTTTACTTCCAAAAATCAAACACTCTAGGGACAACCGGACAAATCTGCATCAGCTATAAATTTTGAGGTCATGAATGGAAATGAAGGTTACATTATCGTAGTAGGTGGGTGAAAAGGGAAAGATAATAATGAATAGAAGAAGAACAACAAATATAATGACACGCAAGGAAACAAATAAAAGGAACATGTCATACGAGGGCCTAAAACCCAAATTAGAACATTCACTTCCTATAGAAAGAGTACCTTGAAATCCAAAATCAATGATAAAAATCAATTTAGAGTAGTAGTCAGCAACAGATAGGGCATTGAATCAACCCATTCTCATTGCAGTCACTACATTTCACCATCTTCTTCTGATCTTCATCCAAAACCTTACAACTTCCACTGCAGTTCATACACATAACAAACCTGACTCCAGCACACCCTTGGCACCCAGCAAGTGCCCTCGGAATCCCATCAAACAAGATATCCAATTTTCCTTCCTCTTCCAACTTACCCACTTCATCAGCTCCCCCAATCAACCTCCCCTTCACAAACAGAAGAGGAACTTTTACTTCCTTTGTCCCCATTAACCCTCTTAATTCTTCTCTAAGCCCTGAATCCATTGATATATCGCGTTCAATCATTTGAATATGGTGTGATTCCACAATGGAACGAACTTTGTTGCAGTCCTCAAAGGTTTTCCTGATTCCCCGCAAGGTGGTTGTGTAAATGACAACAGCATTTCCGCTGCCTGGTGGGCATTTTTTCTCAAAAAGGTCAAGAATTGATTCGCAATCTCGGGAATTACTCTGTTTCTGAAATTTGGGTGTTGGGGAAACCATCTTCTTGATCTGTTCTTTCTCTTCCGACAATTGTTTCTCTAATGACTGAAGAAGCTCCGGATCGAACAGGGGACTCAAACTCATCCTGCGCAATGAAGACCTTCTTTCGCTTTCAAAATTATCAGCTTTCGGGTCGACCGCCGGAGTCCTCTTGACGGAAAGTATCAAATTCGGCACCGCCCTTTTGATATTCTCCGAAGGAGTAGAGTCTCTCAGAACTAGTTTTGGGCTATAATCTGATCTTCCCCCACTGACTCGTTGCTTATTCTCTTTCCCTCCGGACCTCTTAATCCTCTTCGGAGACGCAATCTGATTGAATAACTTCAAAGGGGTTCTGGCGTCGATATCCCCAAACCCACGAAGAAAACCGAGCGATTTGGGGCTTTTCTTGACCGGACCCGGAATGGGTACTCCATCTTCAAGATCTTCCATGAGCTCCCAAGCATTGATGACCTCAGCTTCATCCCGCGGAGGGGACCTCTTCGGTTCTGTAACAGATTCTTTATCGGGAAGGTCGTTGTCGAGTTTGAGAGCTCCATATGTGCTGGAAGTGAGAGACACCACGTGGTTGAAACAATCACCATTCTCGCCCAGAATTTCTTGATGGAGTTCTTTCCTGAACAGTTTTGACGAAGCACAACCCATTGATGTGTGAGGTTTCTCCGGTTTGTGTGTCTTTTTGTGCTTTGCAATTCCACATAGTGGGGCTGCTCTTGTTTGAATCTTTAGCCGTTACCATTTCTGCAACGGACCACAACGGTCGGAAATTTCGAATAATATGAGCACTTTTAGTAATTTGATTATGACCCTCATCTTTTTAAAATCTTTCCTTTTGGCTGTTGATGTGAAAACCCTTGCAAAACTGCCCCTTCTAGTTTCTCTTACAATTTATTAATTTATTTCCTTTATTTTTCTCCTTCTATACTTTCTCTTTAATGCGTTTTATCCGGGGACAATTATGTTAAAACGCATGGTTGGATTAATTTGAAGAAAAAAAAGAACCTAACTCACCCATATCATTGATGTGAAATATATTCTACATCAAATTAATCAAATTAATAAAAACATGTACTCTTCCCTTATTACGATAAAATTACCTTTAATAAGTTGATCAATAGGCCCTATTTATTTAACACTTAAAAGGAAAAAAATCATCTTTAATGTATCAGACTTATTACACTAATATAATACGATTATTCGTAATGTAATATATTAGCGTAATAACTGTATTATATCAAGGATGATTATATTACATTAGTGTAATAATTGTATTACATTAAAGATGAATTTTTCTTTCTTAAGTATCAAATAAATGAGGTATTCATTAATATGGTTAAAAATGACAAATTTATCCCAATTTTTTTTCTTAGAATTGGAAGAAGTTGAGATTAAAAATAATTGGATTTTCTTATGAAATGTTTATTCTTAATTGATAGCTCTCTTCCTTCAAGCTTATGCCATAAAAGGGTTATTGGTATTTTATCAGCGTCTTCCCGACCATGAGGGGGTTCAGGGGTGGACCTACAGTCTTGCCCCTCCTAAAATTTTTGAAAAAAATTGCTTTAAATGGGGATTGATCCCCTGCTTTTGAGGTTATAAACAAATTTCTTAATCATTGTGCTATAATGTCCCTTTTGAAAATATTCTACCCCCTATGACTATATTTTCTAGGTTCAACACTAAGGGGGTTCTGTTTTCCCCAACCATGAGAGGGTTCTGTTTTGGATAAACTTGCAAAGACTCGATTCGAGGACTTCCCTCATAGAAGAGTGACGTGTTTTATAAGACTCGAGTTTCTTAATTCAACTAAAAAAAAAAACATAAGAAAGAAGAGAGAGAGAGTTTGAGCTCTTCCGGTTTACTTTTTCACAATTCATGCATGAGTTGGGTTCTTGTTTGCCTTCACTTTAAACATAATTGTCCCTTTCATTTCAATGATTATAGACTGGGCTTGAGATGAATTTAGCCACGATGGTGCCACAAATAAAAGGCAGCCGAGGGCGGGACACGAGGCTAGAGAGACGGGCCTTGAAGCGGCGGGGTGGCATCCTTCATGGGTAGACGGAAAGAGCCAGCAGGAACTTCGGCCCATAATGATGTCTTGGTTCCCCCGAGGCGTGAGCCCGAGGGGTCAAACCCAAAGCTGATGGGCGACACGGTGGCGAGGATAATCCGCTGACCGCCAGTTGAGTCGTAAGAAAGGAAAACACTCCATATTCATGATCCGATATCAATTAAGGGAAGAAGGATCCCCCACGATTTCGGCCCTCTAATTATCCTCTAAATATTCAGTTAGCGATAAGGAAGAAAAGATCCCCTACCCAATGGGGAAGACGTCGTATCATCATCCAACGAGGAAGTCGTATTGATGCGTCATTTATAAATATGGAGGCGATCACACTAACAAAGATGCGCGGTGATACGCGTCATCAACGGTTGAATTCTTCCACTGGTAAGAAATAAAAGCTGACTTAGGCATTGGAGAGCGGCAAGCACACCCTGCGCCCGGATCATCGGCTGGTCTGGGTTGCGAAGTTGTATGGTGATCGGCCCGACCGGTCGGCTGGCGACTCCTAGGCTCGACCCGGTATCGATAGAAAAGCACCTCGGTTGGCAGATGCGTAGATATTTGTTCCTCTACCAAATAAAATGATTTCTCGGTGGCCGATGGTGTCGGCTGAAACATGAGCAAGAGTCACGCCCGGCCACGGGACGTAAGGCCAGCGGGGCGGCAGTGACAACTTGTGGGAGATGTTCGGGAGCTCTCCATGCTAACCTTGAAATGGAGGCCCTCGGTCTGGATTGTCGGCCTGTTGGGGAGTTGGTGGAACTTCGCTGAACAAGTCTTGGCGAACCACGGGATGAACAACGGGCCCACACGAAGACCTTGCGATACCATACCGGGAGGGCTTGACAACACCTCGGCGCCCAAAGGCGGCCCGACGGAGGAGGAGAAAATAGCCGGACCAGAGGGCATGATCCCCACGTACCCCCCGAAGACGATCGCAATGAAGGAACGCTTGACAGGGACGATGGAGGTGAAGAGTCGACCCCTCATCATAGGGGAAAAGAGGAGTGATCTTAGGAGCAGCGGTTCCAGGATATCCAACAAGCCGGCCATGAAGGCGGTAAAGTTCGGGCGGTCTCCATGGACCTACAGTACGACCAAGCGGAATCCCAGTTTACGGTAGAAGTACTACACTTCCCTCTCTCCTAACCAAAGTTCGAATTACCTGGAAATCGAGCTTTTCAATGGATTGAAGGAGCCCATAGACCACCTCAACACCTATAAGAACAGATGAAAGGCACGCGGATACCCACGACCACATGAATGCGAGCCTTTGCCATCATGCTTAAAGGCTCTGCCTTGGCGTGGTTCAACAGGTTCCCGCCAGCCTCAGTCTCGTCTTTCAAGGAACTCTCCATTGCTTTCGTGTCCCACTTCATTGAAGTCCGGATGTACAGGAAGAGCAGAGCTACCCTTCTTGGCCAGTAAAGTAAGGCCCTCGAGAACGCACGAGGGTCCCTCGTCTAGAGGTTCAACTTCCGAGTCATTAAGGGTGGACATCCGGATGAAAGGCTAAGCCATCACAGCCTTTATAGCCGGGCTAGGCATACAGTCCAAAGACCTATTATTCTCCCGTAGGAACCTCGAGCGAGCATGGTCGAGGTGCTTTCGCTAAGACAAAAGTACATCAACGGCGAGAGGCCTTTGTGTTTAGCGGGGAAGCTCTTTGCGAAGGAAACGGGGATGAGAAAAGAGGGGATCGAAATACTGAGACGAAGAGTAAAGACGGTCTTCATGGAGGGCGGGAAGGCAGTCGATCTCGAGAGAAGAGGTAACGTCAGGGACTGCTTGGGTCCACCCCAGCCCGAGCTGCAGCCGCGGTACCCACCTCAGCAGTTCACCCCCTTGACTATGGCGACCCCCGAGCCCGACCCAACCCGGTTAGCGGATCCAAACTGAAACCCCAGGGACGCCCGGTCGAAGCCATTAACCAAATTCGTTTATCAAATACATTTTATTCTCAAATCTTTGCATAAGCGATTTCAATTTAGGGCAAACCCATAAACATTTACATTTAACAAAATGCATTTACAATGAAGGCATTCTATGCATTTTCAAAATGATTTACAAAATAGATATTCAGAGTTCAAAATATTTTTGCAAAATATCAAAGTTAAAAAAGAAACATGACATGAATGCACAAATTAAGACATACTGCAATTCCTTCTTTATATTTCGAGGCTCTCGATCTTGGAGTTATACCGATCACTATCTATCATTTGGTACCTGCGCATTGGTAAAACAATACACTAAGCATTTTCATGCTTAGTGGCTCTATACATATCCATTCTTCAGTTTCAGTTTAATTCAAATCATGTAATTTAACAATTCAAAACTTTCAAATCTTTTTGGGTGATCAATGATACAATACGTATACTTGTTTTATACAATCATTTATAGTTCATTGATCATCCCACGAATATACTACCTATTCAATAAATCATGCATTAATCAAATCATGCATTTCTGATATCTTTTCATTTGATTATGACATGCTTTGATTCCAATATTTCACAATCTCGAATCAATTCGAATTCGACTCACAAATTCAAGATTCCACTTCACCATAATTCAATTCAGTTATGTCATAGCAATTTAACCTATGTTTTCGATACTGGGATATCGGAATCACCGGCACGGTCATTTGGGCTGTAGGTCGGTATAAAACGGTTTTATAACACGGTCTGATCCATTGGGTTCTGTGACTAGTTGTAAAAAATCAATTGGTAGACACTCTTGGAAATACGGTCCGTGAAGTACGCTGATCGGAGTATTTTATCATGTCGTTCGCGATCACGCTGGCTGACCCCTATTGGTATACCAATCTATCATATCTGAAATAAGCGGTTAACATTCTATTAAGAGGCGTTGAATCTTTTATAGCAAAATATGAGTATAATCGTACATTTATATAAGCAGTTCATTTCAATAATCAGCCTGCAATTGTCATATGCAAACATTTCACAATCACTTTTCTCAAATCAATTAAATCAATTCAATATGCTTTTCTTATGCATTTTAGAGCAAATAGTTCAAATCTTGAAATGAGAATAGGAAGATAGAACAAACCAAAATGAATCGCTTTGATTCTGATCTTCGGAATCCTAGACTTCAATGCGGGCACCTCCTCGTCGGCCCCTATTCAAATGCAATGACAATCACATATTAGTAGGTTATTCTAGGAGTTTTTGGTCAGGGTTTATGTCTACCCGATACCCCTTCACTTGAAAAAAAATTTTTGGGACACATGAACCATAATTTGCTCATGCTTCCTTCAAGAAAAGTTTAGCTCTATGAGTCTATTTTTAGTAGGAATTAGAATCATCTCATTTGGATCACCCAAACTGGGATTATGGCATTTAATGCCAAGTGGTCGTATGCTTAGCTCACTGAGTTACCTACTGTTTTTCTCAATTTCAAGGGTCTTAACTCCATAAATTGGTAATAGTACCTTCCACTAATTTGAAGCTATGGTTATAAGGTTTCTTCTCCAATTGGAATCATCCAATTTGGATCACCAAAACTCAAGTTATTGCATTTTACATCCATACTACTCCAATTTGCAAGGTAGAATCGAGGCGTGCTACATAGATCACTTTGACAAATTCACAGGCACTTTGGGGTAACAATTTGCATACACTTCCTTTAAGTAAATTATTTCCCTAGAAGTATATTTTACCCCTTAATTTTGAATCACTCAATTTGGATGAGTGAAACTCAACTTATGGCTAAAACACTATAACAATACCCAAAGCAGCATAACTAGTGAGGTGCAGGCTCACCTTTAAGCCCATGTTGGGGCCTTGGGGCTACAATTTATGGTCCTTCATACATTTAACCCATCTCTTATGGTTCTTTGCCAATTAAAATCCTTCATTGGATGATTATAGCAATCTATAATGCAAGAATAGGGTTTTTACAAAATTTGCAGCCGGCATTTCCTTTAAACTCAACATTTTCCCTTTTTACAAACACTATACAAAACCAATCCAAACCAATCCCAACCAACAATACAAAACAACCTCAACACAATCCCAAAACTCATTTACAGCCAAAACAAAATCTTTTTATCCACGTTTGGGGTTTTCCCCAACTCAAACATAAGAACAAAAGGGTTTTAGTTTATTTCTTACCTTAGTCTCTTCAAATCTTCACTTCTTAGTTGCTTGATCTCTTAGGAGCAAGAAATGGAAAGAAAACCCAACCAAACCTTGATCTCCCACTTTGCCCTAGCTCTTCTCCTTTTCTCCTCTTTTCTCCCGAACGGGATTGCTCAGATGAGCTCCCACTGAACCACCTTTTGGTCTTTAAATCACTCATTTAAGTGTAAGGCCGTGTTTGGCCTTCCACATAGTCTCACTTCTCATTTTTACTTTTGGTTTAAATATCTCATTTCCTCAGAGCCTTGTTTGGCTACAAAATGATTTTTAGGTTAAGTTCTCTGAATGGCAATATAGCCCACACTTATTTCTATTTGCACTTCAATCCACATATTTACACTTAGACATATAAACTTATTTACAATTGACCCTTAGGTCCTCATTTTTCACATTTTCAAATTTGCCCTTTACACTTAGGTAAATTTTCGAGTCCAATCAATTCTCATTTAACATATAATATTTTGCATTTGGCTCTTAGCCATATAATCATTTATTCAATATTCATTTAACAATTCAAGGACAATACCCAAGTTGACTCAATTTATACCCGGAATATATAATAAAATTATAAAAAAAAAAATCTAGGGTATTTTTGGGGCGTTACACTAACGGCCTCGGTATCTCAAATCCTGTACAAGGTGCAGCATGAGAAGTTTTTAAGATGGCCGTCTCAGATGAAGACGGACCCAGCCAAAAGAGACATGACCAAGTATTGCGACTTTCATAAAGATCACGGGCATCGGGCGATGATTTGTATTCAGTGAAAAAAATCAGTGCGATTCGACGTGGACATCTCCACCGTTATGTGGCTCCCGAAGACCGAACCGGGCACCTCCTTCACCACCTCGTCGGCTGACCCACAGCGCATCGGCAACTGGAGGATGATGTGATTTGGGGTTCGTCGGGTAGGAGTCCCGGTTCGGCCGGAAGGCCCACCTGCGCGGCCGGATCGGGGGCATTAGAGGTGCAGGGTGTCGAAGCTCCTCGATTGGATACCACTGGCCTTCTCGAGACCGGTGAGTTAACACGGAAGGCTACCAACACCCCATGATGACCTCTTTAGTAATAAAGAATTAAATCGTAATTGTCTGCAGTCCCACAAGGTCTTTGATCGACAACGGAAGCTCGGCCGACATCATCTTCGGCATTTGACAAAATGGGCATTGGAAAGGAGAAGCTAGAACCGGTAAACGCCCACTTAAGGGGATTCTCCGGAGAGAGAGTATTGCCCCTGGGATCAGTATAAATGGTGCTCACTCTAGGAGACCCCCCATGCCAGGCCACAACGACGATAAAATTCCTCATCATAGAGGCCCCATCGGCATACAACATGTTACTTGGCAGGCCTTCCCTCAATGCCATAAGGGCCATCCCTTCCGCCTATCATATGGTGGTCAAATTCCCTATGGAGAATCGGGTAGGAAAGGCTTGAGGAGACCAGCGGATAGCAGGGAGTGCTACCGCAGCTGATGAAACGCCATGAGTTGACCAGCGTCCGCGGATAGACTCGACATGAGAGACAAGCTGGACACCCGGCCGACACCCTCAGAAGAGTTAGAACCAGTACAACTTGACGACCAGCCGGAACACCTCGCCTACATCGGATCCAAGCTAGCCGAAGACATCAGAGACCTTCTCATCCACTTCTTAAAACAAAATGTGGAAGTATTCGCTTGGAAGCAAGAGGACATGGGAGAATTAACTAGCCGGTCATCACCCGCGAAGCTAAATGTCGGTCCTCCTTGAGCGAGTCAAATAGAAAGGAAAGTTTTGCCCCACGGGCGAGAAGCGATCAACGAAGAGGTCGACAAACTCCTTGGCTTCGGTGTCGGGAAGTAGATTACAGGTGGTGGCTAACGTAGTTCTCGTCAAAGAGGCAAACGGAAAATGGCGACTCTGCATTGACTTTATTGACGTCAACCGAGCTTGCCAGAAAGACATCTTTCCCCCTACCTCGGATCGACCTCATAGTAGACACCACCTCTGGCCACGAGCTCCTTAGCTTCATAGACGCTTTCTCGAGCTTCTGACTTGGTCGGGGATGGACCCAGCGACGAGGAGAAGACCTCATTCATGGCGGAGCGGGGCGTATTGCTATCAGGTGATATCTTTTGGGTTGAAACACGTAGGAGCCACCTATCAAAGGCTAGTAAACAAGATGTTCCATAAATAGATTGGCATGTCCATGGAGGTGTATATAGATGACATGCTAGTGAAGTCGTCGAGCGGGGGCTCCGCGTCGACCATCTTAGGCGCAGGGCATTCCAGTCTGGACCAAGATGAGTTAAACCAAACGAGAGTGTGCTTTAGTCTCGCAAGGAAGTTCAGAGTCTCTGCAAGGAAGTTCTTAGGTTTCATAGTCAACAGCCGCAGAATAAAGGCAAATCTAGACAAAATAAGAGCCATGCTCGACATGCGACCGCCCTCAAACACTAAAGAAGTTCCAGTAGGAGAATAGATGCGTGAGTCGCTTTGTGTCTGAATCCGGTGACAGAAGGTGTCGACCTTTCTTTCAAATTCTAAGGCCTTCCAATGGGATGCCGAGCGAAGGCGTTCACGGTGCTAAAACCTAACGAGAGCTCTCTCCCTTTATTATAGTAAGCCCCCCTTCGAGGAGAGGCTCCTCCATGGGTGCCAAGCCGTTTAGATTTCTCGACTAGTCGCATACTGGTCGAGAAGCAGGATAGGAATGCGGCCGTCTAATGCTATGACCAGGCTTTGAGAGGAGTAGAGGAAAGGTATCCGAAGATGGAAAAGCTCATTCTAGCCTTTGGTGACCACGCCCAGACTTGACCATACTTAGCCAGCGCTATCAAAATTCGATAGAACACCCAGATAAACAAATATTGCACAAACCGAAACCTACGGAAGGCGGTGAAATGAGCCATAGAGGTACAGTGAGTTCAACATTAGGTATAAGCGAGAACAATGATCAAAGGGCAAATTTTGGCGATTTCATCGGGGAATTCACCTCGGTAGAACTGCTTGGCTTGCTTGGCTTCGTGTCAGGCCTCCCATTACGGAGATTGTGCGTGGATGGGGTCGCGTGCCGCGGAAGTGGACGGGGCTTGAATCTGACCGCCCCGAATGGGATCGATGTGGAATATGCACTCAGATTATGATTCTAGGCCTCCAACAACGAAGCCAAGTATGAAGCTGTCATTGCTAGACTTAACCTCGCCCACTCCATGGAGGTTGATCAATTAAAGGTATGCAACAATTCTCAGTTGGTGGTAAAACAGATAGAAGATGACTACGAAGCGAAAGGCGAAAAGATGATCCGCTATCTCAAGAAGGTACGCGAGTTGCTTAAAAAGTTCGTACGGGTTCATATCAGACACATCCCATAAACGGAGAATTCACGGGCGGACGCCCTAGCTAAGCTAGTAACGGCGTCGCAAGAAGATTTGGATAGAAGGGTACCGGTCGAGCACCTCATGGAACCGGTGAAGCGTCGGCTGCGTGGTCCTCGATAATGACCGCATCGAGCTGGATGGATCCCATATGAGACTATCTATTGAACAAGATATTGCCAAGCGATCTGAAGAAAGCATCTAAACTAAGAGCAAGGTCAGCTAGATTCGCTCTTTTGTGGGGGACCCTTTATAAACGAGGTTTTTCCGCACCCCTCCTCAAATGCATAGGAAAGGAAGATGCCAACTACGTGCCAGAGAGGTACCGCAAGAAGGCATGCGTGTAACCTGTATCGGGCTCAAGCCTTGGCGGGCAAACCCTTAAGCGAGGTATTATTGGCCACGATGCTCAAAGGCATGCAGGAACTAGTCGGAAAGTGCAAAATCTTCCAAGAGCACGCTAAGATCTCCCATCTCCCAACCGAGCCACTGACCTCGATCATATGCCCCTGGCCTTGTCACAAGTGGGGATTAGACATACTCAAATTTTGCCCGTTGGAAGGGTCGTCTGAGTGCTATTATAGTAGACTACTTCACTAAATGGAAATTTGGTAGAGCCATTGGCGACAATCACCTAGAAAAGATGCAGTAACCGTTTGGCGGTCCATAATGCGGGTTTGGGATCCCAACCACGATATCGAGATAATGGAAAATAGTTACGATGATTAGAAATTCGAAAACTTTTGCGCCAGGCTGAGTCGAGTACTATTAGTCCCGACTCATTCGCGGAGTCCTAGCGGACAAGCGAAGTCACTATAAAGGACTCTTAAGGCGACATTGAAGACTAAGTTGGAAGACCATAGGGAAAATGGGTGGAATACCTCTAGAGGTGCTATGGGCATCTGAACTACACTTGCAGTGCGCAACTCTAGAGAAACTTAGTTCGCCTTAGCATTTGACGGCGGTAGCCACTGTTGAGGACCAGGCTCGAGTCATAGGGTCAGGATGCAAATCTAGGACATAACGAGGAGACTCTCCACTGAACCTCGTCTCTAGATAAGTGAGGAAGACGAAGCTGCGAAGCGCGCCGAGGACTACCGTGATGAGAAAATGCAGGAGTACTATGATCGAAAGGTCGGGCCTAACAGTTTCAAGCCCGGCGACCTAATACTCGAAACTCACACTTGACGGAAGGACCCTACTCACGGGGCTGGGACCCAATTAGGAAGGACCACATATCTCGTATCACCCAGGTAATCCATCACAGCGATTATGAGCTCCGAACGGAGGAGGAAAGACCACGCAACCTCTGGAATGTCGAGGGCACCTCAGCGGTTTTACCCATTAACCTCAAATTATGCCTATTAATAAAGCGCATAAGTTTATACGCTCAAATAACGAATTTTTGCTTATTTTCGATCTGCCGACTTTATTAAATCATAAAGAAAGAGTGGGAGGGCTTGGTTGTCGAAGCCTGCGGGACTCGAAGGGCACAGGGAGGAAAAAAAACATCGGACAAGGCTGCGTTTCCAAAAGAGTATTACTTTTATTACGATTATTTAAGAAAATTACAATCAGCAAAACGGATCTCTACCTCTGGAAGAAATTGCAATCGCGACACAGTCAGGTGGCTCCATAAGAAAAGAAAAATAAGGAGAATGAGAAAAGAGGGGAGGAGAGGTATAGCAAAACCATTCCTTGAAGCATTCAACTCTTACTTCTTTCAAGTGTGACCCACGACCCCGAATCCATCAAATGACGGGACTGGGAACAACACAACTCCATGACTAAGCGGGGCCAAGGGACCCAGTATAACCACAACAAATGACGAGAATGATGAAACCAAACGCCGGCCTACGACCACCAAACAGACTTCACGCAATGGCGATCAAACCCTGAAGCTTAATCATGTACAAACTCCGACACTGTTGAAGGCAGGAAGGAAATTAGGAGCGGAGTATAACACGCACCATCGAAGGAAGGCGGTTATTTATAAAGAAGCACGATCACACAGAAGTCATCGTTATGTTACGATTCTTCATAGGCACATTAACATTACGGCGCTTTCCCGAGGAAGGAAGGCGAAAGAGCCGCCATTTCGGTTCAGAGCTCAGGGCTTCGAATGTTAAAACCCACGTAACTGTGCGGAGACACGGGCTGGACGAAGGAACCATGCGGCTTAGTCAGGAGACCGCGGGTTGACCCCGAAGGAACCATGCGGCTCGGTCAAGGAGACAGACCCGGACTGAAGAACCATGCAGCAGTGTCCACGGGAGACCGCGGGCTCGGACTTGAAGGAACCGGAAAGCTCGGTCCACCGGGAGACACGGGCGGACTCGAGAAAGGAACCATGCGGTTCGGTAGGGAACCACGAGCTCGGACTCGAAGGAACCATGCGGTTCGGTCAAAGGAGACACAGACTCGAGAGTTCGTCGTGAGCCACAGTAGCTCGGTTCTGAAAGAACTACATAGCTCAGTTCCTAAGAAGCCATATAACTCCATTCAAAAGAACCATGAGGCCCCACTTGCAGTAAGAATCATAGAATTCAGTTCATTCAGAAGCCATAAAAAGGGTGAAAAAGGCAAAATACTCGGAGAGTATGAATATATGAATCAACATTTCAATAAAGGTCAAAATCGTCATTACAAGGGCTAAAGGCTACCAAAATGAAGAAGAATGACAGGAAAAACCTAAATGTCGGAGAAGGCGAATACGGCGACCTCGACCATGGGGTCGCTAGGAAGAAAAGCAGAGCTAGGGGCAGCTGAGGACACCCCAAGGTCATCTTCGCCAGTTCGGATTCCCCCATCTAGATCCTCAGCAAGGAACGGGAAAATCGGGCGCAGAGCACAGGAGAGACCTTAGAAGCCTTGCGTCGAAAAACGAGCCACCCGAAGGCCCATAAGGTGCATGCTTCATCCACCGACCCACCAGTGATCACCTTCATAGGCCGCTGAGACCCCGGCTACCTCTGGAGGTCATCACGAGAAACATGACATTCCTCGTTTAGAGACTAGCATCTTTATTGGCCTCAGACCTCTTGGAAGACCGACTCGAGTCGTGGTCTTGAAGCCTTGACTCATCAACCACAGTTCTTCTTGTCAGCTTCTTGTCCAGCCTTAATGACCTGCGGCTATTTGGCCATCTTTAGCTCCTCCTAGAGATACACGAATTCATCCTTGACCATCAGCGGCTCGTCTTCTCGACTTATCTGAGCCTTCTTCTCCTTGTTCTCGGCTCGTGATTTCGCGGTCAAAGATGCCGCGAATTCGGATCTATCTTCAGATTGTTAAATCCTCGCTCAGGTCATCTCATCGAGCTCGCGATCGACTCTCTCAGAGGTCGGGAGCGACCTCGGCTTCTGCGCTTCCACCATGTGGCGGACCCACTCAGGCAAACCCTCGTGGGCGCCTCCACACATGGCGACCATCTGGCAGGAACAGGAAACCAGATGAGATTAATCGAAATCAAAGATAGGATAAATAAATAAAGGCGTCTGGACATACGATGGCGCTCCACTAGCGATAGGCCACTAACCTCCTCAATGAAGCCTGTGGCATCGCCTCACGAGATCGAATCCCATAGAATGGGCGATATGGCCCCGACAATGACTTGAATTGACAGCGGTCCTCCTCCCTTCGGTTCAGCAACCCCTTATAGGTCACTGCATGCGTGGGAGGACGGCAGGCTGCTGCACGGGGGACTGCGAGCAAAATGGGTAGAACAACAAGAGGAAGTTTGGAGCTCCTCCCCGAGGAATTTTTCGGACCCGCCACCTTGGACACCTCGGCAACGGGAGGAGGCGCCTGACCTCTCGTTGGGACTTGGTCAGACAACCCCCACCCTTTAGTAGTCGACGGTGGAGAAGATGCTCCCAACCTCGGGACCTTACCCCGAATAGCAAGGCTACTCTCGGGGCACAGACTACGCTGCTTGGGCTATAACTGTAACACTTGACGGCTCGACTCGGACTGGAGCTCTTCTGGGAAATTAGGTTTCCGCGACAAGGCCCCTCACGAGAAGTGCTTCATGACAAAGGCGGAAGAGGGCCTCGGCGAGGGGCCAGAAGAGATCATGCTAGAAAGGCAGGAATGTCAGGCTCTAATCATTTCGAGTATACCCAGGGTGACACTTGTGACTTAGCTTCATTTCTTCATCATCGGGGCTAAGGCCGGGCGAATACCTAAAGACACGCTGGCAAAGCAAGGTTAGAAAACACCTCATGACTTTATTAAGCTAAACCTAATTAACGCCAAGCGGAAGCTCACGCGGAGGTTCTCGAGGGCGATCTGGCGGTCGGAATGCGGCGTGTCTTTTTCGGTTAAGCGGATTATATTCCCAGTCGACCACCCGGCAAAAATACCGTTTCTTCTAGTGTTTGTGGGAAGACAAAAGATCTGAGATGATCAGCTTGGCATTGGAGCATTTGGCAATGTACAAAAAGCCCTCTGCAGACTCTTTCACACTAAAGAAGTCTAAGAGCAAAGCAATGCTAGGTACCCCGAGACCTTTATCCCACCCCAAGGCATTGCTTGACTCGACGAAACGCCCGAAGTTGGGAGAAAGTTGGGCCGGACATACATTAAAATGCTTCAAGACGCTTTTAATAAAGGGATGCAGAGGGAAGCGGAGGCCATTCTCGAAGGCCGCCTTGAAGAAGCAAACCATCATCGGCACTTGAACGATGTAAGTGAGAAAATGCGGGCGCGAGCTGAACAGAAGGGCCGTATGAGGCGAAGTTATGTGTCAAGGGCTCGACCCGACTAGAGACCGCAACCGGCATTCTACCTGACGACCCGCCGTAGCGGGCGCGGGTACTGATCTCACTGACCTTATCCTTGCCTTTGCCATAGGGGAAGGGACTACGAGGGACCGTCGATGGCACAATAAGCGGGACGCGGGACCTTTCTCTGGCCACCTAAGTTCAATCCCTCGGCATAACTACCCCTATGCGCATACCAAAAGGACGAAGGGGCCTAGAGGAAGTACGCATGATTGGGCAAATGTAAGAGAAGTCGGACGAATGATAAAAAGACAAAATTTTGGCAAAAAAAATGGGAAAGAAGAGACAAACAACGACCACTAGGGACCCACGAACTCCAGAACAAGTAAAGGTAAATAGGGGAAGAAGAAGAAAGACGTACCAAACTAGGGAAAGTAACACGAGAAACAACTCCAAGCGAGATAGAACGATAGAAACCACCCAGAACAGTCCTACGTGATAATTCGGAAAGTTAGAGAAAGCAAAAAAAAAAAAAATCCGAGGCCACAGAGAAAGAGGTTTAAAGAATAGGGGAAATTGAGAAAGAGGAAAACTGATAAGAAGGACTAGAGAACAAGGGGAATACGGTTCGAGTAACTGCGGGACACTTCAAAAAACACTGGAAATGTCAATCAAAACGAGCGCGAAAGTCGAGAGAAGCCATCATTATCGCAATACAATTAACGACAACAAGCCTAGACCAACAAACCCTGTCCGGCCATGTGGAACTCACCGCTCGATCCAAGAAACGATTCAGCCCTTGCCCAGCTCGTAGTGAAAGAGTGAGGCCCGGCGATATTACTAAAATAAAAGCGACCAGGCCGGGAATAGGCCTTGAAACGGGTTGGCATCCTCCATGAGGTCGGCAGAAGAGCCTCACCGGGGAACTTGGCCCATAATGATGTCCTGGTTACCCCCAAGGCGTGAGCTCGGGGTGAAAACTAAACTGATAGGCTGAGCTGGTGATGAGATGTCAGATGTAAGCCAGGTTAGTAAGTAAGAAAGGAAAGCACTCCATATTCATGATCTGATATCAATTAAGGGAAGAAGGATCCCTCACGATTACGGCCCTCTAATTATCCTCTAAATATTCAGTTAGCGATAAGGAAGAGAAAATTCTCTACCCAATGGGGAAGACGTCATATCATCATCTAACAAGGAAAGTCATCGTAATCATCCACTATAAATATCGAGCAATCCCACCCAGCAAGAGTATACGGTGTGCCCACCATCAACGGTGAATTCTTCCATTTCTTTAGAAAAGCGCTTAGACATAAGAAGCGACGGGCCACACCTCGTCGGATCATTCTTTCAATGCAGGTTACAAGTTGTATAATGATCCAGCCCAATAAATCAGCTCAACAGCTCCTACAAGTTTCAATCTAGTATCGATAAAAAAAAAAACACCATCAGGCCCTGATTAGGTTTAAAAAGTAGGCGCGTAGGCCCACCCCCCAAGTCCGAGAAGCAGGATTAAAAGGAGACTTATAAGTAGGCCCAGTAAAATGGCCCGACCCGACCTTGAGCTACCAAAGCAGGAACCGGTTCATCCCTCGAGGGCGATAGCGAAAAGCGAAAGAGCCATATCCACATAAGCTAGAATCGAATGTCCTGATAAGGAAGTAGAGATAATTCCCCAATACTTCTTCCCAATTATGCTTGTGTCGACGCGATGGAAAGAAAATCCCTCATCTAATAAGAGAGAGTCCGTATCACCATCCAGTGGGAAAAGTCACCCCTTACAAATACCAGGCCACCATTGGTGAAAGGTACGCGCCAAACTTCATTCCTAAGCGATTGATCTTCTCCTCCGTGGAAAGGCCGGCAGGCATCGGAGGAGCAACGAGCGAACCGCCCAATCCTTTTGTTTCTTATTTTTGTAGAAGGCAGGCATCAAAGGCAGTGGGCGGCTTAGCAATTAACACGCTCGAGCCAGTTAGGTTGAAAAAGCATCATCGATTTAGGCGCCATCTGCCCAGGAGCAGCCAGGTTCATACAAATAAAGTTGATCTCGATGGCGATGGTATCAACTGTTTACAGCGGGGCGCGTAATCCCGAGAATCTGAGGACCATTGGAAACTATACACGATAACACAAACGAGATGGAGGCACTCCGTCTCACCAACTAACACTTGATAAGGGAATTGGAAGCGACTCACTAGACGGATCGCGATGCCCGCGGATCGGCAGGCCTAAAGAAGGCCACAATGCCACCCTGCGAAGAACGACAACACCTCTCGGCCCTCCTGAGCTGAGAAATAAACATAATCAGTGACGAAGACTGAGCCTTACTTAACTGAGAGAGGAGCGTAAAGAAGCAATACTCGGGGGGAACGTCGAAAACGATGAACCAACTCCTCATCGGCAGGAATGGGAGGCGATCATGGGAGCGAGAGTTCAAGGGCATCAACAGGGCTCAACCATGAAGAAGTCGTAAAGAAATGAAAATACGGACTCTATCAGACACCACAGTGCCGATAAGCGAGTCCTCGTTCCACGGCCCAGGAGTTACCCCATTTCCCCACTTCAAACCAAAGTTCGAGATCTGCTTAAATAGAAGCGTTCGATGGAGGCGAAGAGTCCGTTGACCATCTTAATACTTATAGAAGCAGATGGGGCTGCATGGGTATGAGACCGTGCGATCGCAGGCCTTAAGCTATCACGCTAAAGGCGCATTGACAGTTTATGAGGCTCCCACCATGCGTCGATCTCCTCATTTAGAGAGCTCTCCATCGCGTTTGTCTCCCTTCATGAACCCGGGACATACAGAAGCGAGTTATCACTTCTTTGTCCATAAGCGGGAACCACAAGAAAGCTGAGGTCTTATGTCGAGGTTGACCCAGAGTCATTAAGGTGATGTTCCCGAGGCAGAAGTTTGCCATCAGCGTTCATCCCATTTGGGCTAGAGATGCGGTCAGACTTAATGTTTTTCATCTCAAAGAATCCTCGAGAACCCAAGATGGCGAGGTGCTTCCTTCATGATACGTGTGGCGAAGAAGCCCTCATATCCCGAGAGGCTTCCTCGACCTGAGGAGCGAGGCGACAAGCGACGGGAGGAGGCCTTGGGAACTGAAAGGGCGCGAGAGATCCCCCGAAGGGACGGAGAACGATCCCAAAGGGTGGGAGGCGTCGAGAGACCTTTGGGACCACCTTGGCCCGAGCTACGCCAGCGGTATTCACCTCGGCAGATTCACCCCACGGCCGGTAGCGGTATCCGCAGGTCTTGGGCGAGTCTGTGAAAATTTTCAGAGATGGTCATCCTAGATGAGGTTGGACCCAACCAAAAGAGATAACTCTCAGATACTATGTGTTCCATAGGGACCACGGGCATCGAGCGAGCGATTGCATCTGACTCGAGGAAATAGAATACTTGATTTGGCGGGGTATCTTCGAGTGGCTACACTTAGCCTACGAAGGTCGAGGATCGGGCGCAACCACCACCACCTCGACAGCTAACTTGACTCAACACTCGACATATGGGAAATCCATGTGATCTTAGGAGGATTCACAGGAGGTGGGGAGTCTAGATCAACCAAGAAGGCTCATTTGCGTGAATGTCGGTCGGAGGAGTCTTGGAGGGTGCGAGCGGTGTCGAAACTCCACGATTGGACAACGTAACAGATTGGACTTGGAAGGATATTGCTGCCCGTGACCCTTTGGTGATAAGAGGCGATTGTGGCTAACAAAACAATCCATCGGGTCCTTATGCGACAATAGGAGCTCGTCGACATCATCTTTGCGTCGGCTTTTGACCAGATGGGCATCGGAAGGGAGAGAATTTGGAACCGATCGACACCCGCTGCGAGATTCTCTGGAGAGAAAAAGTGCTGCCTTTGAGGTGATACGGTTAATGCTCACTTTAGGAGACCCCCCATGCCAGGCAACAACGACAGTAAGATTTCTCATAGTGAGATGCCCCTCGGCTTATAACATGTTATTGGCGGGCCTCTCTCCCGATGCCGTAAAAGGTCATCTGAAAACATCACATGGTGATCAAGTTCCCATACAAATGGAGTAGGAATGGTTCGAGAGACCGGCATTAGTCGAGGAATGTTACTCGGCATCAATAAAACAAAAGCGGTCGACGGCATATGTGGAGCCGAACTTCGACATGCGAGCGAGGTCGGCGCTCGGCTGAGCCCTCGGAAGAGTGGAGCTGCTCTCGTGAGCGACCACGAACACCCTGCCTACGTTGGTTTCCAAGCTAGCGGAAGACCTCAGACGCCTCCTTATCCGCTTCTTGAAAGCAGGAACAAGGGGATGTTTTAAATTAGACGGGGAGGACATGGGAGGAGGGTTGACCGCGATAATCACTCCACGGTAGCGTCGGTCCATCCTTCAAATCGGTTAAGCAAAAAAGAAGAAGTTTTGCCCCCCGGAAAATGAGGCCGGTGTAGGGAGGTCGGCAAGCTCACTCCGAGGCGGAGATGCAATCCCAGGGAAGTGGAATACCTTGAATGGTTGACGACGTCGTACGACAAGCGAATGGAAAATGGCGACTTTGCATCGGATTTCACGCGTCAACCAGGAGGCATGCCCGAAAATGACTTCCACTCTACCTCGGATCGACCTCATAGTAGACGCCACAGTCGACCATGAACTCCTCAGCTTCATGGATGCTTTCTCATTCACAACCGGTCGGCATGGATCCTTGACGACCAGCCTCGTTGATCCTTTGGGCAAGGGACTTATTCTTTATCGGGTAATGCCGCTGGACTAAAGCGCAGGAGTTACCTACTAGAGGTTGGTGAGCAGAGGATGTTCGAGAAACAAATAGGGACAATATGGGGTATTTATAGGCGACATGTTAATTAAAAATCAGCTACGGCTGAGCTCCGCCATAAGCAAGCTCATCTGGCCAGAGGCATTCGGATCTGAAAAAGAGTACAACATGAAGTTGAATCCAAATAAACGCGCTGAGTCTCAACCGAAAATTCTCGGGTTTTATAGTCAACAACCGAGGAATAGAAGCAAACCTTATTAAAGATAAAAGTTATGTCGATATGTCGCGCCATCAAACATAAAGAAGTCCAACGCCTAACTCGAAGGATAATGTGTCGTATCATTCCCAAATTATACCCTAACGGTTTTATAACATGTTTTAGGTATAATAAAGTAAAAGTATAATTATCCTAATAAAATAAAATAAGCAAGAACTTGGAATTAATTCAGGACCCAAGGGTCATAATTTAATAAGATCATATACCAAAGTAGGATTTTGATATATCGAATTGAGAATAAAAACGAAAAGCGATACCAAAGAGTAATAAAAGAAAGATATTAGAAAATCAAATAAGGAAGAAAATCAGGAAAAGACAAGTGGCTCAAGGAAAGAGGGAGAAGTTTCCCTTTGATCGATGGTTATGATGCTCCAAAAGAAAGAAAAAGTTTAAATAAAAGTGATAAGATTAACATGATAAGACCAAAATAAATATCTCATTTTGGTCTTGGAGAAAGAAAGAGCAAAAACAAGAAGAAGAAGAAGAAAAATAAGAAGAGAAGAGAAGAAAGAAGGAAGAAAGAAGGAGATCACATGTATGGAACTATGAGTATTTGTAGAATTTTGTATAGAAAATTATGGAACTTGTTAAGTTCTCAGGATTTAAAGTATCGATTTTCGTGACACCAAAGATTTAAAATCCATGCTAGATGAAGTCTAGTTTTGGTCTAGAAAGTTTAGATACATGGTTTGAACCCTTTATTCAGGTATGAGTTGGGTTTGGAAACTCCCAAACTCATTTCTTGTTAGGGTTGAGTTAAGAAGGGCTCTATGGCTTCTATAGATGTGTTATGGAAAGGTCTAGTAGCAAGTTGAACCAAGAAAATTTCCCTATGTTTGATCATACGCATTATCCAGACTTTAGAACGGGTTTTTGGGTAATAAATAAAGGAAATTTGGCAATAAGTCCTTCTGGTAAATTGTAGCCACATCAATGAACTTGATGTTAGGCTTTTGAATTTCTCAATTCGGACCTCTATAGACCAAGTTATATTCTTTACTGAGGTCACCGTGCACTCCACAAGGTAAGATCTCGTGAGAGCAGAGAGTGTCAGCAGAGGTTAGTTTAGGTTAGCCTGCACCTCATCCCATGTAGGTCAACAGAGGCTCACCGTGACCATCCCGTAGGTCAACAGAGTCAGCCCCGTAGGTCATCTAGTAGAGGTCACCGCTAGGAGGTCAGCTCTGGCCTGGGCCAGTCACTGTCCGAGTTGACTATGTATGACCTCCAACTTCAGAAGGTCATAACTCCTTCGTCCGAACTCCGTTTCGGGTGTTCTTGGAATCTATGGAAAGCCCATTGAGTCAAGAATACATTCATATGACTAAGGAGGATATTAGGTGTCAGACCGAGGTGTTAGATTGAGCTCACCGAGATCAGTCACTTCTACCCGCCCAGCCGCTCGTCAGATTTGACTATGTATGACCTCCAACTTCATAAGGTCATAACTCCTTCGTCCGAACTCCGTTTCGTGTGTTCTTGGACTCTACAAAGCCCCATCGAGCCAAGAATCCATTAATATGTCTATAAAGATATCAAAGGCCGGGATTTGTGTGTTGACTCATACTCACTGAGCTCGTCAGCTCGGCCGAGGATTTGACTACGATGACCTCCAACTCTCTAAGGTCATAACTCCTTCGGCCCAAACTCCGATTCGTGTTCTCGACTCTATGGAAAGCTCATTGAGTCAAAATTACATTCATATGCCTGAGGAGGATATTAGGTGTCAGGACTGAGGTGTTAGGACTGAGCTCACCGAGCTCGTAATATCCGCGCCCAGTTAGCTCGTCAGGATTTGACTAAGTATGACCTCCAACTTCGGAAGGTCATAACTCCTTCGTCCGAACTCCGTTTCGGGTGTTCTTGGACTCTATGGAAAGCCCATTGAGTCAAAAATCCATCCATATTCATGAGGAGGATATTAGGTGTTAGACCAAGGTGTTATACCGAGCTCACCGAGGTCAGGGTCAGCTCTACTGCTCAGTCGCCGTCTCTGCCAGACTACGCATGACCTCCAACTCCGAAGGTCATAACTCTGCTTTCCGAACTCTGGACTTGGTGTTTCGGACTTGAAAGCCCATTGAGTCAAGAATCCATTTATATGTCTTTGGAGCATAGCAGGTGTCAAATCAGTTAGACCAAGCTCACTGTAGTCGCGCCACTTACTAATTCAAAGATTCGATTACGTATGACCCTCCAACTCGGAACTCCAAATCCGAACCCGTTTCGGTGTTCTCGACTATATGGAAAAGCTCATTGAGTTCATAGGAATCTAACAACCATATTCTATTTAATGGCATTCGTTATCCACATTTGAAAATATGATTGTTGTTCCAAGTGTACAAATCGGCCAGTAAAGTCAATTGAACATATACAAAAAAAGAGTGATAAGAAAAAAAAAAGAGATAGATATGAACAAGAAATAGCAACATAAGTAGATTTGATATGTAAAAGGAATATAGAAGAAAAGAATAAATGATAAGCCTAGAGAACACGATAATTGTATGACTGCCTAAGACCTGGAGACATCAATGACAAGATATATATGATCGCTTGCTTCAAGACTCCCGCTACAACGCTTTGTATTACGAGGGTACACGTATATTACGATTCAATGCTTCCTATGACTTCGCTAGTGTTTTGACACTTCTATTACATGGGCAGGCACGCCTTATGTTCAGACCATACTCAGACCTTCTGCATATATTGTACCGAGTCTCATCTTATCTCTTTATCTCCGGTCCAAGTAAGCGAATGTTTATACGTGTGTATCTGAATAAGAAAAGATATAAAGGTAAATAGTTTGGACATTAAGGGTACCTAAGGATATCAAAGAAGAAGTCTATGTTATGAACTCCTACGGGAGATAGGACAGTCTGATAAAGTACAGGTAAAATGTACAAGTATAGAAATGTATAGGTATATGTCATAAGATATAATAAACCGATAAAGCACATGAAGATATAAGTTAACAAGATATCGATGTTTCGTGAATGAGTACATGTACACCGAATGATAGTATATATGAATATAAGAACGAGTAAATGCACATGCATGATAAAAAATATGTGGAATATATGTATTATAGAGAAATATGAGAACCGTGAATATGAAGCTACGCATATGAGAACTAATACGCATTAAAGTAATGATAGTATATATTTATAAGCAATCGCGATAACAATAGCTATTCATGCTTTTATGAGATATGTACGTAAATGTAATAAAACGGATCAGCCTCGTGGCCCGACTCAAGCAGAGGGATAGATTGGGTACGCCTATTAGGCAAAATAAGTCTGCAGCATATGTTCGCTTATGATATCGAGGCCCCGTCAGGTTGATGAGATAGGATCCCGCGAAATACTCTGTGAGTCCCGAAGGGTCACCACGCTTTCCAGTTCCTTGACAGATGGTCATTGTCTCGCATAATGATACAATAAAGGCCTGGAAGTTCTTTTATAGACCACTGCTTGTGACATAAAGGAGTACAAGCCACTTTCAAGCCTTTTTATAGTTTCCTCAGATCCACTTCTTTGATATTTACAGGCATGGAAGAGAAAGTAATATGAAAAGTATAACAGGAAAACAATATATGAAAATAGTATATGAACAACACATGAAACAGTACATGAATACAGTATATGAAATTAGTACATGAACACAGTACATGATAATGGGGCACATGAAAATAGAAATATAAATAAATGATATAAGATATGCTATGAAAGTAATATATGTATAAGAATATGACATGCAATGCATTAGGTTATGTAATATGAACCATTAGAAAGATAATAGATCAAATGATAAGTACTAGAATAAGAAATATATGATATGAATATATGATAGACATACCTAAATGAATAGATGGAACATGCTATGAACACATGATAGAAATGCATAAGTGCTAAGAACGATAGAGATAAGTAAAAGATGACAAAGCACTGGAATATAGTAGTGCATAGATAGGATATGTCAAAGACAGAACATGTGGGACATGCAATAGGGAATGTAAAGATGATAAGTAATAAAAGTTATATGAATATGTATAGATATATGAAAATGCATATGTATAAGTCATGGATCTGGCCACCATGGGTGGTTGTCCATGCTTATGTTCCTACTAAGCCGCAGTTTAGCAACCTGGTTCAATCCCCGTGTAGGTACTAAAGAGGAAGCCGAAGACAAGGATAAAGGACATGACATCCCACATCACAGAAGGTGCCACCAGATAGTGCTCACCGCATCGCCTGCGATCTCTGATGTGTTTTATTTGATAGCAAATGTACATGTCTAAGTAAATGAGACTCAAAGATATGCATATATGATTTCGAGGGACACCCACTCCGCCGGTAGTTCTTTTCAGAATGTAAATGATTTTGTTATTACAAAATTATTCTCAGATAACCACGTACAAGTTCAGCCTCCTCGAGAAAGAACCGGTCAATAAGAGTCCCAATATATAGTCTCGCACCGGACTCCTGGCTCGATCCACCATCTGGCCTGATCGAGATCCATCCGAGCGTGACACGTGCTGTCGCTTGTGTCCAAGGCCAGCGACAAGGCCACCCTTCTTCCGTGTTCTAAAAGCTTCCATCGGGATGCACACCGCGAAGAAGCATTCACAAAGGTTAAAACTTATCCGAGCCTCCCATTCGTAAGTCCCTCCGAGGAGAGCTCCTTACCTCGCACCGCCGCTTCCAGATTTCTCAACCAAATACGTCCTAGTCAGACAAAGACGTAGGGTGCAAGAGCCCACTACCATTGTACGAGCCCGAGAGGGCAAAGGAAAGGTACCCAAAGATGGAGAAATTGATCCTGGCATTGGTAACCGCAGCCCGAAAACTCCGCCCTTACTTCCAAGCTCATACCATAGAAATCTCAACAGAATATCCAATGAAACAAGTTTTACTCAAACTGTAGACCTTCGAAGATCATGAAGGGCCATAGAGCAAGTGAAGTTCGACATCGATACAACCGAAAACAAGAATAAAAGGGAAAGCAGATTCGCGGCACTTCATCATGGAATTCACTCTCAAGAGCTTGCCGTTACTCAATCAAGTCCGACCTCCCTATTCGAGGCCGCCCTAGATGGGGCCGCCAATGCTGAAGGAAGTGGTGCCAACCTAATTTTGTCCTCTCCGGACGGAATAGATATTGAGTATGCGCTAAGATTTGGCTTTCAGCCCAATAACGAAAATGGTATGCGTCATCATACTGGCTTAACCTCGCTCATTCCATGGAAGGATCAACTAGAGATATGCAATGGACTCAAATCGGTAAGTGAAACAAATAGAAGACTCCTACGGCCGTAGGCTTAAAAATGATCCTATACCTCAAGAAGGTGCTGGAATTACTTAAGAAGTTCGTGACGAGTTCGGGATCGACACATACCGAGAATGTGAGAATTCGTGAGCAAATGCCCTAGCAAAACTAGCACAAATTCTTCCCAAGAAGACCTCACTGGGACCGACACTGGCTGAGCACCTTTCGTAACCTCCGTAGATCTCGGCAACAATGAAGATCTCTCCCGTCATGTCCGAGCCGAAATGATGGACCCCCATTTGGGACTACTTAATGGAAGTGATTCACGCTAAACGACCAAGGAGGCATCTAAGCTTAGGGTCGATGTCCCGCCAGTTCACTATTCATCGAGGTGGAACCCTTTATAAGCAAGGTTTCTTCACACCCACCCTCAAGTGCATCAGAAGCGGAAGACGCCAACCACGCGGCCGAGGAAGTACATTAGCGCATATGGAAATCACATCTGAGTTTCGCATCGGGCCGAAAGGTCTCGAGGTTAGGGTACTATCGCCCACAATGCTTAGAGACGCAACATAATAAAAGTGCAAAGTTTGCCGGCACGCTTAAAATCTCATCTCCCATCCAAGCCACATCGACGTTAATTATAGCCCCACTTTTTAGCAAAGCGGTCAGACATATCGGGACCCCCGCCGATCGAAGGGGCCATGCAAATTTATCGTCAGAAAGGATTATTTCACCAAATGGGCGTGTTTGAGCCCTCGCTACTATCACGTAACAAAAGACGCAAATTGCTTCATGCTCCATAAGATGTGCGTGTTTGGTATACCGAAAGCCCCGTGTTGGGACAACGGAAACAATTGACAATCCTAAGTTCGTGGATTTCCGTGTCGAGCTCCTAATCGTGAACTACCATTTCCGTCCCCAAATTTCATCCACAATCCAATGGACAAGCAGAAGTCACCATCAGAACCCTTAAAGCAGCATTGAAGACCAAGTTGGAAGATTTAAAAGGCAAATGGGTAGAATACCTCCCCGAGGTGTTATGGGCATACAGAACTACACGCAAGTCAAAGCAACTCAAGAGACCCCATTCGGCTTAAATTTTCGCACCCGAGGCGGTAAATTACGAGATCTGACAAACTCAAGGGCTGAATTGAAAGTGTAGAGCATAACGAAGAGGCTCTTCGCCTAAACCTAGACCTTCTAGATGAAAAGCGTGAGCAAGTCCTAAAACGCACAGGAGACTACCAAAGGAAAACAACAAGGTACTATGACCAAAAGGTCAAACCCAGGAGTTATAAGCCTGGCGACCTAGTTTTAAAAAAGCTTATGCCAACGAGGAAAGATCCTACACATGGAAAGCTAGGACCCAACTGGGAAGGCCCTTATATCGTGTCATGCGTGGTCCGACCTGGCAACTACGAACTCCAGACGGAAGAAGGAAAAATTCTACCTCACTCTTGGAACGCTGAGCACCTCAAACGATTCTATCAATAGACCTCAGATTGTAATCTTTAATAAAGTACCATCAGTTCTTCGCATAACAGCCTCATGCTCAGCTGACACTCGCTAATATCCTTATGAATAAAAAGCAAGGCATATCTATGAAAAGAAAAAGCAGTGTACTTACGTAAAACGTTTAAGAAAATTACACACCCTGAATATGCAAATTCATGCTCACTAAAAAAAAAGAGATTGTTCTTATTTCAAAGAAGATACAATTGATTCGTAAAAGTTAATCAACAAGGCCATCCCTTACATCTTTGGGAGCGAACAAGATATGTACTTCCCTTAAAAGGGAGGAAAGAAGAAAAAAAAAATCTCAAGAAAGGGAAAGGGAAAGAGAGGAAGAGAGAGTGAGAACAAAAAAAAAAAAAGAGGAAAAGGAGAAGGAAAAGGAGAAAGGGAAAGAAGAGAAGAAGAAAGAGGAAAAAATGGAGAGAGCGCACTAAAAAGTTTTCGAGTACACCCCCTCTGTGATACATTCCCTAGCACAACTTCGCTCAGGATCGAGCTAAGGACAACATAACTCCCATATGAGGAACTAGGAAAACACAACCCTACAAGGTAAGACCACCCAACCAAACGTCACCACGATCTCCAAAGGCACTCCCGCACGATTCTTACCTCAAACCTCGACACACTTCATCATGCGCTGGATTCCACCACGCCTAAAAGGGAAGAAGGTTCAAAGCATGAGCACCATCACAGAGGAGTCGCTATTTGTAAGGAAGCCGGGGCGCTCGAGAAGTCGCGCAATCCGTTCCAATTCTCCATAAAGTCGCATTAAAGCTACCCGCGCC
The DNA here is from genome assembly GCA_016808115.1 of Tetrastigma voinierianum. Lineage (NCBI taxonomy): Eukaryota > Viridiplantae > Streptophyta > Magnoliopsida > Vitales > Vitaceae > Tetrastigma > Tetrastigma voinierianum. The sequence goes on from JAEQBH010001768.1 coordinate 157,861, forward strand.
TTTCCAAGAGAAGGAAGTCAAACCGGCTATGTAGCCACATAACTGGGCCATAGAGTTTAACAAACTGAAGGCCTCACGCCTGTGAGCCTAAGAGCTCGCCTTTGCAGCTTAATACCAAAGGCTCCACGCCAGGAGCCCAAGAGGCTCGGGGCTTGCAGAGCTTAACACTGTGAAGGCCTCGGGCCTGTGAACCCAAAGAAACGCTTGAATAGGCCATTATGTTGCCACTGAGCCACTGAGCTCGTGGAGCCTAATAACTCGGGCCAAGTAGAGCTTAACAAACAGAAGGCCTTAGCGCCAGGAGCCCAATAGCTCGCTTGCGCAGCTTAACAAATGGAAAGGCCTCAACTGGCCCACAGGAGCCCAAGAGCTCAGTTTGACGAGAGCTTAACAACTCGGGGAAGGCCCCGCCGCCAGAGCCCAATAGCCTTAGCTCAGAGCTTAACAGCTCAGAAGGCTCCCCAACGCCCAAGAACTCCAAGAGCCTTAGTTCGAACAAAGAAGGTGAAATTACTCTGAGCTAAGAGGCTCAAGAGCCTAAGAAATTTCGCCTCACTGTGCCATGTAGCCACGGAGCCACGTAGCCAGAGCCCCTAGAAATACTACAGAGCTTAACACTAAAATTTCGGGAAGGCCCCAACGCCTGTGGAGCCCAAGAGTTTTCGCCTTGCGTGAGCTTAACAAATTTCTGGAAGGCTCCCATCAGCCAGAGCCCAAGAGCTCACTTGTAGAGCTTGCATCAGCTAGGAAGGCCTCAAATACCAAGAGCCCAAGAAATTTCGCCTTCAAGAGCCCAACTAAGCCAACAAAAGGCCATATAGCCATGGAGTCGCCCCCACCAAGCACAAATTCACTCTGAGCCCTCGAAGAGCTCGCCTCAAGAGCCCAACTACTCCAACAAAAGGCCATATAGCCACGAGCCGCCTGGCCAAACACATTAGCCCACCTGAGCCTCAAAGAACTCCGGGCCTTCAAGACCTCAACCGCTCGACTAAGGCCTTGTAACCCAGAGCCAGTCAACTCGGCATGCAGCAAAGACAAGGAACACAATTAGGAGGAAGCTTAAGAGATAGAAATCAAGTATTCATTAGCATCAAAGCCAAGAACTACTACATATATCCCGGTCCAAAGCCCAAGGCTCGATAAAAACAAGCACTGTATAAGGAGGCTCGGGACACAGCGCGGGCCAGGAGCGGTATGTGAAAAGGAGCCGGGCCTCGCAGGGGCTACCGCTCCCAAAGCACCAGTAGAAAGGACACTTCCGCCCCTCAGCCGCTGAATATCAAAATTAAGGTCCAAGCCCGGGTAGGCATCAACAACCCTCCTCTGGAAAGCAAGCCATCCAGAAGCCCACTGAGTGCAGGCCTCGTCCCTCAAACTTGCTATCGCTCCGTCCCTTTGAACGACCGTGAGCCATTCGCCTCCGTAAGGTCCCCGCAACGCATGACACCCTAAGCTTCTCACAATGGCTCCTAGCCTAGCAACACTGCTTTATTACGCAGCTCATCTCTAGCAACTATGTTCTTCCCCGACTCACCCGTAGCTCATTCCAAGGGGCCATAGCCTTCCCGACTCACCTCGCAGCTCTCATTTTAGTACCAAGCAGCCCCATCCTCGACTCCCCTCCGAAGCTCGCCTAAGAACTCTTAAGCCTTCACGAGCCTTCTTTTCTCTACTCCTCGTACTGCGACTCGCGCCATCGGCGACGCCTCAGCCTGGACTGAGCTTCACGCTTCCATCATATTTTGTATCCGAGGTCGCTGTCAAATTTCTCGCCCGCAGGTAAAGAGAAGCCACTTTAGCTTTGTAGGCTTTGGCGACTTTGACATGACCCTCGTTCGGGCCCGTCCTTTCAAACCTTCAGGATGGTAGCCGCCAATACCTACCGCAGTCAATGCACAACTCAAAACCAAGGAAGGCGTGCATAAATAAAGACACTGGAACTTACTGAGGGAACCCCGGGAGTGACAGAAAGCCAAAGCCTCTCAACAGTGTGGCATCCGACCCTTGAGATCGAACCCTAAGGATGGCCGAGATCGCGCCAACAAAGAAGCTTCGTGATTGGAAAGCAAGGAATCCTCATCTCCATCAGCCCCGAGATGCTACCTCCCTAAGTCTTCCCAGATCGGCTGAGGAGGCTCACATTTACGCCAGAGGACTCCAAACCGAGATGCATAACCTCCAATCCGAGGCTCGCCAGCCCTCCCCGAGGACTCTTGGCCTTGAAGTGCAGGTACGAGCGAGGCTGTACGGTAACTCGCGCCTCCGCACCCTCACTGAGATGGAAATGCTTGCCCCGCACTCGACATGGGCAGAGGGAAAATGAAGAAGACATCCCCAACCGGCTGACCCTGTGCCTGATGGCTCTCAAGGGAGTCTTGAGACTTTCGTCGCACCGTGGCCTCCCTCGGACAACGTCTCCACTCCTCGGAAGCCTCAAGCCCCTTAGTGGGGCTTGACAAACGTGGAGGCTCCCTCGTGGGAGAACTTCATAATAGACGGAGGTGATGGCCTTAGAGTATGGCCCGGAAGACTTCGAACCCAAAGACCCCTAATGTCCTTACCGAAGGAGCCTCCTGAGTAAGCACTGTAAGACACTCGTGTAACACTCAAATATACCCCAGTCGCTTTTTGACACAGTTTAGGTATAAAATAAGTTGTTTGTCTTATTCCTAAATTAAGAGACTAACTTGATAAAAAAAGACGATAGTTTTAATTAAGACGAGAGGAAAGGGTAAAAAGGTCAAATTGTAAAAGAAGGATCCAATGGTCATAAAGTTAAAAGTTGATAGGCTAAATTAGAATATAAGATGAGTGTGATGCAAATAAAAGAGAAGGGAAGGGCTAAATAGCAAAAATGGGAAAATAAGCCAAAAATGGCTTTCCAAACGTGGCCTTAAGGAAGAGGATAAGATGAGACCAAATCGGGTCTCTTGGCCGGGATATTTTCACTTTTGAAAAGGGGGAGTTAGGGCTCCCACGTAAGAGAAGAGAAGAGAAGGGAAGAGAAGAGAAAGAAGAGAAGAGAAGAAGAAAAAAGAAAGAAGAAAGAAGTGTTTGCAAGAGATATAAGGTATGAAACTATGACTATGAGTATGGAACTTTGTATAGTTTTGTATGGATACATGTTTCGCTGGAGTCAGGTTGTAAGAAACCTAACCCTGTAATGAATTCTTATGGATTCTGTAACATTAAGTATGGAAATTATGAAATTTTGTATGGGATTATGTGTATTTGGACCATGGTAGGGATTTCTATGGTTTTCAAACTTGTGGTTTTGTTAGGATTTCATCCCTAACCCTAAAATTATTGAAGGTAAGGCTGGTAAACCTCAAATGGTACAAGAAGAATGTGGAACTTTCGAGGTCGGGATTCACGGTTTGTCTGCTAATGGAGTTGGGGGTTAGAACAAACCCTAACTAATCTTTGTTTGGACCATGTATGGTTATTACCCATATTAGAGTTGCTTTGAGAGTAATTCATGAAAGGTTTTTGGAAGAAAGATATTGTATCAGCATTTATCTGAAAGTATAATTGAGGTTACAAGATGAATATGGAGTAGTTTTGAAGTGTATATTGATTATTGAGTTGATTTGGGTAGCAAAATATGGAAAAATGGGAGAAAAACCACCATTATGGGGAAATTTCGAGAAGCAGACTTACAAAAATAAGGGTACTGGGTGACTGGACAGAAATTACCCACTGTACCTGCATCTAATGCCTGCTTTGAATAAGGTTCGTATTTTGGCCATAACTTGGTCATTTCTGATCCGATTTGAGTGATTCAAGTTGCTAATTAAACTAGACTTCAAGAAAAATCAAACATCCTGAAATAGGTACCTTCAAATTCTGACTCTATGTGGCCCAAAAATTCACTCAAAGAGGGGCTATGTTCAAGCAAATTTCTGCTTCAGTTTTGATCATAGAGTAGTCCGGGTTGTTTCGGACATAACTTGAGTTTCGATGCTCCGATTTGGGTGATTCCAGTTGGAGAAGAACCCTTATCACCTTAGCTTCAAAGGATTACAAAGAATCAGTGTCAAATGTGAAGTTAAGATCCCCGAAAATGACAAAAGACGGTGGCTACTGCTGCTGCTGCAAGTTGCTGATTTTTGCCACGACTTGCAACTTGCATAACTCTTTCGTTAGGATTCCATTATGGGTATTCTTGGACTCTATGGAAAGCTCATTGAGTCTAGAATCTAACCATATGCTATTTAATGACATTTGGTGCCCACATCTTGTCTGAAAATTGAATTGTTGTACCATCGCTTGGTTAAAGTTAATTGGAATACATGGTAAAAAAGGATGTAGATATGAATAAGAAACGCAATATGTATAGATGTGTTCATGAAACATGAATATGATATGAAAAACGAAAACGAACTGAAACATGAACATGAACATGAAAGACAATATGTCATGAACACATATCGTGGTTAAGTTTATATATGATTATTATCACATATAACCGTAAAAGGATAACAAATGATAGGAAATACATGAATGAACAAGCCGAGCAGCCAATTGGGCATACATGAATAGATACAGACTGGGTAGATCTACAGGCAAATGATATGAAGACGTAATGTGATTATGATCGGTTATGAGTTCTATTTGTGATATATATATATATATATATGTATGTATGTATTTCACAAATGTGAGAACAAATCAAAATAAATAGATATCAAAGAACAAACATTTCAAATGTTTGTTATTTTCACTTTGTTCTCTATTTAGAAATATATATATATATATATATATATATATATATATCGATTTGAATTATTAGTATATTTGAAATGCTTGTCAACATCTCATCGAATGCGTGTATTTGAACTATAAGTGAATTTATTGCATAAAAGTAAATTGATTTGAATTGTAATATTGATGACCAACATGACTGATCTACCATCGAATTGGCCATGAAGGTAACCGTAATTATTGGATGTGGAATCACATTGCTATTGAATGACAAATGTGACGTGGATCTCACCAACCTAACTGGGCGTGGAATGTCGATTTCTATAGCCATATGTGAGATGGTAATATTAAATGTGAAACCACATTGCTACTGAATGACAAACAGGACATGATTCACCAACTGAATCTGTCGTGAATGTCGACTTCTATAGCCATATGTGAGATGGTAATATTGAATGTGAAACCACGTTAATGGTCGACAAAACAGGTGACAGATTCACCAACCTAATCACGCAACGCCAATTTCATGTACCATATGAGACGGTAATATTGAATATGAAACGACATCATGCATCGAATGACAACAGACAGATTCACTAAATCGACCGCCAGAATGTTTAATTTCTATAGCCATATGAGATGGTAATATTGAATGTGAAACCACATCGCTTACTAACGACAAATGTGACATGATTCACCAATTCTGAATCCCCGTCAATGTCGATTTCTATAGCCATATGTGAGATGGTAATATTGAATGGGGAACCACATTGCTACTGAATGACAAACAGGACAGGATTCACCAACTGAATCTGTCATGAATGTCGACTTCTATAGCCATATGTGAGATGGTAATATTGAATGTGAAACCACATTGCTACTTAATGACAAACAGGACAAGATTCACCAACTGAATCTGTCGTGAATGTCGATTTCTATAGCCATATGTGAAATGGTAATATTAAATGTGAAACCACATTGCTACTGAATGACAAACAGGACAGGATTCACCAACTGAATTCGTCGTGAATGTTGACTCTATAGCTATATGTGAAATCACAAACCGAAAAACGAAAAATGATATAAAAAGTGTATTTGTATAAGTATCTTTTACATTATGCAAACATTGTAATAAGACATTATTTTGTAAATGCATTTTGTTAAATGTAAATGTTATGGGTCTTTTGAATTTGTAAATGTTAATGGACTCGCTTCAAAATGGCGTTTTCCTGCGCATTAAAAAGTCTAAATTTGAATAAAACCAAACAAAATGTTTTGAGAAGATAATTGAAAATGCCTGAGTAAATCGGGCTCCATTGATCCTACTAACCGAGTCAGCCTAAGATTCGTCGCTACACTTTGAAAATGAAAAATTTAATAAAACCAAACAAAATGTTTTAAGAAGATAATTGAAAATGTTCTGAGTAAAACTGCCCGCTGATTTGCCACCTGCCGAGTGGGGGATTCGGCTCACATACTTTGAAAACGAAAAGTTAATAAAACGATAACTAAAAGAATTAAACGGGCGTCCCCGGATCATGAAATGTTATTGCTAAAGGGATTTGATTAATGGCTTTGACCGTGATAATGATATGGAACCTGAAAAGGATAAAAACCTACATGTGTAATATGATATGAGTCAGAAGTCATATACGAATAGGCTTCGTTATATGCATAAGGAAAAGTAAATGTAAAAAGATTTCAAGTATTTGGCAATATTGTTATTGGTCGCTACTGTTTATATGTCTCAATTAAGCGCAGTTTAGCACGGGTGTTCAATCCGCGGTACCAAGAGGAGATAAAAGCGATGTGACATTCCAAGTTATCAACAAGACGGGCCATTTTAGAGATAGGTGCTCACCAAGATCAAGCCTGCGATCTCTCGATGTTTGTATTAGATATGTACATGTATAAATATTCAGATAAGTAAATGGACTTAGTATATGCGTATAGATTTGATGGACACCACTCGATGGTAGTTCTTTCAGGTATGTAAATGATTTTTATATTATGGGTGAATTGTTTGTATACCCACAGTACAAGTTTAGCTTCAAAAAATAGGTAAAGAGTCCCGTGAATAGTCTCTCGCTACTCGAACTCTACTTGATCCGCCATTCGGTCGGACCGAATCTGCCAGACACTCTCGCTAACTTCCGCTCGCGCCCCGTCTTCGTGGCTAAGGTCGACGACACCAAGAGCGCACAACCAATGCAAAGCTGTGGATACCCTATAATCCGTGGAAGGCCGACTAAACTAAAACAAAGCAAAGCTCACGAAGATTCTCGAGTGGTCTAGACCGCCTAACGCCCAGCCGTGTCTTCCCGGGTCGGCAGATTATACTCCCAACTATGGCCACTAACAAAAGTAGCTGCCTTCCAACTCGGGAAGACTGAGATCCGAGATGATCAAGCGGAGCGCTGGAACGCTTAGATAAATAAAGAAAGCCCTCAGCGGCTTCCTTCACGCTGAAGAGGTCCAGGAGCAGAGCTATACTGGGAACACCCAAGCCCTTATCCCTAAAGACAACTAACAACCCAACTAGAACACCCCAGAAGTTGGGCGAAAGCTGAGAAGGGCAGACGTTGAAATGCTGCAAAACCCTTTTTATAAAGGGATGCAGAGGAAAACGAAGATCATCTCAAAGGCCACCTCGAAAAAGCACACCATTTTGGGCACTTGAACGACATAGGAGGTCAATACGTCAGGAGACCAAACCAGAACACCAAACGGGGCCTATCGTCTTGCGAAGATTTCCCCAACAGCTACTCAACCCGCTTAGACCCACTGCCATGCCCCGCACATCCAACTTCGACATTCGCACCCTGCAGAGTATTTAATCTCATCAATTTTATCCTTACCCTTACCCAAGGGGGAAGAAGGTTCCCCTGGAGCATCTCGAAGAACAACCATGGCTAAACGATTAGTGTAACACCCCGAAATATACCCTACCAATTTCCGGACTTGTTTAGGGTATATTATAAGCTAAATAGGAATTTTCGAGAAATAAAACGAGAGACCCGAAATGAATATTAGAGACAAGGGTAAATTAGTCATTTACCACTTGAGGACATAAAAGGCATAAATCAAGAAGTTTATATGCCATTATGAGATTTGAGAAAAGTTGGAATATAAATAAGAGAGAAATGGGGGGACCAAGATGCAATTAGAGAAACTTAAAAGCAAAAATGGGTTTTGACTTGGCCAAACATGGCCTTAACTTAAAATTGGATTTAAGACCAAATTTGGTCTCATTTCGAGAAAAAACTAACGAAGAGAGCAAGAAGAGAAGAGGAAGAGAAGAAGAAGAGAAGAGGAGGAGTTCAAGAAAGATTCAAAGGTATGGATTCTATGATTTTTGGTATGGAACTTTGGATTTTTGATATGGAACTATGAACTCTTGTATGAATTTCCATACAATTGCATGATTAGTAGTCGCTTCAAACTCTGTGGTTTGATAAAGTTCATCCCAACATGGGTTTATTGCTGGTATTTGATTTCTTCTAGGGTTTTGATAGGATTTCATCCTAACTCCAAAGATTATTGAGAGGCGCGGGTAAAACCCCAAATGGCATAAGAAAAACATGGAATCCTCCCCTTTTCGAGGTCGATTCAAGGGTTTAATCGCAAAGTAAAGGAGTCTGCTAGAACAAAACCCTAACAAATTCTTAGAGTTTGTATGTGTACGGGTTATGACCCATATTAAAATTGTGTTTGAGAGAAAATCATGAAAGGTTTTGATGAAAGATATGTATTGAATGATAATTTGAGTAGAAAAGAGATTATAAGATTTAATTTCCGAGTGGTCTTCGGATGTTTACGGAGTATCGTTGATTTTATCAACATATTGAAAAATGGGAGAAAAACACACATTCGCATTTTTCTAAGGATACGTACTCGTACACCTTGAACATGTACCGCATAGGTGCTCGCGGTCAACCCGCACTTCGCAGAGCATGTCGAGAGGTACGGCATACCCCCGGCTTATTTCGACTGGGGCTGTGATTTTAGCCATAACTCATTTCAATTTATTCGATGGCGTGATTCAAGTGGCTAATTAAACTAGAATTCAAGGAGAACCAAACATTCAAAAATAGGTACCTTCAAATTATGATTTTATGTGGCCCAAAAATTCACTCACAGTGAGGCCATGTTCAAGCCAAATTTCTGGTTATGTTTTTGAACATAGAGTAGTCCGGGTTGTTTAGGACATAACTCGAGTTTCAGTGCTCCGAATTGGGTGATTCCAATTGGAGAAGAACCCTTAGCACCTTAGCTTTAAAGGAGTACAAAGAACAAGTGTCAAATATGGAGTCAAGACACTGGAAAATGAGTATTACAAACTGTCCTAAGTGTAAAATCGGTAAATTGACTAGTTTGACATGAAAATGCCATAACTTTAGTATGAATGATCCAATTGGAATGATTCCAATTTCTAAGTAAAATAGATTCGTTGAGGGACAAGAATACACAAATGATGTGTGAATACATAAGCATCATACTGTACAAGTATATGGAATGTCATATATAATATGCATTAAACAAGAAAAGTATGCGAATGCAAATGTGATAGACAAAGGTTTCACGAAATACTTAAACGTGATATGGAAAATGAAAACGAACTGAAACATGAATATGAATATGAAAGGTAATTTTTCATGAACACATAATGTGGTTAAGTTATATATGATTATTATCACATATAACCAGAAAATGATAACAAATGATAGGAAATATATGAATGAGTATACGTGAATGAATATATGAATGAGTATACGTGAATGAATATATGAATGAGTATACATGAATGAGTATACGTGAATGAGTATATGAACGAGTATATGTAAATGAGTATATGAATGAGTATACGTGAATGAATATATGAATGAGTATACGTGAATGAATATATGAAATAAGTATATAGATTGAGTATATCTTTTGAAAAGATAATAATGAAGTGAAATTTGAATCAAATGTGATTATGATCTGCTATGAATGTTATTCGTGAAATATATATAAGTATATATATATTGATTTGAATTATCATATTCGAATGTTTGTCACATTATATGCATGTGCATGTATTTGAACTATAAGTTAAATTAATGCATAAAAGTAAATCGATTAAATGTATCATTGAATGATCGACATGACGTGATTCACCAATTGAATTCGTCATGAAGGTAATCGTAGAATATTGAATGTGAAATCACATTTTTATTGAATGACCAACATGACTGATTCACTAACTCGAATTGGCCATGAATGTAAACTCAGAATTGCTAAATGTGAAATCTCATTGCTACTGAATGACAAACATGACAGATTCCCCAAGTGAACTGGCCGCTAATGTCGATTTATAGCCATATTCGAGATGGTAATAATTCGAATGCGAAATCACATCACATCGAACGACAAATACGATGCGATTCCCCAAGTGAATATGTTGTGAATGTCGATTTCTATAGTCATATGTGAGATGGTAATAATTGAATGCGAAATCATACTGCGCCACCGGTCGACAAATGGTGACGTGATTCCCGCGAATCCGGCTCTCACGTCGATTTTTATAGCCATACGTGAGATGGTATTAATTGAATGCGAAATCACATTATATCGAATGATAACAAGACAGGATTCCCTAAGTGAATTTGTTGTGAATGTCGACTTCTATAACTATATGTGAAATCACAAACCGAAAATAAAATGATATCAAAATTGTATTTGTTTAAATATCTTTTACATTACACATACATAGTAAAAAGGCATTATTTTGTAAATGCATTTTGTTAAATGTGAATGTTATGGGTCTTTTGAATTTGTAAGTGTTTATGGATTGCCCAGTTGCTGGCTGCAATTAAAAAGTCTAAAATGGAATAACACAAACAAAATGTTTCGAAGATAATTGAAAATGCCTGAGTAAACCAAGCTCCAAATTGGATCCGCCAACCGGCCAAGTTTGATTCTGGTCATGACACTTTTGAAAACAAAAATTTAATAAAACCAAACAAAATTTTTTGATTGAAAATGCCCGAGTAAACCTGCTCAGCTCGATCCACCAACGGCCGGGAATGCAGGATTCTGGCCGCGACACTTTCAAAACGAAAAATTTAATAAAACAATAACTAAAAGAATTAAACGGGCATCTCAGGTCATGAAATGTAATTGCTAAAGGGATTTGATTAATGGCTTCGGCCGTGATAATGATATGAGTCTAATATGTATTGGTATTAGTCTAATTTGACCCTGTATGTATTTAATATGACTTGATATGTTTCGATTTGCCATTGTATATGTATAAGTTTGTTTTGAAGATGATCTGACATGCCATACATGTATAAGATATGAATTGAAACTTGTAAAAGACTATGACATGGAAGTAATACGAATAAGATAAATGATAGAATCCGAAATGATAAATCTACATGTATAATATGATATGAGTTAGAAGTCACATAAGGATAGGTTTCTGATATGCATAAGGAAAAAGAAAATGTAAAAGATATGATCAAGCATTATCATATCGGGTCGCTAATGCCTATGTTCCCACTAAGCCGCAAAGCCTTACAGCGCTGCTCAACCGCGTAGTACCGAAGAGGAGAGCAAAGGAGACAGTGACATTCCACACCAGCTAGAGACGGCCATCTCGCAGATAGGTGTCACCAAAGACCGTTCCGATCTCTCCGATGTTTGTATTAGATATGTACATGTATAAGTATTTGTATAAATAAACTGACTTATGATATACGTGATAGATTTCGACGACACCACTGACTGGGTAGTTCTTTTGTGTATGTAAATGATTTTTAAGTTATTACAAAATTGTTTGTATACCCACGTATAAGTTCAAATTTAAAAAAAATGCGAAATGTCTCAAGATACTTAAGCCGCACTCGAAACTGGGCCCGGATTCGGCCAACGGCCTGACCGAATCTGTGGTCGACAATTAGACTCACCACCGTCCGCCCGAACTGTGATCAGAGGAGTCACCCCCTATATGCAAAGAAGAGGAACAACTTGGACCCATGGGAATACACGAAGCTGGACAAAAACCTAACCAGGCTAGCCCTAATGCCTCGCAACACCTCTCGAAAAGACAAAGAAGGAAAAAGACGTACCGGTCCTAGGAACAGAACGAAAGGGACGACCCCAAGCAGGGTATTACAAGACACCAAAAGAAGTTCTGAACAATGATCGATGCCTAAGAAAAATAAGCCCGAATCCTGCAGAAGGAAAAAGCTTCAATATCGTGGGAACATAATGTTAATCTGGCCGTAGAATGTTCTCAAAAGAAACTTGAAGAACTGTGATAAATAAGCCAAAGTAGAACAATCATCATTACCACAGACATTTGACTAGCGACAAGCCCTAATCAAACCAAATTTCAGCAACCACGCTGAATCCCACCCGATCCAAGAACGATGACATCCATCGCCCACGTCACGTGAACAAAGGGTCAAGCAAGAATCGATTGTTTAAAAAGTAGCGCCAGAGCCCACCCCAAATTTCAGGTTATGATTGGGGTGCCGAGACTTATAAGCGCATCTGGGCAAACGGCCCGACCGACGCAGCCCAAACGAGAGCCCGGCCATCCTCCCAAGGGCCGATAACGCGAAAAGCCCAAAGAGCCCATATCCTATAAACCGAATCGAATCTCCACTAATAAGGGAAGTAAAATAATTCTCAATAACTGATTCCTAATTATCCCTTATTAATCTAATAAATGATAGCGAAATAAAATCCCTCATCCAATGCTATAGTCCAGATCACCATCCACTGTAAAGTTTCACCTACTATAAATTCCGTGCCACCCGATCGACGAAAGCCAGACGCGATAAAACTTTATTTTCTAAGCAATGATCTTCCCCTTCCATCTAAAAATCGACTTGAGAGATTCGAGACGCAATGCACTTTAACCCTCACGATCTTTTTTGCTTTTATTTTTATGTATGGTTCTCGATACATCTGCAGCACACAATGAACCGATCCAATAATTCAAACATGCTCAAGCTCAATTCCGACCGAAAAAATATCACACACGGGTGCGTCACTGTTTTTTATTTTTGTATATTTTTTGGGAATACCGAATCGAAGATGAGGTGATCGGTCAACTGCTACCGCCTGCCCGAGTCGATTATCGATAGACGTGGGTGGGGCCCCCTGGGTCAACGATATTTCAATTATGTTACCACGGAAAATGGAATAAAATCAGCCAATAAATAAATGAATTAGGTAATGGGTGCCTTGTGGGTTGTACACTCCACTGTTTCTCTCGTGATCTCTTCTGTGCTTGTGCATTGTGGGTTAAGGTTAACCAACCCATTGACCATTGCTAGTGCGATAGAGACACGTGTCTATCCTTCAACGAAGCCCTTTACCAATTACCATGCATGCCCCCCACCGGGTTCGGATTATTTAAGTCCTATAAAAGTTATTATTGGTTCACGATATGATATAAAGGTTTAATCAGTGATTAAATTACACGATCGGATCGAAAAAGTCATGACTATCCAATGCATTGAATCCATTGATCCAATCCGATTTTTAAAATAATACCTAATACATATATTTTCGAATTATTTAAACAAATAATTGTATGATGTTAAACAAATAAAAATAATAAAACCGAACCTTTTGATGTTAGAGTTTCACTTGTATTCTAATACAATTATTATTATTATTTTATATAGAATAACAAATTTAGTTTAGAGACAAAATGAGACCACATAAATAGATGAAAGTATTAATTTCCAAATGTGATGATCTGGTGTGTTGTCATAAAAAAAAAAAGAAAAAAAAAAAAGTGATGAGATCCGGTGGACCGTATGGTTATGACAATTATTGAAAGGTTACATCGAGTGGATGGATTAAGACTTTATACATTGAAGAAAATTCAAGCATTGAGGATTCCAGATATGATTGAGTGGGCATCGCCCTTTGATTTCTCTCTCACTCTCTTAGTTTCAATCTTGATTGGTTTAATTAGTTTGACTATTCTGTCTCTATTTCTATTTCTCCAATCACATTTTTTTTTTGTCTTCCTTAATTGGCTACTTTCTCATCTACTTTCATGCCATGTGGCAGATTTTAATTGCCACATGACTTGGAAAGTCCTAAAGTTATTTCTTTCGGTCTACAAACTTAAACAGCTTAATGTGAAAATGTCATTCAAGGAATGTCTTATTACGTCAGCCAATCAAAATTTTCATATATTGACGGTGGAAATTTTGGAAGACAAAGTAGAAGGAAATAGAAAATAAATTGACATTGAATAAATTTATATTTCTTTATATCTTTTAAATTCATTTCCTTTTGTTTTCACTTTTCAATCAAATAATTTAAATATATAAATTTTTAATTATAGTTGATTTTCTTTTATATATATATATATTTATAGAATTTAATATATGAAAATCAAGTTCATCATACCTAACTCAAGTGTTAAAGTGTTTACTATTTTAAATATACAAAGACATAATAAATAAGACTTACAAGTTCGAATTACAATGAGAATAATTTACTACCTGAAAACTAAAGTGTATTCAAATAAATAAATAAACTAAAGTGTATATAAATAAATAAATAATATATATGAAAATCAATTTTTATAATCTAAATATAGGTTATATTATGTTTTACCACTTTCTTCCACCTATATTCTCTTCCACTTGTATAGATCACATTAGCTTTGAATATATAATATAGACCAATTTAATTATTTTAAGTAATAAATTTATGAAAATACTTTTTATTATTCAAATTTTTTTAATAAATGTGTTTTTTAAGTGCTTATATAAGAAGAACCAAAATTTTAAGTTTTATTCTTTTCAAAAAAAAAAAAAAATTTTTGTTGTAAAAATAAAATAAAATTTGTTGTCCAAAAAAATTTGAGTTTTATTTGTTAGAGATTATGAGTGATTTTCAATGCTATAAATATTTTCAAAGTTTTTATTTTGAAATGATAGATATTTCAAAGATAAAGTGTTTCTTGTAAACACTAACATAAACTTTTAATTCAATTATACGATCGTAAAATATATTTAAAGCAAATTTATGAAACACTTTATTGTAAAAAGTGTGCCAAAATTATAATATGTTTAAAATCACTTATATAGTAAAAAAAAATATTTATAATGTTTTATGAAAAAGCACTTCGCCCATAACTATCTAAAAAACATTTTATAAAAATAATATTATACTAAAAACATTCCAAATAAAAACAATAAATTTTAGCACATCTAATCAAGATACCTATATAGACTATTATTTAATTATTTAACTGAAAATTATAAATAGTGTAAATAAATTCATTCCTATTTCATAAAGTAAAAACATTAGCCGGTGTTATAGGGTTTTTTTTCTATTCGACAGCTAAACACTTTGGTTTTAGGTTTAAAAATATTTTAACACTACTTTTAAAAGTCACAACATTTTTGAAAAAGACAGGAAAAAAATTAAAAACATTCATATTTTAAATTAACTCAGGGATGGGATGTGAAAGATCTTAGGTTGAATTCAAGTACTGAGAATTAAAAAACAATGTAAATGCAAAGTGATCGAATAGAAGTAAATAATAATAATAATAACTATATTTTAAATTATAAATAATGTTTAATTCTAAGTTTCTAACCAACCCAAAAAACAGTATCCCAACGGAAGTTACTCAGTATTGACTATTTCCTCACTCCGTTGTAGTATCATTGGTGGACGGAAAAGGGCAGAAAAAAAAATCCAAAAGTTCTTATCAAACACAAAACACAATCTAACCATTTTCGATTTCCTCGTATGTGATTATAATGGACTAAAAGAAACTTGGAGGTTACGGATATGATAAAAATCATAAAGCTTTTAACCACGTAACATGTTTTGTGCCTCTGTCAAGGAACACGAATTTTCATTTATTTTTTATTTTTTTATGGAAGAAAATGTTAGGTTCTAGTTCTACTTCTAGAAGCACAGCGGGAAAAGATTATCATGGCTACTGTAGACGAACTTTTTGGCGACGGCTAAGCCACTAGAAACCAATGACAGGCTTCATCTGCATCTCTTCCCCCCCACCACCCCATGCTTTAACGTGGTTTTGACTCTTCTTCTTCTTTTGGGTCCCAACCTTTTTTTTTTTATTTGTTTTGGCTCGGCTCGGCTCGGCTCCGCGCCAAGCTCGTCATATGTAACTGTGTGCGTAGGCGTAGCAGGGTAGCAGCCTACAGCCACGCGGTTCCAAGGTGGCAATTCTCAATTCTTCTCTTATTTTATTCTCTTTTTTTTTAATAATAATAATAATAATAATTTCAAGCTCCAAATTAACTTTCCATATATGTATGTATTACACACTGCAAAATCTTTAAAGAGGGTGTTTTAAATATATGACGTAATTTATACCTTTTATAAATATATGAAGTAATTAATACCTTTTATTTAATGTATTATACTTTTTTATACATATTTTATTACTATCTTTCAATTTTGATAAAAAAAAAATGCATATTTGATTTGTGTTTCTTTGAATATATTCACATCTTTAAAAAGAATAATAATAAGTTATTTAGAAAGGTTGGGATGTCAAATAGTTCTAAAGTGATTTTTAATAAAGCAAGGTTCTAGAATTTCTATTTTTAATAATATTTTCTATGTTTAAATTCAAACAGCACTAGACTTCATAAATATAATGTATGATTTTCAAATTCTAACAGAAGCTCATATTAGAAGTTTGACAAGCCTAAAACAAAACAAGGAATTGATTAATTTGAATATCCATTAGGATTAAAAGATAAATTGTCCATTTATCTTATGATTTGTCATTCTTATTAAAGAATAAAGATGTGTTGACTCTGCTTTGCTTGCATGATTTAAAGACCACGTTACCCAGAAGAGCAATTCATGGTTTCAAATCCCAGCGGCCGAATTATTTTATATTGATTAAAAATGGAATGATTTAATTTTCACGTGAACCCGATGTTCACTCATAAAAAACAGATTCAAACTTATTCCCATTACACTAAATTCGACTATAAATAGGACCCCTAATTAAGTATATAAATACATAACTAGGGAGATTGACAAGAGCCAGAGGTGAGAGGACCAGCTATAGCCTATACCCCCCTATGTCTCTGGTTTTTCCCTTTTTGTAACACCCCTTTTTACAAAATGTGTTCATTTCCTTCTATTGTCGGACTCAACTTTTTTGGTATTTTCTATCAATAATTTTTCTTGTAATCGAGAAAAAAACCAGGGGGTAAATTTTTATCTGAAAACAGAAAACCATGCAAACATGCCCTGGTGCCCCATATCTGGTATGGGTAGGGGCCCATATGCCATTTAAAAAGATATGGGGATAACGCGGAATCACTAAAATACAAGAAATTTGAATCATTGAACAATAACCATATTTATAAAATTTAAGTTACTTAATCTTGTTCCTCCTATTAAAATCGAATTCTGGCTCGGCTATAGGCTATTGGCCATTGGCCATACCGACCGATAAGGGGGAGCAATAATGGAAAAGGGGCTGTTCCTTTTTGTTTTCATGTCAAGTAAGAAGGATGACAACGTATACATTACGTGGGCACAGATGACTGACAAGATTTCTGCATGGGATATGAGATTGAATCTCCCTCATATGCTGTCGATTCTTGGCTCGTACTGATTGATGCCTTCACGCATCATGTTTTCATGCAAGTTCTCTATCTCTCACGATCTTCCATCAAATTCTGGACAGCCACCATGTGTGCAAGTGGACTTGGTTGTCTCCAATTTCTTCAGGTGACTTTTATTTTTTATTTTTATGTGGGGGTTAGAAAAAATTTCATAGAAACGACTTCAGGGGACAAGATATAGCTAATAATATTAATTAAAATTTGATTGGGGGCCTCAATCAAGCTTCAATTATTCAACAATTCAATCATTCAATTGGCATAAAGATGCATGTTTGATTATTTGGTTTTCATTATTTAGAAGTTAGAACAAGCCGGTGCCTCGCCATATGGACACCATGTCATGAGAAACCGCTCTTTTCCAATAATGGGAGGCAGCACAAAGTATGGGGAAAGCCACCAAAATAATAATAATAATCACTAATGATTTATATGGTATTTTGAGCTTCTTATTCGAATTAAATGGATTGGGTGGTTGGTCTTTTTTGGGATCGTCAAAAAGACTTTAGGTAAGAATAACATTTATGTTTTGGGAGGGAAAGCAGAGCAGGTGGATGAAAAATGGAGAGTTGGTGAGTTAGTTAGTAGGTTGAAGACCAGATCCAAATCCCTGACTAATTGTTGTACCACCAATAGCTAACTGTAACGCGTTGGCACGAAGATAAGTTTATTATATTTGCAAGGGTTGTTTATAAGCATATTGGAAAAATAGAAAGGAAGTAGAATTCAATCTAATTATCATATCTTACGATGGAGAGAGAAAATACCTGCTGGGTGTGGTGTGGTGGGGAGCGAGCTGGAGCTGGAGCTGGAGTTGGAATTGGAGCCAAAAGAGGAGAAGCCGGGCAGCGTGAGAAGGGAGTTGTATTCTTTTGACAAAAGCGTCCCCCCACCCCAATCCTTTTACTGTCTCTCTCTCTCTGTCTCTGAAAACCATCTGGCACGAGTCAACTAGTTGAAATCCGAATCCCCGCCTCCCCCCCTTGGAAGAAAATATTAGATTTCCTATCTTTTACCATTTTCACATTATTTGATATTTCCATTCCCTTCCCTTTTTGTTTTTAAATTTTCGTCTGGAACAAAAGAATTTGCTTTTTAAAGTCTTCTTCCATTCCATTCATGCCACCACCACCACCTTAATTCATACAATCTTCTTCCTCCTTCTCTTTCTCTCTGTACCTTCCCTCCCCAAAGTCAGAGTAGGATGCCACAGGTAGATCTAGAAACCCTAGTTTCTGTCTGCGCTGGCGGTGGTTGTGACCGGAAGATCGCTTGTGAGACACTAGCTGATGGCGACGTTCCATCGGAAGAACCAGATCTCCCGGAAGTTGCTCCTGATTTCCCGCCAGATTCTTTCTGGCTTTCCAAAGACGCTGAGCTCGATTGGTTCGATCGGAACGCCATATACGAGCGAAAAGAATCAACCAAAGGAAACTCCAACTCCACGAACTTGAATCCCAATCAGAATCCCCATTCGAATTCTTCTTCTCAGCGATTTTCTTTGAATTTGAAGTCTAAGGCTTCGATCATTGGTTTACCCAAGCCACAGAAGCCTTGCTATACTGATGCGAAGACCCGACGGCACTGTCGACCGTCGAATCCGCGATTGTTCCTGAGACGGGCCGAACCTACAGGGAAATCTACGGTTCCGATGGCGGAACCATCGTCGCCGAAGGTTTCTTGTATGGGAAGAGTGAGATCGAAGAAGGATCGAAGCCGTCGATTAAGAAACCGACAACGGTCAATGAAAGCATCGGCGCAGATGGAGGAGGCGGCGGCGGCTGCGGCGGCGGAAGCGAAGATGGTCAGATCAAAATCCGGAAAACGTAAAAAAGGAGGATTCTGGAAGAACCTAAAGTCGATATTCCGGAGCGGTTGCCGAGCAAAGCCCATCAAAGAAGCGGAGGAGCCGCCAAAACAGTCACCTACAAGAAACAGCTGCACAGAGAGAGCACCATGTGAGATGCACACGACCGAATTGGAGTCGGAGCCTCCGAGTTTGGGAGGGGTCCAGCGATTCGCATCCGGTCGGAGATCCGATTCTTGGATAGGCGATATGGATGTAGACGTGGCAAAATCAGAGTCGTCGGATCTGAATTCCATATGGAGACGACGTGCAATGGCCCCACCACCAATGGAAGTCGATTGCGGTCGTGATTGGCACTGCCCGGGACCCGCTACAGCTTAAATGGGTTGTTGAGCTGAAGTGGCATCCTCAGCCAAGGTAAAAAAAGTTAAAAAGTTTTCATGTTATTGGTTTTTGGATTTTATTTTTTTTCCTCTTCAGTAATTATAAATGTTCAAATGATCTGATTTTGTACAAATACAATCAGTGGGTTTGGAGTGAGCATCTGTATATCTGCGTCTAGTTTAATAAACGCATAATTTTAATGAGCAGCTTGAGAATTGTTAGTTTACATTCAAGAATTAGCAAAAATAATCTATTCTATTGGTCAAGGCTCAAGACTCAAGACTCAAAATGGAGTAAATCAAGGCCTGATAGGTCCTCACATTCAAGGCTTAACCCAAACAAAAAAATATCTTTGGGTACGTCAAAACCGAAGAAAGAAAGAAAAAAATTCCAAATAAGGTGTAGTTATGGAAAATGTGGAACACGCGATGATGAGTCTATGACACGTCGATGGTGATTTAATATAAAGATTGAAATAATATTATCAACAAATATATGGTGATCAGTCCATGATTAAACAGTACATTTAACGTATGGGTCAAGGAAATTAATCGTTGCCCTTTTTTTCTTAATTTTTGTTTGGAGCTTAGAATGGGGTTATAGGACGCCATTGATTTCTGCGGGTGGTGGGTCTAGGGCCTTTTTTTTATATAAAGCGAAGCCATCACTACCATTGACTCCTAAGGTACATTTAATTTTGTCGCATATGAATTTTAAGTGGTTAATTTGGTGCACTCATCCAACCCCTCTCTCTTTTTTTCTTTTTGTTTTATTTTTATTCATTTAGATTCATGTTTGGGATCTCTTATAAAACTCTCATCTAACCCCCTTTACCTTTTGAGCGAGACCACAAGGGGCAACCCCTCATCTATTTGAAAATGACTCAATTGATTATACTCTATTATTTCTGCTGTTTGTTTTTAAGCACAATTATCAGGAAGAGAAACCCTATCACCCAAAGATGTCTAGCTTGAATGGAGGAAAGGTTTTGAGAGGCATTTCTGCTCGTGGCCTATTCGGCTAATTTATCCCTTTGGCCGCCGGTGAAGGGAAAAAAAGACAAAAAGAGGACAAAATTTGAAAGTGAAATATTTGAGATCATCTAATACGATTGATGGGAATTGAATTTAAAACATGCGAAGGAGAAAAGAAAAAAGGCCTAGGTGGGACGTCGCAATCATCCATCTAATTTTAAACATGATCTTGATCCCTCAGCCTCAGTCTTAGTGTTTGTAACCTGAACCAGTTTGGATCATTATATTTGAAGATGATAATGATAAGAAGGTTAATAATATATTTAGTAGATGTAGATGTAGATGTAGATGAAAAGGACATAAGTAAGTAAGTACTTGGGTACAAGCAAGAAAGATGGGGGAGGGGGGAAGGGAGATTAGAGATAAAGATTAGGAATTAGGAATCTCATCATAAAGCTGAACGCGTCGGTCGTTGAGATCCTGTTGAGGGCGTGCATTGTTCTTGCATTCGGGGTTCAAAGGAGCCTTGAGGGCGGCAATTTGTTCTTTGGAGACTTCTCTGATCTTGCCCAAGATGTTCCAGATAACAGGCTCGGAACAAGGAGGGGTGGTGAGAGAACCAAGGTATCTGTAATACCTTCGGGTGTTTCTCTTGATGAGCTTAGTGTCGATCGTCCCTAGATTATATTGAGATATCTCATCACGTCCACACTTATCCTTTCCCAGCTCATCTAATCCTTTCGTCAACTGCACCACCGCACACGCACACGCACACATATTCCAATTTCCCAATTACATTTATTTATTATGATTCCTTGTTTTTTTTTTTTTTTTGAAGATAATAAGAAGACAACAGGGATGGGGATGGGGATGGGGGTACTTGCCTTGGAGAGGAGGGGATCAGGATCACCCAATTGGTAGAGGATGGAGACAACTGTACAGTTGCCATCATCAGCAATGTGGACAAGATGCAGCTCTGCAGCATACCTGGGGGTTCCATTCCATGTATCAAATCGAATGAAATGAAATTGAAGCCTCCTTTTGTTTTGTATGAGATCATAAAGACTGACAGAGAGAGAGAGAAGGTCTTACTTGTTTCCATCAATCACGTGCTCGGCGGGAGTGTGCCAGTGCATTTGCTTCAAGCTATAGTTCTTACCATCTACTGCCAGCGATCCCACGTCTTCCTCAAACCTCACCTGCCCATTTTTCATTCTCAAGACAATAAAACAATAATTGGTATGCAACCCCACCCCATTGATTTCAAGTCCAGTCCTCCCTTCAAAATATTAACCCCACCCACTAAAACAATAATACCAATCACATTGAATAACTTATTTAGGTTTTGTCTGCTCCTTCCTCGTCCCAAACAGGAACAAGATATGGCCCTGGGTCAAAGTGGTAAAGGGGTGATGAGATGGATAACTGAGAGGTTCTGGTCTTAAATCACCAGAATACTAGGTATACAAAATGAATATATGTAAAAGAGGAACAGAGTGTTTCATTTCGAAATTCAAATCATCCCCCCAGCCAGACCCATTCATATTGCTTGACGTTGTTGCTAATGTTTGGTTGGCCCACTCTGCATTATGGTTGGGCTTGAACCTCCGGATTTGGGCCGGTACCACTATTTGGCAAGTTCTCGACTCTTCCTCTTATGGGAGGTCACATTTTCCCCGTTTTGCTACGTCAAACATATATGATAAATTTTTTTAAGGTATTGAATCTCTCCATATCCTCAGTTCCTCTTCAAAATGTATGATAAAATATAAATAATAATAACGATAAATTTAATTAATTAAATTAAAATACAGATCAGCAGAACCAAAATATATATATATATATATATATATATATATATATATATATATATATATATATATATATATATATATATATAGTGCAATGTGACTGAATTTGATATCAAATAATATAACCTTAATGAATACATGAGACAACATTGCACATTTTAATACTTATCAAACAGACCTTAAATAATATATACACTAGGCTACCACCTCCACCCTTAATACATGGGACAATAAGCTATGGAAAATTTAAAAAAAAAATACTATCATATTCCTCACCTTTACCTTAAAGTGCTAAGGAAAAATAAAAAGAAAGAAAAGGAAGAAGTTAAAAAAACATATATATATTAAATTGTCTCTGAGGAAAAAATATAAAATAGATTCTTTATTTTCTTTTTCTTCAAAATTATTGTTGATAAACAAACAAGATAAGTTCCTTAACTCTTTCTTTCCTTCTATTTTTTCTTTCAATTTTCTTTCTCTAGCATTTTCAAAAAACCAACCATAGTATATATCAATGGTAATTATGGTACGTCCAAAATTATTTCCCATTGGCATGAAAGCTTTCCATTCACAAAATCAGTTTCATGCTTAGTAATTAGTATTTTTATTTCAAAGTATGAATAATAATAAAATTCAAAACCCACAATTGGCATGAACTTCTTAACCATAGTATAAACTAAAAATAGGAAGTGAGAATAAAACGGAAAAAAATAAAAAGAAAGGAAGGAAGAAAGAAAGAAAGAAAGAAAAGGTGATGGAAGTGCAAACCCCAACGACGAAGCCACGGTTAATCAGAGTGGCTTTTCCAGGACGATAATCTCTGGTTAAGGGTTTCAAAGTTGAATTAAGCAGAAGGTGGTCGGTGCTTATGCTAATTGGAGACTGCGATTTCCCAACTACGCATTGTTGGTATTTCGGATTCAGATTTCCCCAGTTGTTTGGCCCCTGCTGTCCACTGTAACCGAACGAAACTTCTTCCAAACCTGCTGATCTCATCCCCCCATCCCCATTATTCCAAACACCAAACAAAAAAAAAAAGAGAGAGTTGAGAAAAAAAAAAAAAGATGAATGAGAGAGAAAGAGAATATATACCCACCCTCCAAAGTGAAGGCAATAGCAGTAGTAACATGCAGTAAAGCGAAAGAGAAAGCGAGGACGATGAAGGAGAAGGATGGAGTGGCCATTGCTGGTATGGGGAAAATACCCATCAATATGTTCGGTGTATAGAATTTGGCTTTATATCTTCTTCGGTGGGTTGGACTTCTCTCCTCTCCACCACCCTTCAATGCCCCCTTCTCCCAAATTTAGAGACCTTCTCACCTATTCTTTTGGATCACCTTTGCTTTCTCCCTCTCCCCTACTTATGCAAACAACACTACCCAAACCCCAAACCCCAAACCCCACCCATCATCTTCCCTCCCTCTCAATATGTTGACCTTTTTCTTTGGTTGTTTTTAGTTTTCACCAATTAACAATATACGGCCGTTAAGATGGCTTAAAGGTCCAAGCTCAATTCATTATAAACACAATCTAACCTTGAGACTTGACTCAAGAGTCAAGATTGGATGAACATACGAAAAGAACCGGATCTAATCTCCAGTGGGTTTTTTGATTTTTTTTTTATGGGCAACCACTTTAGAGGGTTTGATTATGCATATGTTAGACAGCGATCTCTGTGTACAGACATGGGCATAGTCCCACCTTTGATTTAGTTAGCTTATTCTGTTATAAACTCAACATTTTAATGCATTTAGTTTTAGAACAAGTGCATGCTAGACTATGGTCTAAATTTCCTCTAATTACATGTAACTTTCTTTTTGAGTGCTTGAAGCTGTTAACAGCTTTCATTGCTCTCGCCAAATGTGTTTCATGAAGAAATGTTCTCCTCACCTTGCAATTGCCCATGAAGGGAGTTTTCAATTATTTAAATTACTTGTTTTATTTCTTTCTAATTGAGCATCAATCTTCTATTGGTGGTGTCTTTCTCATTATAATATTTACTTAGGCTCTATTTGAAACCCGAAAAGTGCTAGGCTAGGAAGCATGGACACAAACACGGCCATGGGGATACAACACGACGGGATATGACATAATAAAATAATAATAAAATAATTATCCTTATAAATATTATCCTTAAAAGTCAATTTAGACTAATAAAAAACCCTTAAAAGGCAATTTAGACTAATAAAAAACAAATGTTCAAATATTGTTCTTATAAATATTCAAAGACTAGTATAAGTAATACTAAAACTAATTAAGTTAATAAATATGCAAAATAAATATATGTAAAAAAAAACAATATACAAGTGCATGACATTCTAATTGTCATGACTTATTTCATTCCCTTTTTAGATTGTGTTTGATTTTTGGACAATAATAAGAATAGGAAAAAAATATATTTTAAAAGATGATTATGTTTGATCCTCTAATAAAAAAATATTAAAGAAAATCAAATATAAAAATGAGCTAAACTAAAATAAATAAAATTAATTTAAAGTAAAAAATATTATTTGTTATAAAATAGAAGAACAAGAGAGCGAGAGATATAGAAGAAACAGGGGAGAGATTTCTTATTCCTTGTGTGTATTGTAGGCTAAATGAATTTCCACTTATTTATAGGGTTTAATAAATGAATACGTTAATGTGTATATCATCGTAACTCACATTTCAATGTACCTATTATCTCCCGAGATTAATGGAAGTTTATGGACATCATGTGTTATAATACTCCCCCTTGGATGTCAGCCAATCTTTGCGTAAAGAGCACTTCTGGAAGCGCAATTGGGAATATTGTGGGTGAAGGAAAAAAAAGAGTCTGTATAAAAAATTTATTCCCCCTCTTCTCAACATCATTTTAAATCTACGAGCTGCGCATTCAATCTTATGTTGCGCTGAATGTTACGATCATTATCTGTAATAATTATTCACATTACGGTCATTGCAGTAATAATTATTCCTTGCATTAAATGTGTGGTGTTCACGAGTTATCGATGAATCATTTATAACACTTACATGAATGATCATCACGGATTATTAAAATCTTGCCTCCTTAAAGCCTTGCCCGGTAAACCGGTGGGAATGAAGCTTGGGCGAAGGGAAAAATCTGATATCTAACATCTTTATTCATACTCCCCCTAGTAGTGACATAATTATATTGTCTTCAACTTTTCAATTTGAATCTTTAAAATTGCGCATACCAACTTATCGATAAGTTTCTTGAATATTACGAAAGCGAGGGTTTAGTAAATAATCTGCTAGATTATCATTGGACCATATTTGTTGCACATCAATTTCTGAAATCTTTTTTTGAAGTTCATGAGTGTAGAAGAACTTTGGTGAAATATTGCTTAGTTTTGATCACGCTTTAATATATCGCCTTAACTTTGGTTGAAGCGATACATCTGGCGTTAATAACCGTATATCTTTGTTGGATTATTCTTAATAGAAGATAATCCATATGATTCTCTGATGTGTTGTATCATGGATCTCAACCAAACACATTCTCTACTAGCTTCATGCATAAGATATTTGAATGATTAGAGGAGGTGGCCACCATCGTTTGTTTAACTAATCTCCAGGATATTGCAGTATTTCCATAAGTAAATATATATCCTGTTTGTGATCAAGCTTTGTGAGGGTTCGAAAGATATCCTGCATCTGCATAGCCAAGTAATTGTGGTTCCATTGCTTCGGAATAAAATAATCCCATGTCACTTGTCCCATGGAGATATCTGCAAATATATGTTTGGATTTCATTACAATGCGCACTAGTTGGGTGAGTTTATCTTGCTAATAGAGTGGCGAAAGCGATATGCGGTCGAGATATAATTTGCAGATATTGATCATAGATTGCACTAAGATATGGTGCCAGGACAAGTAACTCTTCATTTTCTTTCTTAGGCGAATGGATCTTTAGTTACTTAGTGACCTAACAACCATGGGGTGTGATTTATCCATATAAAGCGCTTCAAGACTTTTACGTATATGATGATTGATGAATCAATACACATTGAACAATACTTTTCGATCTGGGCGAGACAATATCTTTTTCCCAATATCTTTAATCTCAAATTCCTTCTTTAAATGGTTAATTTGTTTTTGATGAGCTCTTTAGGAGTCCCGATCAAATTTAAAATCATCTACATATACGCTATTTGCAAATCCATTTGTTTTCTTGGTGGCTTGTAAGACAAATGAATTATTCATATCCTTTTGAGTAAATGCAAAACTAGCAGTTATACCACATTTATTGGTTGTTTTAATGCATATAAAGATCTTCTGACTTGATTGAATACATGCTCCGTGGTTTTTGAATTCATTGCTTCGGGTAATGGGAATCCTTGGGTTTTAATATATACATTAACGTCAGTCGCCTCAAATATGTTGTGACCCATCCGTCGGGCAATATCCAGGTCCTTATGGGGCGCTAAAGTTATCAAATATTGGAATGTGATTCTGTTATTTATGGGAGAATATGTCATAACAGTCGATTCTAAGTCTTTTAGGAGGAAACCTTGGGCCACAGTGCTTTATATCGCCTTCATTTCATTTTCTCATTTCTCTTTCGTCAAGGCCAGCCGATATCGACATATTTGTATATTTATGGTGTTTGAACTATTGGTCAAATACCTCTCGTTTAGCCAGTGATCTTAGTGTTTTGATTCTTGCTGATTTATACGTCGTTTCGATGTAGACATTCATTCACATTTTGGCTCTTGATCTTCATCATTTCTTATGATGTCGCCTTGCACGCTTGGAAGAAAAGCATCATTATGTGGGTGATATTTCGATCCCATATTCTTCCCTCTTGTATATAGTGATAGAGATCTCTACATTGTTATGTATCCGGTACATCATTAAGAGATAACTCTTTGACTGGTGCCTCTGCAGGGGCTACTTGTTCATCGACCTGGGGCTTAACAATTATATGCTCTTCAGGAGTCATAGATATAACACTTTTCATTTTTCTAGGAATTGTGTCTTTTGAGCCAATAGGTCTTCCACGTTTTAATCGTGGATTAGGTTTTATTTAATCATCTTTGCTTTGTAATTTTATATTAGGATTTAGATCCTCATTGGGATATTTGCGGCCATGATATGTGATTTTGTAACTTTTGTTTGAATCGATAAAAAGCATCAGGCGAATTGATTCGCAAGACCTTGTAAATGAATTATTTTGAACTTCTAGTTCGGATTGCTTTCATCTGAGGATCAAGGTGAGATAAAGATGACTCATTCCATGTTTCTCATTCTTACGGAATTGGCTTAATCTCCCCAATAGGCGAGGAAAAGATTTTCATCAAAGTGACGATCTACAAATCGACGATAAAACTTCCCTCGAAGAGCTCTGATATAATTTATAATAGATCTGCAGTTGAATGACATAAATCTTAGAGACGGCGTTGAGGACCTAACTTGGAGTCGATGTGGGGCGATGAGACATAAGCAGCCTGGCAAAAAATTCAGCGAATCTTGCGTATTGCCATCCCGATCAAATGGTCGATTTTAAACCCAGATCTTGAAAAATCATAAACATCAAAATGTTTTAAAGTCTTGCACCATCATCATCAAAGAAAGATCCTTCGGGATCCGCTAGTGTCTTTTCAGATTAATAAATTTGTTTCAATGTCGCTTTATGCTTTTTCCTTTATTGGAGGCACGATAAAGGTCGACGGAATGTGGCCCGTGCAGCCAATGCGAGGCCGTGACCCTTCATTCCACATATGCCAGCATTCGGTCCGCCAGCAGCCTTTTTGTTGCTTGTGGCTTTGTGCCTTCAGGATAATTTTTTTACGAGCGGTTGAAACCCACAGTTGTTGGAGTGTGCTTTCAAACTCGTCGAAGGATCGATGGATCCTTGGCCCAGATTTAGATATTGTTTTCGGGCCTCGTCAATATGATGGCGAAGGAATATTAAGGCCTTAGCGCGATCCTGCAGGGATGCGGTATTTCCTCCTTTGATTGTGTTTCCAAGATTCATAGAATCCAAGTGGATTTCAGTATCCAAGATCCAAGATAAATAATTCTTGCCCGAAATAGGGTAGCAAATTCGAGTTTGGTGATATTGGATTTCTTCTTCTTCAAGCTTCAGGCTTGAATATTTCAAATGTAGGCTTCGGGTTGGTTTTTACAATAGAGTTCAAAGCTTGGGCTTTAACAGAGAGAGTGGAAGTCACGAAAATAGAATTTCAAAAACAAAAAATTTAGGACTATGAATTAAATGTCAATTCTTGTTTTATGATTTTTGTAATATCGTCTGGAGTCTAAGTTACTTGGATTTGAGCTTTTCGACTTTGTGATTATCCAGAGGTATCGTGCTGATAGCGTGTTATAAAATGAAGAACAAAAGAAGCGAGATATAGAAGAAACGAGGAGAGATTCTTATTGGCTTTCGTGTGACTCATCTGAGGCTCGCATTTATAGGGTTTAATAAATGAATACGTTAATGTGTGTATATAAATGTATGCCTCTGATTCGATGTGCTGATAATATCAAGATTAATGGAGAGTTTATGGACATCCATAATATTGTTCATAATATTATTATTATTATTTTTTTTTTCCTTCCTATTTTGGATCCCTTAAATTTTCGGAAACCCAACCTTAGTTTTCATATTTCTCCCATATCTATGGTAGAAAAAGATTGTAAAAGCGATATTAAATTCTCCTCTTATCTGAAATATTATTTTCAGCATTTAAGAAAAATTTTATTTTTTCAGAAATAGTTTAAAGATTAAAATAAATGATTGAGTATTTTCCAAATCCAATGTAGCACACTACTCAAAGGCCATTAAGTGATGGATGCATCATGCATGATGTTTGCTCTCTCCATTCATTTCGACCACTCATTGCGTCCGTGGCCTCCTCTCCGCTCTCCACCTCAAAACAATTACCCTACCTGTCAGAGTCCTGTTTTTTTTTTTTGCCATTCATTTTTTGTTTTTTATTAATGATCCTTTAATTCACCTCTTTGCCAAACACGGCCTTGATTTTTAATTGGCACCTAGTCGGAAAATTATACTGGGCTATAATAATAAATTCACCTCTCAGCCAAACATGGCCTTGATTTTTAATTGGCTCCCAGAAGGATAATTAAACTGGGCTATGATAATAAATAGACTCTGAGTAGATCTGGACTGTAGTGTACCAATTGTGTGAAAACATTTAGCATAATACTGAATCACGGGCGTACTGTAGATTTAACTATAAGTTATAACAAAAATGAATGAAAGGGTTATGTTTGGATAGGAAGCTCCAAAAATCAGAAACCCAATCCCATGATGGCAGGATTCCCATCAGAGTAAAAGTAGTGGAACAAATGTAAAGACATTGATGGTATCAGCATCTCAACTTTTTTAGTCTACAGACAAACACAACCTTACAGTGGATAGCAACCCCACCAATCCTCAAAACACATGCCCATCCATAGCCCTCGCCTCTCTTCATACCACACCTTCTTTCTCTTTGCTAGTGTCCCTATTTCTATTTCTCCCTTTTATTTATATATATATATATATATATATATATATATATATATATATCTATATATATATATATATATTCATTGAATCTTAAAGTTAACGATAAGATAAAATCTCTAGTAACCTTGAGAATACTTGTACTTATGATCATTGGCAAACAAATGTCAGACCAAAATATGGATATGTATGAGATATATGTCAGTCACTTGTCTTCAACATGTGATTATCCACCCTTTTTAGTTGTGGAATCCATGGACTGGCTCTTTATGGAGTGTCAGAATTAGGCTTGATGCGGCTTATTAAGTCATTGGGATCACTTGAAGTTAATGATTGGGTAAAATCTCCAACAACCTTGAGAATACTCGAACTTGTGATCATTGAAAAACAAATGTCGGACCAAAATATGGATATGTATGAGATATATCTCAGCCACTTGTCTTCAACATGTGATTATCAACCCTTTTTAGTTGTGGAATCTATAGACTGCTACATCCACTTCAACCAACGTCCGGTGTCATATGGCCCATACCATAGCCACCAACCTTTAAAAAAAAAGAATTTTATAGAAGACAAGAATTTAACATCACTGGTAATATATATTTTACAACCAGCCCGGATTCAAGTTGTGAGTAAATAATTTGGGGTAATCAAGTTAGGAACTTGTATCATTCTGACCAGTTAGAAAGGACATATGAGATGAGGCATAGCCAGCTCAATAAGAAATAGTTTATGAGTAGTGTCATCCCCACCAAGTCCTATTTGGGCAGTGAGGATTACCAATTATCACTAGCAACAAGAAGAGAAAGTCAAAAGAGAAATATATTTAAAACAGATACCTGCAAACTTCATTGAGATGTAATTAGGTACAATCCTAAAGAAACAAGCCAGAACCAAAGAAAGAAATATAAACCAGAAGCAAGCTTACAAGATCCGCGTTTCAAAAAGAGCAATGAATGATGACAGAAGAATCAATCTTGTACTTACAAAAAGAATTTTTAAAAATAATAATAATAATAACAGTTAACTGGCATGGACCATCAAAAGCACCAAGTGGAACAAGAAGAAGACAGAATGTAGAAGGGTATGAAATAGGGATATGCATGAATCCTCACCTCTTGAAGTGCAGCAGGAATCAGATACCATATCCTTGGGGATATCACAATGCACTTGATCAAGATTCAAGAGACAAAATTATGGAAGGTGAGAATATGATAGAATTCTCATATAGTGAACATGCATCAATCCACCTGTCCCAGAGAGAACTAGCTTAGATCAGGTACTTCCTGTTGACAATTCTTTCCTCTTTCTAACTTTAAGGCGTAGTAGATAAGGATGAATTCTCCCTCCATCTGTCAACTTGAATATACCACAGCCCTACATTGTGGAGGACCACAGACTGCACTATGAAAGTTCTAGACACCATTTCATGAACTGTGGCTCTAATTTTTTCCTTTCCAAGTGTAGGTAACTAAAATATAGGAACCGATCATACTAGTGTACAAATCAGCCTTGCCTTAATCTTGTCATGTGAAGGGCACCACATCCTATCAATTCAAATGAGTGTTGAACAAAGATTCTTCACTGTTTTGAACACTAATTAGCGACAAAGGAAGAGCTAATGGAAAGGAGAAGTGTGGGTGGACAACACAAGACAACAATTTGGAGAAGAAATACACCTATTGAACCTGGTCCAGCACTAAAATATTGAGGGGGAAATGCCCCCCAAAATCAGCTGAAAAGCATCAAGCAGCAAGTTTGAGCACCTCCATTTCATTAGAATTGACGCATAATTCGATATGATACAACGGGTACATGTGTACAGGCATTTTTTTAGCTTTGACAACAAAGTTCAGACACTACAAAGGAAACAGAATGCAGATATACAATAACCTAAAGACCTTGAACACTTCTCAAAGTTTTTGCTTATTAAAGAACATATGTTGCTTTTAGATATTCCACAATTTCTGCACTCTCAAACATTTTCACTCCAGTGTTTGGATCGTCTAAATAAGGTACCTGTCAAACATGAAAGGAGTTGAAAATAACCCTTTACCATCCATTCCATACCATGTAACACAACCAATGCCATAAATGAGATAATTGTCACAGAAAGAAAAAGAAGAATACCTGAAAATGTCCAGCTTTCTGGTATAGTAGTTGACGTTTTGGGCTGCCACGGGCACAACTGCATCACCATAGCATTTGAATAGAGCCTCAGTACAGAAAAAGATAAATGCCTAAAGATATCAAAATAATTAAATCCAGAGCTAGGAAATAAAGGAAAAACAACAAAAAAGACAAAAGTTGGAAATAATTGCGGTTGCATTTGTAACTTTGTGTCTAATTTCCATGGTGATTCTGAAACATTGTCAAGATTTTCAGCTTCTTAGGCCTACCAAAACACATTAGATAATTCTCTCCCTTTCCCCTTTTTTGGGGTTCACTTCCTTCCCACTAAATTCAAACTGTTTGATGAACATGGTTACTTACCCTGCAATGTTAATTCATGAGCACCCTCCCTCATATACCCTATTTATATTGTGCAAAAAAACAATGGATTCAACTTAATCAAGATCAATGTAACTTTTTTGGACCATCTTCAATTCATAGTCTCCAAAAAAGAAATCAAAATTAAATGGAAATAAAACGTAAGAAACTTTGAATCTGGAGCCAAGTAATGCATGATGCAATCCCATTATATTCACATAAAGTCTTATTCTGTCAGGTAATTCTAATCTTTGGCTAGTACAGGAATGGAATCTATAAAACCCGGGAAAATTTAAAATTTTCTGAAAAATGGCAAGAATAGTAAAATTCTTCAAATGGCTGAGGCTTTAGAAAAATTTAGATCTCGGATAGTGAAACAAAGCTGCGCGTTGGTTGTCGCGAAATCTAGTGACGCAGAAAAGTTTCGTCGAATTACGAGATGAGGTGGAATTTAGGATTTTACGGGTGGTAAGTCGCCGGTGAGCAGGGACGAGATTTTACGAAAATGCCGGAAGTCGAGGAAAGTAGGCAAGAAGCTAGGATTCATTTAAAATAAATTGAACTGAAAAGAAATGAATTGTTTTGGGATAGAAACGAACCGAGACCGGAGTGGACACGTGGCGGGACGTGGGCCACTTAACAAACTTAAGTTAATTGGAATAAAAGGAAGGCAAAATGGGAAAAAGCCCATTTTCTTCTTGGTCTTTCACGCATAGGAGAGGGAGAAGAGAGGGTGTAGAGAGAGAAGCTCTGACTTCTCTCTAAGATCTATGGAGCTCGGGTGGTCACCTCGCGTTGGGCCAAGACTTAAAGTCGGAGTATTCGTCGAGGGCAACACGTGGACACCAAAACTAGGAGTTTTTGTCGAAGATTTGAGCGGAAAGTTCGGGAGGCCGTGGGTTTCGAGCTTCCGGGTCTTTGAAAAGCTTCGTCTTTGTTCCAAGAGGTACGGAACCATCCTACTCGGGTTTATTTTCCATCTAGGAGTCGTTTTGGTCTTAGTTGAGCCCTATGGGCTGTTTGGATGGTGCTCTTGAGCACCAAAAGGAAGGAAAAAAAAAATTAAACTGATTTTTTTTCTGGTTCTTTTGAAGTTGATTTTGGGTTTAGTTTGGGGCAGGGTTTTTGTCGCCATGTTTGCCCAGCTGATTTGGGGTCTCAATTAGGCGGGTTTGTCGCTGGTTGAAAGGTTGTTTTCGAGATGAATTTAGGTCGAAAAGGCTGAGATATGCGCGGGAGCTCGAAGGTGCCTCGGGCGCGCAATTGCGTAGGTTCCACAACTGCTGCGTGAGTCCTTTGTTTATGTGAAGCGCTCCATTTTTGGAATGGCCACCAGCTTTCTCGTCCGAATAGAGTCATACGTTCTTTGATGACTCTATGGAAAGCTCTTTGAGTCTAGAATCCATCCATATATAGCTTAATGAAATTTGAGTTCATATTATGTCGAAAATGGCCAGAATCACAGTAGCCTACGCTCTTTGCGGGTCTTTACAATGCTCTTGATTTTCTTCATGGCTTGCAACTTATAACTCATACGTTGCAGGACTCTAAATTTGGTGTTCTTGGACTACATGGAAGCTCATGAGTGCAGAATGCCATGTGCTGTGAATGACATTGGTCTTACATATTTCGGGTGATTGTAGCACCAAGCGTGCAAGTGTTTAGTTTGTGATGATATACTTACGGGTCCTAATACCTTGAAAGTGGTGTATGTTGTTTGAAGTAATTATATGTATGTTGATATAAATTATCCATGAGAGAAACAGGGAATGCATGAGTTTGTGTATGATTGAGGTCATTGCATGGCTTGGTTGTAGGCTATTTGTGGACATGATGTCATAATTAGACCTAGAGGATAAGTCATTACCCGATTGGCGATGACTCGTAGATGTTAGTGTATGTGTGTTATGTATGTTGGAATGAATTGTATGATTTAAATTTAAATTTATGTGTTCAGTGATATAAATGTCCAATTAATGCATGGGTTAACATGCATGAGTAGGCATATGTGCATAAAGCACTCATTATATATGTAGCATGGTATGAATATTCAATGACACATTTGCATTGCATTTCATATGCACGAGGACATCGCGTAAGACAGGTGGGTGTGCATGGTTGTTGTCATTCACCATTCTTGGTGAATGGGTGGTGGACTCGATACATTGGACAACGTCTAATAGAGCTCCATGGTCTTCTTGGTTGTAAATCAACACTGTGTATGGTGTTGATGGTGCGGGCTCGGTCTAAGGACAATGTCCTAAAGAGTCTAGTAGTTTCGGAGATTGTCCAATGCTTTTGATTTAAAGCGGTTTTAGAGATTCCGTTTTAGAGATTGTCCAATGCTTTCGACGAAAAGTGCGGTTTTATGATCATCCAATACTTTTGTTTTAAAGGTTTAGATTGGCCTAAATGTTTTTGATTTGTAAAACAAAAAGCTTTGTTTTGGGATAAGAATCATTGCCAAAATACTCACGGTGAGGCCACCGGGCATAAGCATGTGCGGAGTCATCGACCCCAGTCTAAGAGGAGCTCAGAAGGGCTCTAGACATGGAGACATGAGCTCCAGATCTCATCTGGTGATACAGTTTCCATCTGAAGACGGACTTTCTGGAGAGATGTTTATTTGCTTGTACGACTATCAGATGACTTAAAGTGAAAGAAATTTCAGAAGATTTACTTTGACCCCTTCACACAGAATAGGAGACGACTAATTAGAGGCCTGGGATATTGGAGAAGAAAAAACTGATCAGCTGGGCTTGATTTACATTTTGTGAAATATATTAGAATGCTTAATTTGATATATAATGGTATAAGAGCAATGTGATTTAAACCTTAGTGGATCAGTGGTTTTGAGATATATTACAAGAGATGGTTGAAGACACAGATTAAAATGAAGGTCCTAATGTGAACATTTTTCTGTATCGGGCACCCGACGAGGTCAGATAATATCGGGGCCAAAGGCCGCTTAATCGTGATGGTGTTAGATTTTGGGCAGAGCCTTCCATACAAAGAGACTAATCGATTTTGTTAAAATTGGCCCAAAACAAAAAGTGGGATCTGAATGGTGTGGTGTCTACATCTGACATCCACTAATCTTCCCATGGGCTGATGAGTTTGTCAACAGATCCCCGGATTTTGGGCGCTTCAGTATAATCAAACTTAACCTCTAGTATCCTCTAAGCCAAATCCAACCTTTATCATTTTGAAACAACAAAGATCAAGTAAATTTTTTTCCTTTCTCTTTATGTGTATTAATATGTTGGAGTAAGAAAACAAGTATATTGGTGAAGATAAGAAAGTTCTTGGAGAGATGCTAAGAGACAAGAAGATGCATTTATCTTCTCCCATCGAACAACAAGAAAAGGAAAAGAAAAACATATTACCCCCTTCCAATAGAACCAAAAGTATCAACAAAAATGTACAAAAAAATAAACCCAATCTCATATAAATCCCACCCAATCAATAAACTCAACTAAGGTTGAAGGATAATCCACTATAAACATTTTTGTTCCCAATCAAAAAAGAAAAACAAAAGAAACTCTCGAAGACTTATGTGGATACATCTCATCCCCTGGGGGCTAAGTAATCCACTACGATTCTTTATCTCTACACCAACCGAAAGATACATATGGTGGGACCACTTTCAAAAAAGGATTTATAGTTTTCCAACAAAAGATCCATTCACCCTAAGAGTGTCCCCAACAGAGTAGACTCCCTAGTCACTTTCCAATCTTTCCACTCACACAAAGTCATGTACCAAAAGCTTTAAATTTCCTATTCATTTCTCGCACAATTGACGAAACCCTCCTGCTTAAGCCCAAGGCTCCTCAAAATCTTAAAGGACTCATTCCTTCTTGGAACCTCCCACTAGACATGTGGAGAAATGATCCAAGCAGACGAGGCAAATACACTTTGAACCACATCTTCTTCCACAAGGCTGACCCCTAGAAACCTTAACTTGTCACTTTAGTAGCCCACTTCCTAAACCCCTTCCTTGGTAGAAGCACAAATGCAAACCTTTTCACTCCTAATATCCAAAGACAAAACAAATGACAAACCTCTCACTCCATTTTCTTTTCCTCAAACCTGATACTTATTACACGCAAAGCCTTCTTGGCTCATGGAGGGCTTGGCTGCACTGCAGGTTTTTTGCCGAGGCAATTGCTATGTCAACATATGATTAAGATTTTATGATGGTTGTTTCCTATTTTACAGACTTTCTTGTACTCGGGGTTATTTTAGTTGCTTTTTTGCTTCTCTCCTCTTTATAAGGATTATACAAGAGTCGGCGTTAGAGATTTTAGTCAAACATGGCGTAAAATGGTGCAATGAGGGTCAAACTGGAAAATGAGAGATTCCAGGCCAAAACGATGTCGTTTTGGTGCATTAGAGGCTTTTTTTTTAAACTCAAGGTACAACTCAAATGACTTCCCTTTGGTCTGTTTGAAAAGAAAAATATCTAAGAGACCAAAGAAGTTTCGTCTCCTACACAGAAATACCCAATGGTCCCTTTCTTTATGCTGAATTTTAGATGGAGAAATGGAGAAAAGAAAGAAAGAAAAGAAAAGAAGACCGAAATGTTGTGAGGTCGAAGGCAAGCCACCGAGAGTGGTAGAGCCTAGGCTTTAAGCATGCCTGAGGCGCACCTTTGATAACTATGTCCCACCCCTATAAATCCTACCTTCCTCCTAACTTTTCATTAATCTTCTTGACCTCCCATTTTTGCAAAACTCCTCCAATCCTTGCAGAACTAAGGCTTTTGATCCCAAACCAAATCTAAGAGGAGAAACCCCACTCCTTTCCACAATTACCCCTCTTGCTTTACGTCCAGATTCCTCTATCGAAATCTCAAACAACTCATAGTAAACTATCAACTTCTTCCCTTACTCCTTTTTCTCGTTTCCCCTATTTCTTCCTTCTATGTGCCCATCTATAGCTTTTAATGATAATGTACATGGCCACGTGGATACTTATTACCGACGCGATTACCTGACACAGTAATCAAAACTATGACATTGATAATACAAGACACATATATGATAAAATAATAAAAATAATTATCCTTACAAATATTATCCTTAAAAAGCAATTTAGATAAATAAAAAACAAGTGTTCAAACATTGTTCTTACAAATATTCAAAGACTAGCATAAGTAATACTAAAACTAAATACTAGCATTCCCTTCTGGATCAAATAAAATGGCTTTCAATTCAGGTCATCAAGAGAAAGATATGCAATTTTTAGAAGTTCAACACTCTTTATATCCATTGAGTCAAAACCATCTCCTCCAACATCCAACATTTTAGATTCACCTTCATTATAGTTTGGAGATCTCCTTGACTTAAGTCAAAGATTGTTATGGATAAAAACTAAGTCTTCAACCCTTTGTGGTTTCCACATGTTTCTCTTCATAGAGTGAATAAAATTATATGTGCTCCAATTTCTCTCATAACATGAGGATGAACAAGGTTGTCCTACTAATTTCAATGCTATAGATTGAAGCATTGGTGCGGGAGTTCCATGAACAACCAACCATTTAACAGGATTCATGTACCACCTGTCATATGTGCTCCACTATGTGTCTAACATATGTATTTTTGCTTAATTTGGTCCTTTTAGACTTTTAAAAAATATTTTCATCAAATTTTATATAATTTTTGCTTTACCAATATTTTTGTAAAAATATCCATCAATATTTTATCGATATCTAAAAGAATGCTAAAGTGAAGAAAAGAGCCAAATAAATTCAAAAGGTTA
Organism: Tetrastigma voinierianum; assembly: GCA_016808115.1. Lineage (NCBI taxonomy): Eukaryota > Viridiplantae > Streptophyta > Magnoliopsida > Vitales > Vitaceae > Tetrastigma > Tetrastigma voinierianum. The sequence continues at coordinate 195,921 of JAEQBH010001768.1, forward strand.
TGGTTTTTTAAGAATTAGGGCCGGATTGCATTGTGCTTTGTGAATGTTAGCCTATAATTTTATTATAAAAAAAACCAAAGAAAAAAAACCCACGAAATATGTCTAGCCGTGTCCTGGCCGTGTTCCAGCCATGTCCGAAGCCTTTGAGTTCTTATCTAGTCAATGACACGCCATGTGGCGTGTCCAACACGTATTCGATGTATGTCCGCGTGTCCGACACACGGACACTTCACCCATAAGGCGTGTGTGTGCTTTCATAGGTGGCCATAACACCTTTTAGTCTATGTGTCCTACTATTGATTTTTGAATTAGCTTTGAAATTGTTACAAGAATATTTCTAATTTCCTTCTGTCAAACCAATGGCAATGTTGTACTAAATTATAATTATAAAAAAAAAAAGAAGAAGCAGCAGTTAAAGAATCCTGTAGAACATAAGCTTGCAAATAACTCAGAAACAAGAATATTATGATGAATTTAGCTAGTTCAAAGGACCATATCTAGACTTTACTTGCGTAGTATGTGTGGTAACTCTAGCTCCACAAGCACTTCTCGTACAACCTTGCAGAATGGAGAGCCCTGGGGAAGATAGGAAAATTCAAGAAATGCCAAAAGTAAACATGTTAGCTACTTCTTTCACAATAAACCGAGCAAGACCGAAAAGTTGAAGTTTCCTATCTTAATTTAGCACCTCAACAAATAGCCATACGCATTGAACTACATGTTTCAAATATGATAGATCCTCCACTAACCTCGTATGCCCATAGCTCAAGTGGTTTGGGTGGTAGCTTTGAAGGTGTATAAGAGCTACCCTGCAGTGATTGCAACATTAGATGACTCAAGGTGGGTTTTTGTACCATGACATTACATATTAATAAGTATAGCAATTTTGATGGTTTACAAGGATTTTTTTAAAGCCTCAAACTTCAATATCTCCACATAAGCCTTGACTTGATTTCATTAGATGAAATAATTGCCCTAAAAATACATATTGACAGCACATTTTTAAAGGCTTGTCCTAAAAAAAAATTGGAAAACCTTGTAAAACTGCACCTAATATAAACATCGTTGATAAACTAATAAGTAATTACATTATATATATATATATATATATATATATATATAGCCCACCAAGGTAGCCCAGTTAATTAGGGTGAGTGCTGTGAGGTGTGATCCTAGTAAAGGCACGTGCTCTCAGGTTCAAACTTCAAATCCTGTCAGTTGGTTGTTGCAGGCTCTGTTAACACCTTGTGGTTTGGGTCCCAAGAAGAGTTTTAAGTTTTAACATAATACTTCTACCAAGCATGGTTCAAACCCATTTTTTTAAGTTTTAATTGTTTAACCATGTTTTTATGTCACCTTAACACACTATAGGCTTTGTTAGTGATATTGCTACCATTTTTCGATCGGTAAATAAGGAAATGAAAATGGTGGGTGGGTATGATCAAAGATGTTTTCTTTCTTTTCTCGAAGTTTGTTTATGAAATAAGAAAACAAATTAATGATACACTTTTAATAGGGAAGAAAAAAAGATTAATGATAGGATGAGAAAAAGAACAGTTGGTTATGTGGGAATAGCAATGGGTGGATTGCATGAAAGAGACTTGAATATATCCAATAGTAAAGGAAATAAACAATATGCTTTTAATTGGTGAAGTATTTAGAGAAGTTATAACCAGGATATGAGAGGGTTTTAGTTAATATGGATATATCTGTGCAAAATTAAGAAAAAACATCTAACCTTCCCCATGCGACCAATCATTGCAAACCCTTCTGTCAAAGTCTACAACAGAATGAGTCAGAATCCAAAAAACAATAAACTTTCCAAAATCTACTTTCCACAGATTGACATACAGAGTTGACCACTAACCGTTAGTAGACCAAGCGACAACATAAAAGGGACAGTTCCATCACCTATAGAAAAGAGATAAATAGAATATAATAAATACCATTGTAGAAAACAGTAAAAAGAGAAAAATGCACAAGAAAATGTCAAATGTAGTTTAGAAATCATTTAAACCTCTAACGATAAAAACTATGATCTACATCCAGAGAAAGCCATAATAAGAGATTTTTCAACAGCACTGAGTCTTATTTACACTAAGGTGGAATTCTCTCGATCAAATAATGTAGAATTTTGTTATCTTCCTCTGTCATAGGTGTGGAGTTTATTGATGATTAACTGATGAGAAAACAGTCGATTCACTGAGCAGTTTATTGATGATAAACTCACAAGAAATAAATCAACTGACTGAACTAAATCCACCGAAACCAGATTGGTGTAATGAGGTATACCATATTTTCCAACCAAGTACTTAATGATGTCATCAGATTCATACATTGCAACTCCTGTGTTTGGATCCACCTGCACTTGGAAATTTTTTTTTTGAAGCTTAGCAACTGTTTGGACCCATCCCTTGTGCATAATAAACTTTAATCCAAAGGCTTGATGTTTTTAGGAAATGCAAATTATGATACTAAAAATAAAATTTAAATAAAAGTATAATAGTGATGTGGGCCGTCAGTTGGTCAGCTATAAGGCTCCACTGGCCTTAATTATGACAAAACAAGGGATGTAACATTCCCAGGGTTCCAAGATAAAAATCAAGAACTCAACATGCTGGATCAGCAATTTTATTTGTTCCAGAGATATCAACCCAGAAGATAGGCACATCAAGCCCCATTTTGAACTGGGAAACCAAAAGGGTGCCACCCTTCACCAATTTTTAGTGCTCATTTATCACCTCCTCACTTGCATTGTCAACTTACATATCATTTGAGAGATCAAACACCAGGTTAATCACTGAAGCTGGTTAATCATCAATTATTTATGTCGCTTGGCCAAAGTAATCCAACTCACTACTGAATCAAATTGCCTAGGGGTATGGTTTCAATATGCCATAATAAACAGTGACTTTTTGCTGCTGGTGTTGGTTTAGGAAATTAAGTTGTTATCATATCATTACGGCGTGAATGTGATACCATTAATGTGTTAGGAATCGACAGAAGGAAGCCTCTAATCAAACTCTGATCAGCCTGTTGAATTGATTGTGTCATCCTCGCAAATTCCTTTGAACAAGGCTTGGTTCTTAACTGAACTCCCATCTAGATATCTCAAACTTTCTATAATAATTCTCTTAACTAATCCATCAACTTTAATCCAGGCATCCTCCCTAATTGATGATAATATTTACATGTATGGAAAGGAAAAAGAGTTTCTGAAACAGAACATTTCAAACTTAATTCAAGATCCACCTGGTCAAACTTCACCCCCTTTGGGAAATAGGTGGGCCAAGAATTGGAAATCCAGGGAGGGAGGCTGAAAACATTGTAACACGCATGATAAATTCTGCAAATGTAACAATTTGGGTTTAGCCCAATGGCCCAATTTTGACGGAAGCTGGTCCAAAGAACATGGCCCACCCCCCCTAGCTGACTCCACCCCTGTTTAGGAGCAAGTTAAGGAGCAAAGATGTACACTGATGAAAGAAGTGAAACACATTTTGATTAGGGATTCAATGAAAGAGGTCATTTTTTTTTCTCTTTTGGAAGGGGATCTTACCCAAACACTACATGAAGATAATGACAATTTAATTTATCTTCCAACTGTAACAGCCATGACCCATGATTCTTCTTAATTTGCAGCAGGGATTGTAATTGAAATGAAATATGGGAAATATTATCAAACCATGTAAGGGAACTGCTGTTTTCCACCCATCTGAGTGACCTTGGGACGGAAATTTGGACCATTTCTTGGGCATGGATAAAATAAAACATCAAGATCCAGCACTGCTACAATTTCCCTAACCTGTACACACTTAGAAATGTTAATCTGCAGCAAAGAATGCATGAGATTTAACAAAGCACTATGCCAATAGAAGAGCAATCATTCATGAAGATGTGTGATGGGCCTGGGCCCATCATTTGAATTACCTTGCAACTAATCATACACATGGCCAACTGAAATCCTAAGATCTTAGCAGTTGTCCATCTCCTATGAAGCACCCACATTACCATTATAATCTTAGGAACACAGTTTAAAATCAAGAGCCAAACATGGAAGCCTGAAATTGTCCTGATTATTTGGGATGTGTTCTTTGAACCATATGTTACTGTACAATCATCTGAGAGTTACGCTGCTGTTCGAACATTTCAGATCAATAAGATAGTAAAGTCATGATATGGTGCAATAGATATTCTCCATGCATATCATGCATATCTTATGATAAAACATAGCACAGACATGCAACTAAATGCTATAGAAGCCTAGACATACCCCTTAAAAATGAAAAGAGCCCATTCAGGGTTATTTTACCTTCCGACAAAACGGACAGCTGAAGTTTCCACATGATCCATGAAAATCCATGTACAGAGAAATCAACAAATTCATTCAGTCTTAGTTCATCACAATGCTATATGAAAGCTACTAGCAAGGAAAAGAAGAAATAGATATGATAACTTAGAAATCAAAGTAAGCGTCATATCCATTAATGACTCCTAAAAGCCAAAATCAAACAAATTCAAATGGAAAATGAAGTACCTTTCAAATTCATATATCTCAATTGGTTTCTCTGGTCGAGGGCCTAGTTTATAAGTCTCTTTCACCTTGAAACCTAGTTAATAGAGTGTAACCAGAAGCTCACAGATCAACATGCAGTAAAAATTTAAAAATTAACCAATTCCATTAATATATATATATATATATATATATATATATATATATATATATATATATATGTATGTATGTATGTATGTATATGCATGTCAAGGCTAAATAACAACTTCTTCCAGAAGCTGAACTTTATGCTTCAGCATTTTTATGAGGAGAAATTGCAATTTTCTTTATGTTACACAGTGCACAAGAACCAAAAAAAGTTTCTTTCAGGAAACTCCACAAAAATATTTCATAATATTGAAAGCATCTAGAATATGTGCGGCAAGAAGATAAAAAATCCCTATTGAGATAGAACTCCAGGGAATTTTATAAGAGGCTAATGTTAGAGACATCTGATCCATGTGAGAAGGTAAGAGAGAAATAGTTGCAAGCAATTGTTTAATGGCCAGGGAATTATTATTTGAATAACAAACTAGCAATGCTGGTTCCATACGCAGATGGATTGAACAAGCCTATATACCATCAAATAGTACCCTTCTCTTGCCCATTTAAGAAATTATAAACAGACAATTTTGCACAAATTAAAGCATAGATAATAAAAATTCCAGTACCAGCAAATTCTAGGGCATATTCGTCAGGTGGAATCTCACTCTTGGATACAAAAGATGCAGAATACCTGCCAAAGTACAGGACAAGATTCAAGAAAAATCAGAAACCCTGCAACTACTCACCATTAGATTTGAAAAAACAAAGTACAATGCCAGTTTTCTTCTCTTATCTCATCAATTATTCAGACGATACGATAAGAATGTGTCTCCCAAATAAACATCAGATTATCGGTACATAATCTAAGGTCAGACTTCCTATAAATTAAGCAGATAGTTTTACATTATTAACAAATGAAATTTATATTTATTTTCTTTTCTCTTTCCTCCAGGTTCCCGGAAACCAAACAGAGGGTAAACTACACCAAAGTAACCAGAAATAAAACTCCATACCCGGAAACAAAGACACCCGTTCCAAGCCGAAATATCAAGGAAAGAGAAGCTCCCAAAATATCCAAAATCTTGTCAGGCCTGACCGAAAACCGCTTCGGCTCAGGCGGCTTGAAATTAGGCGGAGGATTAAACACCGGTTTTGGGTCTTCTTTAGTACTCACCGAACTGGAAGGCACAGGCGTCTCCGAGAATTGTGAGGACGCCTTGATGGACATTCTGGTATTAGGAACTGTACGACGGAAGACTGGCCGGAGCAGCGGAGGTGATGAGAAATTTAGCACTCCCTCCATGTTTTCCTGGTGGGAGCAGCCGTGGATATCGGTGCTTTAAGACTTCAAGGAGCTGTCTCTTGAAATATCTGCGAAAATTAATTATCGTAACGTTCGCCGTTGGAAATACTTCCCATTTTTGTTGTATGATATTCCGAACCATATTAGTGAATATTATCCTCTAATATTAGTGGCTTGTGTTTGATTCGAGAATGTTTTCTACTCTTTATTTTTAGAATTTTTTTTCAAATAAATATAAAAATAAATATTTTTTTTAAACAAATAATAAAATAATATGGAAGTCATATTCTCATTAAATTAATTAAGTAATAATTTTTAAAATTTCTCATCAAAGAATTTGAAGTACTAATCTTGTCTATTATTTTTTGTAGTCCTTAATTTTTTAGTTCCTAATTACTTTTAAATCAATATGAAACTTTGCTTTATTTGAAATTTATCTATTGTAAGAAAAAGGAGAAAAATGATTCTCTATTTTACTTTGTTTTTTTAAATTATTTTAGGGAATAATACTTAAGTAATGGTGTAATTTGTAAAAATAATTTTTTTAAATCATACTGTAGACCTCAAGTTTTATACTTAGATGAGTTTTTTTATTTTATGGAATATTTTGAGTCCCATATTAGAAAGTGAGATAAGGAAGGAGGGCTTTCTTGCCTGTAAAATGGAGAGTCTCCAACCTTTTGGGGAGGGGAAAATTTATTGATTACACTAGCCCCATCAGGAGGCCAAACTTGTCTGAAGTGGCAGACGATATGCCAACTCCTTCAAATGAGAGATGTTCAAAACTTTTATAATTTAAAAGTTTTAATAATTTTTGGCCAATCCCACTTTAGGACATCCTACTTTAAGACGATCTCTACTGGCGACTGCCTGTGAATTGCCCCTCTCTACCAAGTAAGTTTTCTCGACTTTCTTTTAAGCAGAAATCTTTTTTTATTTTTTATTTTTTTATAGTTATTTTATTTTATTTTTTACTTTTTTAATTAGATTGATTGTTGATGCTTTTTGTTTAATAATTTAATTCATTTTACTTAATTCATGAACCATCACTCAACCTTAATTTATTCAAATTCTCAATTTTTAAATTCTCCAATTTCATTTTTTTCAAGTTTTCAATTTCAAAATTACAAATTTATAATTTCAAAATTCAAGTACTATAATTTCAAAATTAAACTCCCCAAATTTCTAATTTTCAAATTTTCAAGTTTCAAATTTTAATATTCAAATCCCTCAATTTCCAATTACAAATTTGCAAGTTTCCAATTTAAAATTCAAGTCACCAAATTTCCAATTTCAATTTATCAAATCTCAAATTTCAAAATTAAAATTCTAAATTTCAAAATTCAAGTGCCCTAATTTCAAAATTCAAAGTCCTCTAATTCCCAATTTATAATTTCTAATTTCAAAATTACAATTCCTCAATTTCAAAATTCTAAGTGTCATAATTTCAAAATTAAAGTCTCCCAATTTTTAATTTCTAATTTTTAAATTCCAAATTACAAATTTTCAAATTTTAAATTTATAAAATTCAAGTTCTTAATTTCAAAATCCAATTTCCAAAATCTCAATTCAAAATTTTCAAACTTCAAATTCATTCCAAAATTCTCAATTTTCAAACTTCAAATTTTCAAAATTTCAATTTTAAATCATTTTTCAAACATTCTAAACACATGATTAATTATACAATTCCTATAAAATGGAATCTTATGGAGTTAATTTGTGTAACAAATAAATGAGCTTGGGTATGACTCGACATTTCATTTATCATTTGAATAAATAATTTGACCTATAATCTATAACCAATTTCCAATTAACTATGAATATTTTATTTATTTTTTATTATTGCACTAACATTGTTTCCTAATTTATAATGCTTATAATTTGTTGCCTAGGTACACATTTTTCTCATATGACTTTGTTTATTTATTTTTATATTCATTTATATATATCCGTAAGGTTGCTATATTGTTATCGCTTGTCTTCTTTTCAGATCTATTAAATTGATTAGCCAAAAGTCGTATTTCCTTTGTTTGTTTAGTGTAACTCGACTCTTGAGTGGGCTTAGAGATGATCAAGCATTTCCACTCATACCTTCATGATAAGTAACCCTAATTTCCTGACCTGTGACTGGTTTTTCCTAGACCTGTCTTTTCTTATCATGAGTCACATTTAGAGTTTTTATTTCTTATTTTGTTTTCCCTTTTAAAATAAAACAAAAATAAGTGGCGACTCTAGACCGTTTTCTAAAAATTGTTTTTTAAAATACTAAACAAGTCTCGCCTTTTAAGTGGGAAATGCAAATACGAGGTCCACAAAATGGCTACTCTGAAGGATCCCGACCCGGATTAACCTCATGAACCCGAGGGGACCTCCCGGCACTCTAACGGATATAGAAACATTTCCTTAAAACAATAAATTAAAATCCGCTGCGAACTCCCTTTACGCCCTTAACATATCGAAAATAATGCGAAGCTGCTGTAAATTTTTTTTTTTCATTTTCAAACACTTGATTTTCGTAAAATCGCCGTAGTTTCTCCTCGTTCTGACTTTCCAAATCTCTACAAAACCCGCGAAACATTTAAAAACACTTCTAATCTTTCAATCCTCAACTTCAACTTCCGCTTGTGACTCGTCCACAACCCAATCAAAACACAATATATACATATGTAATTTATTCATTTCAATCATCAAAACATTTCAAACTTCTTCAATTCCATGCATTTGTTTTTATCAAAAGATTTGGGCTTGAGTCGGACTAGCTCTCGGTATCGCCACGCACTGGCCCACCGATGATCAAAGCCCACGTAGTTCCTTTTCAAAATATATACATCTATACATATAAACATGACAAAATATTCAATATATACGATATGCAAAATGTATATACAATGCAATCACAATCGTCGTCTCCTCAACCCGGGCCGACTCCACGCATCGTGAGTGTCCTTTTATCTACAAGACTGCCTCGTCCCGAAAATATTTTGAAACACACTAGTGTTGAACGGTATTTAAATGAGTTCAAATAGCCGTACATTTTCATTAAAATAACATTTCAAGATATATCAAAGAATACATACTTATACAATTAAATCAATTTTACGCCTTGGGACATTTATGCCTTAAACTTTATTTCTTTCTTTATAATAAATACTTATACAATTAAAATTCATTTATGCTCTTAAACTTTCTTTCTTTATTTCTTTCTTTCTTTTCCGACGAACCCAGGAAATAAACACACCGAATCGCTTCGGCACGACTAAGGAGGGACAACAAGATTCATCATAACCACTAATAAATAGCGAGAAACTCACGCTTTGCATGGTTCCTGTAATGCTTCAAAATAGCCTGTATTTTTATAATAATTTTATTATATATTCTGGTGAATTGGCAAACTTGGGTTTTTCCGGGAAAAGTGATGAATTGACAAATTATGAAATAGCAAATTTAGTGAACCCGGAAAATTTGAGCACCAAAACAAGGATAAAATTGAAATTTGCCATAAGGGATATAAAAAAATCATAAAAGGAGTAGAGATGGGCCATAATAGAAATAAAATGAGTTGGATTGAAATAAGAGAGAGATGAGGGGTTAAACTAGAATATGCATGAGTTAATTAAAAAGAAGAATCATGACTAAAAAGCAATTAATGAAACTAACCCAAAAATGGTTTTGAGGGCCAAATAAGGCCTAAGGATATTTTTTGATTTAAAGACTCAAAAATTGGTCTCATTGGAGAAGAGCAACCGTGAAGGGAAGAAAAGAAGAGAAGAGGAAGAGGAAGAAGAAGTTAAGAGAAGGCGAGTGAGGAGGAGTCCAAAGATCTAGTAGTTTGCCTGGGAATCAAATATATTTTGGATTCCAGGCTTTAGAAGGAGAATCGATCCTCCTTTGTCTAGGTTTTGTGGGAAGAGATCACACAAACCTTAACTCGTTGAGCAAGCAGTAAACCCTCAAATGTACAAGAAACACGGAATCCTCCCTTTCGAGGTCAGATTTACTACGAATTGCAAAGAAAAGGGTCAAGCAGAACAAACCCTAATAATGTGTATTTGGTATGTGTATGGGTTAAGACCTATATTAGAATGGTTTTTAAAGAAATTCATAATAGGTCTTTGAAATAAGAGAAGGATCAAGTGATAAATCGAAGAGGGTGCCAGATCATAAGATGAATTTGAAGCGGCTCCTAAGTATTTATGAGGATGAGTTGATCGGGAGCTGAAACATATGGAAAAAATGTGAGAAAACACACACATCTGGGGCACTTTTTTCGGAGAGTCCCACCGTAGAAGGTTCTACCGGTAGAACTTGATTCCGGGTCATTTTGGCCAAGTCCTACCCCAGAGAAGTTAAGTCCTACCTAGAGGGAATTTGTTCTCGTTTTCCGCTCACCAGGGCCAGATTCGCCATAACTTCTCATTTCTTATCCGATTCGAGTGATTCAAGTGGCTACAAAATAGACTTCAAGGAGAACCAAACTTAAAAGAGAAGGAATCGTCACCCTGATCCTAAGTGATCTTAAAATTCACTCAAAGTGGGTCATGTGCAAGAAAATTCCCGTGATCGCCTGGGATACAGAGTAAATCTCTGGTTGTTTCTTATCGCACTTGAGTTCTGGTGGTTCGAATTGGTGATTCCAGTTGAATAGAACCCTTAGCACCTTAGCTTTAAATGATTACAAGGACCTAGTGTCAAATATGAAGTTAAGACTCCTGAAAATTAGTAATACAAACTGCTCTGGGGCTTAATCCTAAGTAAACCGACTAGCTGGCATGAAAATGCCATAACTTTAGTTTGGATAATCCGATTGAATGATTCCAATTCCTAAGTAAAGTAGACTCAGAGGAATAAGAATGAGTCTAAGCCGTGCGCACCATACCGAAATAGCCGAGGCAAAACGAATTGCTTAGTACGATTATTTGCATAATCACTAAGAGCAATGAATTGTATTTGACTAAAGTGTGAAGGACGCATAACTCCGTCTAGATTGACATCGAGAAAGAAACGGAATCGGTAATTGGTCCGTTTCTATACCCGCTTCCTTTCATTCTAGCTTGTTCTTTTTCGCCTTTATTTTCATATTGTTCTCTATTTGCGACATATACATATATATTGATTCGAATGATTAGTATTTGAAATGCTTGATAAATATTGTCATGAATGCGTGTATTTGAGATACAAGCGAATTTATTGCATAAAAGTAAATTGATTTGAACCATTTTATTGATTGACCAACATGACGGAATTCACCAACTGAATTCGTCATGAAGGTAATCGTACACACGCGAATCACATTGCCATCGACGACAAACAGCATGCGATTCACCAATCGAATCACGTGGAATGTCGATTCTATAGTCGCATGTGAGATCTGCACACAATGTGAAACCACATTACTACCGAATGACAAAATGTGCAGATTCACCAACCGAACTGCCGCGACGCCAAATTCTATATAGCTATATGTGGGAATCACAAACCGAAAAAGAAACGATGGTATTGAAAAGTGTATTTGTTTATGTATCTTTACATTACACTGATATCGTATAAAGGCATTATTTTGATATATGCATGATTTATATGAACGAAAATGGAATACAGAATTGTATAGAACCACTAAGCATGAAAATGCTTAGCGTATTGTTTTTATCAATGCGCAGGTACCGAGTGATGTATACTCCAAGCAAGACCCAAGATCGAGGAGCCTGTGAGTCATAGCGATGAATTACTTAGTATGTCCACATATGTATTACTCCATTTCTTCAAACATTGACATTTTGTAAAACAATGAACCCTGATCCTTATTTTTGTAAAGGCATTTTGTTAAATGTAAATATTATGAATCTTTGTTAATCAGAAATGCTTATGGCTTGCCCAAAATGAAATGCTTCCGAATTACAAAATCTAAAATGAATAAGACAAGCCAAATGTTTTGATAAGATAACTGAAAATGTCGGAGTAAACCGGGCTCCGGCTTGGATCCGCCAATCGGGTCAAGTCGGGGTTTCGGGTCCCGACCCTTTTGAAAATGAAAATTTAATAAAACGATAACTAAAGAGATTTAATTAATGACTTTAAAAGAAATAAAACGAAAGGCCCCTGTGGTTTCGTCTGACTCGCTAATCGGTCGGGCCTGTGGCTCTGGCTGGCCGCTACAAGCCTTTATTGGTATCGTAGCCTAGGTTTAGGCGGTGTTCCACAAAGTGATTTTGAAATTGTTTGTAAATTATTTCGAAGTGTTGGCTAAGCATCAGATTCGCAGACATAAAGGATAATATGACTCTGACGCGGATCTTGCGGGTCTTAATAGGTAAGCATGAGTGGAATAAGTCCCCTTAAGGTCGAGGGTCGCCAAGGGAGAGTGTATAGAGATTGTCCCATCAAAATACAAGAGGCGAATTCGGAGATTTTGACAGTTTTCCTTCAAGGAGTTCATGTGATATCGGTGGATGGATCGGTTATCCCGACAATCGAGCGATAGTCGACAGAATAAAAAGAGTGACCTTAAAGACACCAATGACGTGAGGTTACTTACCTACGAGAGGTCGAATCACCTCTCTAATGTAATATCCGCAGCGAAGCCATGAAAGATGGTGCGGAAAGGATGTAGCCTATTTGGCTTTACGGATTGATACGCAGAAAGCCAAGGCCTAGTGTATCCGATATTCCTACTGCTAGTGACTCTTCCTGACGATTCTAAGAGTTGCCGTGGATTGCCTCACAGAGGAGATTTAATAAGCATCGACGCTGTATCAGCCACACCGCATCCATTACACTGCATGTAATGGCTCCACTCAGGAGCAAAGGAATTGAAATTGCAGTTGCAAGAACTGCTAGAAAAAGGGTTTATTCGACCAAGTGTATCACCATGGGGAGCTCCTGTGCTTTTTGTTAAGAAGAAAGATGGTACACTTCGGCTATGTGTTGATTATAGACAATCAACAAGTCAATCAGAAAGAATAGCGCATCCGTTACCTGCACTGATGATTTGTTCGACTAATTGAAAGGTGCAAGTACCTTTTCGAAGATTGACTTGGAGATCTCGGGTATCATCAATTAAAAATTAAAGATGACGATAAAAGATAAAGATGCGCTTAGAACACGATACGGGACATTATGAGTTCCTTGTAATGCCGCTTGTCAATTCAATACCCACGCTACGGACTTAATGAATCGTGGTTTTCCGACCGTATGTGGATCATTTGTCGTAGTGTTCATAGAGACTGTATTCTTGGTGTATTCGAAAGATCTGGGAAAGTCGTGACACACATCTTCTAGTAGTGTTGGAGATTTTGAGAAAGAGCAAGAGAGGCGAATCATCAAGTGTGTGAGTTTTGATGACTGGCGTCCTTTCTCGGGCAATATTGTATCGGGGAAGAAGGGAATCAGTAGACTTGGAAGAAAATAGAAGTGGCTGGCTTAATGGAAGCCACCAAGAAATGTTACGTAAAATACGTAGTTTCCCCGACTGGGGCCAGAGGTTACTACGTAAGATTCATATGCTTACGATCATGTTCCAATGACGAGATTGCCTCCGTAAAAATGTAAAGTATGAATGGAGTGAAAAATGTCAAAGAAGTTTTGAAAGCTAAAGCATTCTTAACCGAGGTCTGCTTACTCAACCGACCTACAGAGCAATATGTGATCTATAGTGATGCTTCACTAAACGGACTTATGTGTCCACCCAAAGAGGGTACCTTCTATGCTTCAAGACAATTGAAGCCACATGAAAAGAATTACCCCACGCATGATTTAGAATTGGCCGCAATTGTATTTGCATTGAAAATTTGGAGACATTATTTGTATGGAGAAAAGTATCATTTACACCGATCATAAGAGTCTTAAGTATTTGCCCTCACAACGAGCTTAACTCGAGACAACTGAGGTGGATGCCAATCTGATAAAAGATTGCTATCAGTGCGATTGATTATCACCCGGAAAGGCCAATGAAGGGCCGATGCCTTGAGTAGGAAGACGTTGCAACGCTTCAAGCGCAAATGCCAATTTGTCATTATCGACGATGAGGCAAAGAAAGGGCGTAACTAGTAGCGAGACCGACCATGAATTTAAGTATGTGAGGCACAAAAGAAAGATGGGAAAATTTTGCCATAATAGATCGATTGAGATGGTAAAGAAATTGAGTCTACAAGTGAATGAAAATGGAGGGTTGTATTATAAGGATCGGGTTTGTGTACCCATGATGATGGATCGAGAAAAAGCCATACTTGGAAGAGGCACACGGTGGATCTTTTTGTTATCCATCCCGGTAGCACAAAGATGTACCAAGATTTGAAAATGTCATTCTGGTGGTCCGTAATGAAAAGAGATGTATCAGAATTTGTAACCAAGTGTTTGGTGTGTCAAAGAGTAAAGGCAGTAGCACTGGCTCCTTCGATTATCGCAGCCTCATCGTAATACCGTGAGCGTGAATGGACCGAATCACCAGCGGATTTTCAGGTCGGGTTACCATCGACAGGAGAAAGCATGACTGGCCGGTCGTAGCGATCGATTGATTCAAGTCGCCACTTCCTACCAGCTGAGAACCGACTATCTCTTGACAAGCCAAATACAGAGTCAGATATCAAGGAAATGGGCCTGGCTACACGGATTCCTCAGATCCATTATTTCACCGAGATCCGATATTACTCAGATTTCGGGAAAATTGCAAGAAGCCAATGGGCACTGACTGAATTTCAAGATAACGTTCCACCCGCAAACTGATGGACAATCGTGAGAGTGATCCAAATTCGAAGATATGCTAAGGACGTGCGATCGACCAATAGGAAGTCGATCGCATATATTCCTTCGCTGAATTTGTGTACAACAACAGCTTCCAATCAAGTATCGAATGGCGCCTTACGCAGGCTCTATATGGAAGAAAATGTAGAACACCGCTGTGTTGGACTAATTGAGTGAAAGAAAAGATCGTCCCGATTTGATACGAGACTAAGAAAAAGTGAAATCATTGTGAGAGAAATCAAGATGGCCACCGACAGACGGGTCATAGTATACCGACATGAAGAGAAAGGATATTCGATACATGAGGTCGGAAAAGTGTTTTAAAAAGTATCGCCTTGGAAGAAGGTGATGAGATTTCGGGGAAAGGGCACCGAGCCCCATTTATCGCCCATATGAGGTAATCGAAAGTGGGTCCAAAGAGCATACAGATTAGCATTACCTCCGGACTGAAAGATCCCATAATGTTTTCATGTCTCAATGCTACGGATATCGTCGGATCCAATATTACGTAGTCCTTCTGAGACACCGAGCTTTAGACCGATTTGACATACGAAGAAGAACCAAGAGATTTGGCCTCGTGAAGTGAAAGAATTAATGAACAAGAAGATTCCGTTAGTCAAAGTCCTATGGAGAAATCACAAGACCGGCAGCTCACTGAGAGTGAAGAACGATGCTAGCCAGCATCCGCAACCCGCTTATCCAAGGTAAATTTCGAGGACGAAATTCTTTAAGTGGGGAGAATCAGAACGCCCCCAAAATAGCCTAGAATTTTATAATAATTTTATTATATATTCGGTATGAATCGGGGCAAAACTTGGGTTTTTCTCGAAAAGTGATGAATCGACAAATTATGAAATAGCAAATTTAGTGAACCCTAAAAATTCGAAAGCACCAAAACAAGGAGACAAATTGAAATTTGCCATAAGGGATATAAAAAATCATAAAAGGAGAGAGATGGGCCATAATAGGAAATAAATGAGTTGGATTGAAATAAAGAGAGAGATGAGGGTTAAACTAGAATATGCATAAGTTGAATTTCAAAAAATAAGAATCCAAGGACTAAAAAGTAATTAATGAAACTAACTCCAAAAAATAATGGAGGGCCAAACAAGGCCTAAGGATATATTTTGGATTTAAAGACCAAAAGTGGTCTCATTTGGAGAAAAAGCAAACCGTGAAGGGAAGAAAGAAAGAGAAAGGAAGAGGAAGAAGAAAGAAGAGAAGAAGGAGGAGGAGTCAAAGATACAGGTATGTTGTCTTAGAATCAAATATATTTTGGTTCTAGGGCTTTAGAAGAATTGATCCTCCTTTGTCTAGGAGGTTTGTGGAAGAGATCACACAAACCTTAACTTGTTGAGTGTTGTGGGTAAAACCCCCAAATGCAAGAAAAACATGGAATGTCCTCATTTTGAGGGGTTAGGATTTGCGGGTTTTAATTACCAAAGAAAAAGAGTTGATTAAGACAATACTAATAAATTTATTATTATTTGGTATGTGTGGGTTAAGACCCATATTAGAATGGATTTTGAAGAAATTCATAATGAGTCTTTAAAATAAAGAAGGATTGAATGATAAATTGAGTAGAAAAGATCATAAGATGGTGAAGTGGTCTTGAAGTATTTATGAGGTATAGAGTTGATTGGAGTTGAAACATATGGAAAAATGTGAGAAACACAACGTTAAGGCAGCTTTTCGGAGGAAGTCACCAGTAGAAGTTAAGTTCTACCGGTAGAACTTATGATTACAGTCGTTTTTTGGCGAAGTCTGCCGGAAGTTAGAATCTGCGGTAGGACTTATTACAGTTTCTGCAATGAGTTTCGTATTACAGCCATAACTTCCTCATTTATTTATCGATTGAGTGATTAGTGGCTAAAGTAAAATGAACTTCAAGGAGAACCAAACTTAAAGAGAAGGAATCGTCAAATTCTGATCTAAGTGATCTAAAAATTCACTCAAAGTGGAATTAGGTAATGCGAAAAATTCTGCATCAGCTTTGGACATAGAGTAGTCAGGGTTGTTTAGGACGTGGCAGGTTCGATTACAAATTGGTGATTCAGTTGGAATAGAACCCTTGCTTTATAAACTTTAAATGATTCTGAGGACCTAGTGTCAAAATATGAAGTTAAGACCTCGGAAAATTAGTAATACAAGCATTCCCGGTTTAATCAGGTAAGCGAGCTAGTTGGCATGAAAATGCCATAACTTTAGTTGGATAATCAGATTGAGATGATTCCAATTCCTAAGTAAAGTAGACTCATAGAGGAATAAGGGAATGAGTCCTAAGTCGCGTACCATGCAGAAGTAGCTAGGGCAAAAGCGGTCGTTTAGTGCGATTATTTGCATAATCACTAAGAGTGAATGAATTGTGTTGACTAGGTGCGAGTTGAAACTGACTTGACTGACTAGGATTGACATCGAGAAAAGCGAATCAGTGGTGAATTACGTTCTATACTAGTTCTCTATTCTAGTTTGTTCTTTTTCGTTCCTTATTTTCATATTGTTCTCTATTTGCGACATATACATATATATTGATTCGAATGATTAGTATTTGAAATGTGATAAATATTGTCATGAATCGTGTATTTACGAGATACAAGCGAATTTATTGCATAAAAAGTAGAATTGATTTGAACCATTTATTGATTGACCAACATGGCTGGAATTCACCAGCGGGTCGTCATGAAGGTGCCCGTGGTGAATAATGCGAAATCACATTGCTCTTGAATGGCAAACGGGACCCGGATTCACCAAGCCCCAGATGCGTCGTGAATGTCGCGTTCTATGGTCGCATGTGAGGCGGTAATATTGAATGTGAAACCACATTACTCTTGAATGACAAGCGATGAGGATTCACCAGTGAATCTGTCGTGGATGGCCAAATTCTATAGCTATATGTGGAATCACAAGCCCAGAAAAAAAAAAGCGATGGTATTGAAAAGTGTATTTGTTTATGTATCTTTACATTACAGCGATATCGTATAAAGGCATTATTTTGATATATGCATGATTTATATGAGCGAAAATGGAATACGAGTGAACCACTTAAGCATAGAAAATGCTTAGCGTATTATTTTTATCAATGCGCCAGTGCGAAATTGACCAACATGAGAAGCAAGACTGAGATCGAGGAGCTCGAGTCATAGCGAAGGAATTACGGGTATCTTTCAGAGTCGTATGCATTACTCCATTCTTTCAAACGTGACATTTTGTAAAAGCAGTTTGAACTCACGGATCCCTTATTTTGTAAAAGGCATTTTGTTAAATGTAAATATTATGAATCTTTTGTTAATTGTAAATGTTTATGGGGCTTGCCCAGTAAAATGCTTAAAGCGAAATTACAAAATCTAAAATGAATAAGGCAAACCCAAAATGTTTTGATAAGATAAGCGAAAATATCGGAGTAAGCTAGGGCTCAAACTTGGATCCCTTGATAGGTCAAGTAGGAGTTCGGGTCCTTTAAAATGGTAATAAAGCGATAACTAAAGAGATTTAATTAATGACTTTAAAAAGAAATAAAAGCAGCGTCCGGGAGTTTCGGTTCGGACTCATGTCGGGTAGTCGGGGGCTCGGCGGTCGCCACGATTCGATCCTGCGCACCTTATCACGTGTAAGGATACTCTAGACACCTAATTCCCTCCCTCGGTTAGTAACCTATAACTGACCCTCTAAATCCTTACAAACTTAATTTCGTAGATATAAGTCATATGATCATATGGGGTTAGGGTAACCATCAGTAAAACATTTCTTCCAAATACATTTATAAATCCATTTAAAACCTTTACTTTATCATTTATACATTTATGCATTCTTCTTTACACATTTTTAAACTTCCATAATGCCTTAACATATGCATACATATATAAACATTTAATATAAATACATATATTTAGTAAGTAAACATTTATACATTTACTACATTCTTATGGATATCCATATATAAACATTTATATTAATCTTTTCCTTTTCTCATTAAAATCATTTACCTTTACTTCGATTTTCAAAATATTAGTTTTACACTCACAGTTCATAGCTCGATCTACGCTTGCTTCGATCGAGTTCTAGGTTCCCTTCCGATAGTCCTTTTCACATTTTTCAAGAAAATCACAACTACACATTAATTTCCATTTAATCCCCCATACACACTCATTCCTATATTCTTATTCCACTATGAATCTATTTTACTTAGGAATTGGAATCAATCCAATCGGATCATCCCAACTAAAGTTATGGCATTTTCATGCCCGACTAGTCCATTCTGGAATTACACTAGGGACAGTTTGTATTACTCATTTCAGTCTTAACTTCATATTTGACATTATCATTTATCTTATTTTTAAGCTAGGGTGCTACTAAGGGTTCTTCTCGGTGGAATCACCCAATCGGATCAGAACTCCACGTTACTTCGGCGTACTAAAATGCGGTTTAGTGCCAAGGGCATTACGTAAAGGCGGAGCCCAGCAGGTATGAGGTAAACACAGGATCTCTGTACGAAGCAACGGGCGGCGTACCATGCGGTCGATAATCTCCCCAGCATTATGGTGGGCTGACTTGTCAATGAATCACTATTCTTGATAGGTAGGAAGTAGGTGATTCGTCGATCTATCTCTGATCACCCATATGCTCATTATCATGGCCAATTCCGTGACGTGGAAGTCCTACCACAAAATCCATAGTGATTCTCTCCCATTTCCATTGAGGAATCGGGAGTGACTGTAATAGTCCTGCAGGCTTTTGATGTTCGGCTTTCACCTGCTGACATGTGAGACATCTGGAGACGAACTCTGCAATATCCCTCTTCATACCCTTCCACCAGTAGTGTTCCTTTAGGGTATGATACATCTTTGTGCTTCGGATGCACATAGCATAGCGGAGGGGCCGGAAGGCCTATCCGCAATCTCTCTCCCTCACATCACCTACATCGGTACCACCTGACCTCGTCCCATGACCACGGTACCATCCTCTCAATGACCAAATCGTTGCCCGGATACTTTGCACTTTCGAGCTTACGCTGCTCTGTGGATCCTGAATCACGAAGCTCTCTAATCGTCTATCAATCACGGGGCGTGTACATGAAATGTGGCTAGCGGTGCTCGGTCTGTCGGTTCAGTCTCACACCCAGGGACCTCGATTCTATGAGTCGAGAAGATGCCTACGGCCCTCGAATGCCTCATGGTTCTTCTACTAGAGCATACGCTACCACGTTCGCCTTTCCAGGATAATATTCAATGGTACATTCATAATGCAATCCAGTTCAATCCATCTCCTCTGTCTAGTATTGGGTTCATACGCATTAAGCGAGATCTTTTAAGCTCTTATGATCCCAGTAAAAAATCCTATAGGGCACTCCATATAAGTAATGCCTCCATATCCATAGAGGCAAATACTCTGTTGCTAGCTCAGTCGTGTGTAGGATAATTACATTCATGCTTCTTCAATTTGCACAGAAGCATATGCAATCACCTTGTCATTCTTGCATTAATACCTGACCTAAGCCTTTACTGGGGCATCCATGATACCTTTATGAAAGCCATCACCTTACGATGGAAGTGTAAATCTTTGGAGAGTGAGGTCAATCTCGCTTTTAGTTCATGAAACTCTGCGACAAGCCTCGTGATATATAAATGGTTCCTCTTTCCTCGTTAAGTCTAGTCAGTGCGGCTATCTTGAGAATCCCTCGAGCAAACTTACGGTAATACCTGCGAAAGACCGAAGAAAACTCTTATCTACGTAACACTCATTAGGAGGTTTCCAATTCAGTATAGCCGACCTTGCGAGATCCACGCGAGACCCTACCCGCATAAGAGCTATGTGTCCAAGCGACAGCACATGGGCCAAAGGTCAAGGCACTTACTAAGTTTAGCATATAGCAGATGTTCCCTTGATGTTTGCGGAAATTGTCACCGAGTGCTGCATGTTCTTCTCATTTGCCAGAATATAGTCGGTATATCGTCGATAAACCACGATCACAAACTGATCTAAGTAAGGCCTGAAAATCCCCATTCATGAGATCCATAAAAGCGGTAGGGCATTCGTGAAGTCCAAATGGCGCTGACTAGAAACTCAAAATGCACGTCTGGAGTAATTGAATCTTTATCTTAGGAACATCCTCATCGCTTGAACTCTCAGGCGATGATATCGCGACCTCAAGTGTCTTGGAGAATACCTTAGCTCCACATGCTTGATCAAACTGATCATCAATCCTCTGAGAGGATGCGATTACAATATTGTTACCTTATTCAACTCTGCGCTAATCAATACATAATCGCATGCTCCGTCCCTTCTTCTTCACAAATAAGCAAGTTGCTCCCCCGAGGAGATGTGCTCGGTCTGACAAACCCCTTGTTGACCATTTCTTCCATCACATACCTTAAGTTTCCTTCAATTCTATAGGGGCCATCACATGGCGCTCTGTCGGTTCGTCGGGGCTAGCCATTCGAAAATCAATCTCTACATGCGGGGTAATCACGGAAGATCATCACGGAAGCTTATCGGGAAATTTTCGACTATCGGAATGTCTTTGTCTCATATCATCATCTCTCACCTGTTGCATAGGCTAGATACCCGGATATGACTTTGAGCATCTTCAGCCATCATCCACGGACATCATACTCGAAGACAATATCTTCCCTTACCTCCTTAAAGTAATATCCCAGTTCCCCCAGGTCTGAGAACTTAACTTCTTTCTGAAACAATCCATGGTAGGCGTGATGTCAGAGACAACAGTCCATCCCTAGTATCACATTGAGTCTGGATGTCAACAATACAAATTGGCCATAAACTCATGGCCCCTTAATAATCACTCTACAACCCATGTATACTCTGTCTGCATAAGTGAATCTCTGTAGGAAGGAGACTTCATACACTACAATCTATGGTGTATCTCTATGTTCACTTGTCGCGATAATTTCATAGAAATAATCGCAGTGAGTGGCACCGGATCTATCAAGACATAAGCATCACTATAAAAACTTGGATAGTACTGTCATGACCTCTGGTCTTCATGCGCCTCTCTTTGGTGTTCTGCCGAACACCACCTTTTCTGTCTTCACGAAGTCGTCGAAGTCACATCCTCCTGGATGGTGACCCTCTACCTGCTGGTCCTCCAAATCTAGTAAATGTGGTGGGGCCTCTACTGGAGCCCCTCTCGACTCGACTCGACCGACCTCTACCGACCTTTGAGCGCCTCTGTCACCAATACGTCATCTACGATCCTTTGCCCGAAGGCTATGCATGGGCACTCTTTGGCGAAGTGTCGGTAATCGCACTTAAAGCAGCTGTGTCAGGTGCCCAATCGCACTCACCATAATGGTTCTTCCACCTTGAGCACACTGCGGCTTTGGACCCTTAGACTCATTTGTTTATGGCCTCCTTTGGACCACGGCTGGCGTGCCCCCTTGGCCCAGGCCTCTTTGCCAGGTCCTTTGTGTCTTTCCTCCCCTCTTGAGCCCCTTCTGGAACCTCACCCAGACCAGTAAATTCCCACTCCGTTCTGTCCTTGGTAGTCGTAGCACAGGATTTCAACCCCATGCTCCTCTCAGTACCTACGCTGCCGCCCTCACCACTGGCGCGTCTTGTGTGTGGTGTCGGCCTTCTATGGTCCGCAATCTGCGGGGCTGGACTCTCTGACCGTCCTCTTGGTCTTAGAGCTTAAGTCATCCACGATAAATGGATGTCCCCGTAGGCTCGAGAAAAGCTCCGGCTCATAATGCCATCACGAGAGTGTCCCTGCTCCAGCCTAAAGAATTCCTCAGCCTTTGCATCTCGATGGCCCAGTTAGAACAAACTTATCTATAAACTCTTCCTTAAATTGTGCCCAGGACACTCCCTCTGGGCATCTCCTTTGAACTGCCCTCCACCACTCCAATGCTCTGTCCCGTAGGAGAAAGGCAGAAAAAATGACCATTTGCTCATCCATTACCTTTGCATCACACAGTAGACCGTTCATTTCCCTCTAACCGCCCAATGACCTTTTCGGGTCTCCCGATCCATCATAGTTCCGTGCCCAACTTTCGCCCTCTCTATAAAGCTAGGCTCTGGGGCTGTCATGTGATGGCTAAAAGGTGAGCCATCTGCTCTAAAGGTATCACATCCTCCACGGCTTGGAGGTGGTGGCGTACATCTGTGGTGGCGCCGGGTCACTACATGCGTGGTCAGAGAACATGTGACTAAATCGACATATTATCGGGTGAGGTGGCCTCACGCACCTGGGAGCTCTCACAGTGGGAGGTCGACCTCGACTGACGCATTTAATGAATTAAAAAAAATTAATATGTCATGTAATGCATATATGATTTTAAATCCATAAATAATTTATGCAATTTTAAAATAAAACATTAAAACAATCATGAAAATAAAATTTACCTGAAATCTTTTAACATTTTCAAAGCTAGTGGCTCTGATACCCGTTGAAGGATCGACCGGATTAACCTCATGAACCCGAAGGGACCTCTCGGCACTCCAACGGATATAAAAACATTTCATAAGCAATGATTAAAATCAGTGAAGCGAACCCCTTCTGAGTCCTTAACATATCTTTAGAAAATAATGCGGAATGAAGTGCTAAAATTTTATTTTTCCTTTTCAACCTTGGATTTTCGAGAAAAAATTAGCAATAGTTTCTCTGTTTTCGGACTTTCCCAAATTTACAAACTGCGAAAACATTTAAAAACACTTCTAATCTTTCCAATCCTCAACTTCTCAACTTTGTTTTAGGACTCTCAATTTATTGATGAAACACAATATATACATATATACATTTATTCATTTCAATCATCAAAACATTCAAACTTCTTCAATTCCATGCATTTTGTTTTATCAAAGGTGGGGCTTGGCGGGACTTAACCGGTAGCCTCATTACCTCGTCCACTTTGAAGATCATACAATGGTTTACTTTTCAAATATATACATCTATACATATATACATATGAAATATTCAATATATACGATACTCTAATCTATATCTATTAATCCCACGATCTGTACGTCTCCTCAATGGCTCGACTCCTTTGCCACCGGGAGGGTCCTCTATCGACATCACATGTCGAGGTTGCGAAAATGTTTTTGAAAACGCGGAAAAGAATGAGCTAAATGAGCGTTATTAGTGTACATTTTCATTAAAATAACATTTTCGGTATATATCAAAGTAATACATACTTATACGAATTAAATCAATTTATACCTTAGACATTTATACCTTAAACTTTCTTTCTTTCTTTATAATAAATATTTATACAATTAAAATCCATTTATGCCTTAAACTTTCTTTCTTTATTTCTTTCTTTTCTTTTTCGATGGAACCAGAAGGAAATAAGCTTTGCAAACGATTTAAGTGCGCGGTGAGGGCAGTCTCATTCAATCATAACCACTACATTTATGAAACTCACGTATTTGCGGGGTTCAGTCATAGCACCTTATCGCGTGTAAGGATGTGCTACAGGCAACAATTCCGCCACCAGTTAGTAACTGCCAGCTTTCACTTCAATCTGCTTCTACCGTATTACCGATGCCGGCCGATATCGGTCGCCATTGATCGCCATGGTTGGGTAGCCTCTGTTAAACCATTTCTTCATACATTTTATAAATCCATTTAAAACCTTTACTTTATCATTTATACATTTATGCATTCTTCTTTACACATTTTAAACTTCCATAAATGCTTAACACATCTATATATAAACATTTAATATAAATACATATATATTAAATGAAATAAGCAAACATACATTTACTACACATTCTTATGGATATCCATATATAAACATTTATATTTATCTTTCCTTTTTCTCATTAAAATGTTTACCTTTAAACTCAATTTCAAAATATTAGTTTTACACTCCACGATTCAGCGCTCGATCAAGCACTTCATGGCCAGGTTAAAGTTTTCCACTTAGTAAGTCCTTTTTTCACGCTGACATGACAATGGACAGTGTTGGATATGATGCATCAGTTCTGTTGTTTTTGTTACTCTTCTGGATAACACCATGGACCGGGATCGATCAATCAGGATGAATATTGAAATAGTTCAACCGATCTGAGTATGATGATTGCTGGTTGTTGTGATACTCATTTTTCAGGGTCTTAACTTCATATTGACATTATCTCTTTGTACTATTTTTAAGCTAGGTGCTAGGGTTTCTTCTCCAATTGGAATCCACCCAATCGGATCACCAGAAACTCCGCGTTACGTCAAAACAACGGGCTAATCTATATTTACAAAAAACTACTAACGAGACGTTAAACTACGCACTGACCCTACTTTGAGTAAATTTTTAGGCCACTTATAATCAAATTTGACGATGCCTATTTCCATATGTTTGATTTTTGCCAAGTCTATTTTAACCAACAACTTGAATCACTCAAATCGGATCAGAAATGAAGCAGAATTATGGTTAAAAATACAACAAATAGTCAGAAAGCAGAAAAAGCGAGCAATTTCTGTCTGAGAACCGAGACCCGTTAGCTTACATGGCCCTACTTTGAGTAACTTTTTAGGCCACTTATAATCAAATTTGACAGTGCCTATTTCTACTGTTTGATTCTCCTTGAAGTATCTTTTATTAACAACTTGAATCATAGTGGATCAAAGCTCTTCAAATATGATTATGGTCAAAAATCGACAAATGGGTGAAATAGGAAAATAAGAGCATTTCTTATACAGAGCTTTGGGTCATGAATTTTTTCGAGGAATTTATGTTTGCTTCCATTTTCCATATGTTTCCATCCCATTCAACTATAATGCCTTCTAACCTATAATTCTTGCTGCCTCAAATTTACATATGATTCATCTAAAAACAACTCCACAAACACTTAAATTCAGTTTATATAGGATATCGAACCTCAAAACCTTGGGTGAAAATCAAAACTCTGCACAGGACACCAAATCCTTTTTAAAATACATAATTTTGATGATTCCATGTACTTTACACCAATTAGGGTTTTACTCTCATAGCCTAACCTAGATTCAGGGTTTATGTGACTTTTGCACAAAGCCTAGACGAAAGAGCATGTTATTCTCCTTACCCAAAGCCTAGGAATCCAAAATATATTTGATTCTAAGACAACATGCAACCCAGTCTTTGGACTCCATATCATCAGCCTTCTTCCTTCTCTTCCTCCTCTTGCTCTCCTCATACCATCCTCAAACCTTGAAGCCACACAACCAAAATGAAATGGAATGAATGAGCATTTTAGCTTTATATGCTGGCCTTTTAGTCTAGTATTAATTGAGTGTACCATATTAACACAAATATTCTGATACCAACTTTTGAGTTCTCTTTATAAACATCTCTACACTTAGTAGTTTTTCATATTCATGTCCTATTTAACAAATGACGAATTTGCCCTTGTTTTAATACCGTAAATTAAGGGTTCCATGAGTTATCATTTCCTACCTTTAGTCTCCAAGCCTTCTATGCTTGACCTTGGTGCTCTTATACGCTTTCAGTAACCGTGTCTTTGTAAATCTCACGGGGCGGGATTGTTTAATACTCAACGGTGATCGTTTTGGTCAGTTTGAACAGGTTGAGGTAAATACGACGTTCAATTAGTTGATCAGTGGGTACCTCCTCTTTTCGCTTTTGCATTCTTTGGTGATTGATGGCACATTGGGATTTTTGTTTTGTGATGTATTTAAGGAGCATGTTTGATTATTGTTGCTCAATCTTGACATGTTGATTGTCAGCTTGACCTTAGTCTGGCGGGACTCTTTACTGCTTTTCCCAAGTGTGTTTAAGTCTTATAATTATATCAAAATATCTTATCTGAAAATGTCAGTGAAACTACCACCCCGTAGTGGTGTTTACGATGTTGTATACATAGAGTCTGGCAGGTCCATTTACATATACAAAGCGTACATTACATTTTACATGATCAGGCGGGGGCTCTGTGATTAACCCTACTAGTGTGCTGGCCCCGACGAGAATCACGGAAAGATCACGGTCCTTCTTCTTACGTACCTACATGGATTTAAAACGTGCTAGAAACTGGCAATGAAACATATATGCTTATGCATACTTTACATTATAGTAGCGTATAACAATAACAGATATCAGAATTTTCATGCATTCATATAATAAACTTATACTTATAACAGACTTATGCTTACTCGGATCTCCCGTAGGACTTATAGAGCTTCTTCTTATTCGAAGTACCCGTAGGTACTACAAATCAGAACGATATACATTTATTTACTTTTATTCGTCATTCAGGTTCTTATCATATAAAAATGGGGATGCCGGACCCGTTAATAAAGAAATACGTTAGGACACAACACAATAAGTACCGAAGAGTCTTGTGCGATCTTGAAGTCTTAGTAGCTGGCGGGAGTGCGTAGCCTGGCGAGTGCAGGAAGCGCGGAGTCAAAATGTGCATGCCACGTGGCTCTGAGTGTCATAGCCTTAGCGGGAGTCTTGAGAAGCAACGGTCCCGAGCGTGCTTGCCCACGTAACAGAAATGCCGTAGCACTAGTAGGAGTGCCGAAGCAATGATTAGAATGTGTGCGCCAGTAACCAGAGTAGCTAATGCATTAGCGGGGTCTTGAAGCTTGATTAAGAGGCGTGCCTCCCCCTAAATCGTGTGTGGAAATGTCGTGTCATTTAATACCTGGTCTTAGGCATTCCTACAATTATATGTATTCATAAACTTACCATCTTATTATAGGGGCATGAAGTTTGCCCATATCGACGCTCCGCCGAGGTGGCGAGGTACGGTGCATTTTTCACTTAGTTTAATTCTTATTTGGATCCCCGTTATTCATTTATTAGGGTTCCTATACCCTCGGTGTTCGAATTTGAGCTTAATAATGTAAGTATACTAAGATTTCGAGGTTGCAAAGTGAGTAGTACGGTACCACTTAGATAGTTATCAGGTACCAAAAGTGTTACGGCGAGTGGTCAGGGTGCCCTTAACATGAGTGCGGTACCATTTGTCCTCCCAGCAAGGTGGTGTCGGTACCACCTGTTCAAGCTATAGGGTACCACTTAATTGCCCATAAATGGCGATTTTGCCATTTGATCAACATAACACCTAAACCTCTTCAATTCATCCTACATAAAAAACCACCATGGAATCCCTCCAAAACAACTCTACAAACACTTATAATGGTGGTTTAGCACTTCTTAAACCAAACCCTAGCCATAGAATCCAAGGACTCATACCAAAGTTCACAAATCTTTACAAAACCATAGAAATAGGAAGGATTCCATATCTATTTGACACAAATTAGGGTTTTTCAACCCAACTTCCAACAAATCTAGGGTTATGATGAATTCCTAAATAAACCCTAGGTTTGAGACTAGCTAATACCCATAATTTTTCCATTCAAAATCATAGTTCCATAGAGTTCCATACAAAATCTTACTAGAATCCATACCTTTGCTTGACTCCTCTTTCTTCCTCTTAACCTTCTTCTCTTCCTCTCCTCTTCTCTCTTTTTCCTCTTCACGGTTTCTCCCAAATGAGACGAATTTGGTCTTAAATCGAAGATCTCTCTACAAGCCACTTTGGCTCCAAAAACCATTTTTTGGTTAAGTTTTCATTTTATTTCACTTTAGTCCTTATTCCTCTCTTTTTGCAAATCAAGTTAGGCATATTTCTATTTTAACCCATAGCCTTCTTATCTTATGACTTTTATGTCCCTTTTTGGAAAATTACATATTTACCCTTGTTTTATTCTATAAAAATTTTGGAGTTCTCAATTTTCACATTTGCATTTAGTCTGAAAAATTCAAATTATTCTAAATACTACTCTGTATGCTAAAAACAACTAGGGTATATTTCGGGGTGTTACATTGATTGTTTCATTTGATTGTTCATAAAGCATGTTAGTACTTCGTCATGTTGTATGATATTTGATATTCTTCTTGATGTGTATATCCCTATTGTGTTGCTTCATTTATTTCGACATTATTGATTGCATTGGTTGACCCTTGTACATATTAGAACATGTTGAATTCTATTTGTTGTATGGTTACTCTATTCTTCTAACATATAGTATATGGTGATCATTATCTCATTCACCTTGACATGTTGATTATTACATTCTATATTCACCTTGATCACCTTATCATTTCTTTAGTATGTTATACTTATTGTATACTCATTTTGTTTATCTTGTACTCTTGTTTAGATTGTGTGTAGATTTGGTTGATATATCTATACTTTGCATGATTGTTTGTTTCACCTCTCCCTTGCTTGATTGCTTGGCAGCCATCTGCAGACACACGTTTATCATATCTTAAAACTCTCTAGTCTTTGTCGACTTTATTTTCTTTGATCTTGTGTTTGATAGGAGACTTGTTACTCCTTTTGTTCTCTTCGATCGAGCTAGTGATTTGGAGTAAGGTCTAGTGATGAACTATATTTATGTTTGGGAGCATTCTAAAGGTAGTCGACATATTGATGCTGAAGAGTTAGATCTTTGAAGACTTGTATAACCCAAAGCTAGATTTCAGAATACTTGTATGACTAGTATGCTTTTTTTTTTATGCTTAGAGTGCTAGGTTTTTCCGATGCACCCACACCCCATTATGCACCTTAGATCGTCTTCCAGGTGTTTTTGAAGTTGTGGCTCCGTCCTTGATTGAGAGACTTTGTCACTGTTGTCTTCGTCTCGTTTCCCTAGAGCTGCTGTGGCCTTGGGTTGACATGATCCTCTTATTATGTGTCCTTATCTTACATGTGGGTGCATCTAAGAGCCTTTAGTGCAACTTTAGTCACAGTTGGGTTCAATTTCCCCTTTTGGTCTCCTCTCTAGTGTTCAAAGATTGGTTCAGATTTTGAGTGTTAGTTGAATCACTCCTTATCTTTGTGCGTTAGATTTACACCCTTTCACTGTATGAGTTAGATGAGTATACACAGCCGAACATCGCTGTTTGATTTCTCAGTCGACACTTGGTTGTTCCTTATTGCTTGATACCTTGGGATATGCTCATCGATCACTTATATTTTACACCTTGCACCTATCATGGGATCAATACTTTCTTTATTCGATACTTGATTCAATTTTCAATCTAATACCATTTATTTTACCCTTAATAGTATGAAAGGCGTATTTTCTCACATACCTTTTAAATACATTTCCTTAGTCACCTTATCATTTTTTTCTATATGGGTTTGGATTGAAAATGAGATCAGACTCACAATTATAATTGATTGTTGATCTCATGATAGTGTTATTCATACCTCTTTCATGTAGATCATTGATGAATTCTCGATCATGTTTAGGTCATTTTTACAATGGACTCATTTACTTGACTTCAAGTTCTATCATGA
Organism: Tetrastigma voinierianum; assembly: GCA_016808115.1. Lineage (NCBI taxonomy): Eukaryota > Viridiplantae > Streptophyta > Magnoliopsida > Vitales > Vitaceae > Tetrastigma > Tetrastigma voinierianum. The sequence goes on from JAEQBH010001768.1 coordinate 225,827, forward strand.
GTCACGGATTATAATGGCCATTACAAGTTCATTTATCGTGTGTTATGTTGTGGTTTTGACTTGAGACTTCTTCATTACACATTGTGATAGCTTAGGCCTGACCCATTGTTAAGACCAAATGATATATACAAATTTATGACACTATGACTAAAGGACTATTACCTAATCCCCAGCAACGACGCCAAAAACTTATTAAGACTAAATGATATATACAAATTTATGACACTATGACCAAAGAACTATTACCTAATTTCAGCCTTAATGCAAAAAGCATTTGAGACCATTTTTCATACCCTTGAAAAAGATGGAATTGTTCTCTCTTGTAGATAGTTGTTTAAAATTTGTGCGTGTTGGTGCAATCCTTTTGCAAATTACTGATCGTACAAGTAATAATAAAGTTGATATTTAAAGTCCATACCATAGTTTCCATGAGGAAAGATGATAAATCAAAGAATAATTACTGACTTCTACTCAAGATCATTTCTTGTGAACTCCATGATATGATGATAGAGGTTGATATAGTCTTAGGCGAAATCATAAATACCTTGTAAGTTTAATAAAATTGAAGTTGATTCACTAAGTGAGACAAAACTGGTTATAGATAATTAATAATAATCCAATTTCTGCATCATTTTTGATTTATAAGCTCAACCATAAATTGGAAGCGAGTTTGTCAAGATGCAAGGTAGTATGGTTGGATTTCTCCCTCAACCATACTTTTCACTTATTAAGGTTCATATTCATTTTGAAGTTGATTCTAATTAGTTACTTGTAATATATAACCCTCTTTCTAGAGTTTAAATATTTTTCATTTTCCAATTACTTCATACTGGATATTAGGACTAAAGAATTCTTGCCCCCATAGGCAAGGATATTGTAAAGCCCTTCTCCAATTTGATTGACACCTCATCCTACACTTCTAATGAAAATCTCCATCTGTGTAGATTAGATCTCAGCTAACGAGTCGCAAAATCAATTCATGAAGGAGAGAGACCTCCCGAGTGATTAAACGGATCATTCAACATATCTCGAGCTTATAAGTAAGTTGATGATCTATCGAAATGTGCTTAAAGTTCATTAGTTCCATAGTATTAGTCTACCATACCCACAAGGAACTGCTCTACACTCTCAGGATTCTCCATCTGTGTCACTTGAAACTGCCAGAGTAGAGCGAGATCGATTACCTTGCATTCTGATTTTACCCAGTACTAAATGCGAGAACAAGTAAATTTATAATAATACCAATCAAATAAGTTAAGATTTCTAATTAAAGCTCTCTTCCACCTTATCTTTGACAAATGTTATCATGATGACCTATTTCCAGTGAGCTCAACTTTTCAAAACTAGTGTGACTAATTGATCAGGAAAATTCACTGAAATCATAAATGAACTCCTGAAATCTTCCAGCATCTATTTAAATCAAACAGTAAATGAAAAGAATAATTTATAAAGAAATACCAGCTCGAAGCTATACTTTAGTACAATACCCAAATCCAGAAAATTAAAGGAAAACTAATAAATTAAAACTACTCTGATGGTACCTAAAATGGAAAATAAATAAAAATAAAATAAAAATAAAATGCTCTGAGAGTCTTGACCACAGCAGAAATCCTGGAGCCACCAAAAGTGCGCACATTGCCACCCCAGAAGCGTGTATCTATATGGCTTTCCAATGTTGGGCCTCACTTCATTAATTGTGTTGTGGACTCTCAATTATGGCTAATTGGTCTCTTTAATGCAACATGAAAGGTATGTCGATGGAAACTTTGAGGTCTTTATCGTTGCTGTGCCTTCTTGTATTTTGTCGGGACTGTCACCTAGACACTCTTGGATATTAAATTGTATTGGCCAGTCTTGTTCGTCATGGCTTGGGAATGCCTTGATTCGCGACCACAAAACTGTTTGCATTGACTTCTCATGTCGCGGTATTCTAGAGTTTGTGTGACTTTGGTATATTACGATAACCAGTTGGTCCAGCACATCGACTCTTAATTATGTCGCCCCAAGAATTTCTTTGTTGTCATTCTTCTTGTGTTGCTCTTCAGCTTCTTGTCGCGACAGAGAATTCACTTACTTCATGTTTTCATTTAGGAAATAATCTTTATCATATAGATTTTGTTGCTTTTAGTGATGAATTTTAGATATTATGTATGACATGATTTTCTTTATTCTGTGAAAATTCACCTTGAGCTAAGCTTGATCTTTGAAAACTGTGTAACATAAAAACACTTATCTTAAATGATTGTGTTGTATTCTAAGCGATTGCAGCCATGACCCAGATTATCTTTAATCGAGCGGTATCTTTGTCCGCGACAAGGAATTCCATGATAGCCTTCAACTTTTTATGTTAAGGCGGAAATTATATTGTTGCGACACAGCTTCGCCTCTCTATTTTAATCTTTGTCATGGCTGAGCAATTCTCAGCGACGGTTTCTTTACCTTTGTTCAATAATGCGCGACATAAAAGCTGTTGTTGCGACCAAGGAGTTTAAAAATATGGTTCGTGATATATCGGTGCTTTAGTTTTATAGGTAATAGATATATCGGAGATATATCGGTTGATTTTTTACATAAATATCGATATTGAAAATTAACAAAAATACTTTGAAACAGGCAATGCTTTATTGCAGTTCATGTTATGAGAATTGAGTCATTTAGATCATGAGCTTGATTATGTGTTGTAGGCCTAAAATAGGATTGTATGTCCTTGTTTATCATAGCTGCGATTAGGTCACGATCATCGAAACACTGAATATAAAGTTTAAGCGATTTGCACCCTTTGACTTGTAGAATTTTGATACAAGTGGGTGAATGTCATTTAAAATCCTAGCCATTAAACTGATCATGGAAGCTAGTAGCAAGTTATTCTAAGGCAAGCATGGTCTGGTCAAATACTAATAATCAAATCCACAAGCATTTATTAGGAGTTTTTAGTATGAAATAGATTCTTATTTGCACTCTGATGAAATTCTCATTATTATTATTTTCTCTTGAAACAAATTCATGAATGATTATCTCAAAAAAAAAAAATCTTTTGGAATGGTTCATTTGTCTTGTTTAATCAATCTTCTTTTTCTTTTTTAATTAATGCACAATCTTTTGCAAATGCCAAACATATTGATTCAGCAGATCCTTTATGTTTATGTTTTCGATGTAGGTATTGTGAATTATTTGACTGCATGTTATGCTAAGATCTTTTGGTTCACGAGATTCATGACATGGTGTCGTCGGTCACATTCTTAACAATGAACAGTCTGTTTTAATAAATCTGGTAAGGTGGAGGCAAAGATCGGTCGATATATCGATTAGTTTGGTCAATTTTGTTTTTTTTTTTCATTTTTTCACAAGCTGCATTTATAACCGATTTTGTGTCAGATATATCGATAATTTACCGATATATCGACGATATATTGCCGATATTGGGCAATTTTTTCCGATTTTTCCAACAAATGACTTTCGTTTGCAAAAATCGTGTCGGGAAAAACCGACACATGAAAATATCTTAATATATGGTAATTACATATGACATTCAGATCCTTGTTGACATAATTTCATCTTTTTACCATAGAGCATACATGCGAACTTTGTTGCGACATATTTAGTTGCTAAATGGGACATAGTTCCCTTTGGCTTGCCAGATTTTGTGATCACGACATACAAAAAATTATCATGTGACACATCTTCTTGCATTTCCACCTTTTGCTTTTTTTCTGCTTGTTTTTTTTTTTTAAATAACACTTGCAAAGCATAAAGTTTGTGAATATTCCATAATTTGGCAAATAAATAGATCTAAAATTGTTAAAAACATGCTAGAAAAATGGATTAAAAATAGATGAGTTTAAGACTCATCAAATTCCCCCAAACTTAGAGTTTTGCTTGTCCCAAAGCAAAGAAAAGAAATTTTGTTTGTCCTCAAACAATTTAGCTTTTTATTTTTAAGGACATTTTTATGTTTAAAACTCCATTGGGCAGGTAACATAAGTTTGATGTAGAATTACTTCCAAATATGTTTCCAATCTAAAATCAGGAAGATTTTCAATTAAAGTTCTTGAATAGCCAATAATTCTGGTGTGTAACAAATTTAATCATTCAATCTTGATTTTTGTGTGTGTCACTGGTCTTTCTCTTTTCTTTGACGAGATCGGTTAATCTTACGGGATAATACTCGGTTGGCATACTCTACTTTGATTTTTAAAAGTCTCATATGCTTGTTTATCATATTAATCTCCACTAATGGGCAAAGCACCACCTTCGAATCAAATAGGTCTTTTAGGCTTGTAATGTATGGCTTGGGGTAATGGAATTAGATAATTAGACATTTCAAATAATTTTACCTAGACTTCAACAACAAATTACACTCTTGTCTTATTGATGCATCCTTGATTTCTTGATTGTAAGAGTTTCCAACTGCTTCCCCGCCCGGGTTTCCGCCCATCTTCTGCATATTTTCATTGGCAAGTTGCCTTTCGCCCATTTTCTTTTACACTGAAGGATACTTCTCCTCCTTATTCTAGAAGCTTTTTCACTTTTCATTTTCTCTAAGTTTGGTGGAATGGTGAAATATTTTGTCTTTTTAAGCTTTCTACCACCCTTAACGAACTTTGGGTCAATAACTCCCATACCAGTTAGCATTAGGGTATTAGGTGTTGAAAACCCCTAAGGACTTAATTGTTCAAGGGAGGAAGGCTACAAGATCAAACTCATTCCTCCTTGATCTTTTTCTTTTCACAGTTTCTTTCATAATCCTCTTCATCTTTTCTTATTTCTTTGAATTGTTTTTCTCAACCCTTTTCACCCTTTTTTATAACTTGAAATAATATTCCCCCAAACTTGTCCTCTTCTGTCCTTGATGTACTTTGTCTGATTATTTGGGCAAATAAGGGTTCTTTACTGTAGGATCATGTGTAAGGAAGGAATTGAGTTTCTTATTTATTGTTTGATGATGAGATTGGCTGTAGGCTCAAATAAGGAACTAGTGTGTATGCATATGCATATAATAAGGTAGGCTTCGAAAGGCTCAAACTTCCAAGGATGACCTAAATCATTTCCTGTTAGTGGTATTGCCTAAGATTTCGCCTTGACTAATAATCCAACAAGTTCTAGGACATTGAAGAGCTTGCGCGATGGATAGGAAGATGTTATAGTCTTTGCACAATTTCTTTCAGAGTTATTGTTGACCATGTGTAAAGTTTATCAGGATTTTATAACAAAACTGTTTACACAAAAAGAATTATAGGTTTTATTTGTTCCATCAATTTATTAAAGTCTTCCTTAATCTTGAAATTCAACACATTTATTCATAACCTTACAACTTTCCATTTCCATTCATTTCATCCTACCTGATGCATCTATCAGTTTTTGTTTGGTTTTGAGTTTTGTTGTTGTCTTTGCTTTTCTGATCAAAAATGTTCATTTAAATTATGCATTCATTTCCAAACAATCCCAACACAACCACTGATGTCATTCTTTATTCAATTCCAATCAACCAAACATGTTGCAACAATTTAACATTTAGATCCAGGTAGCTGGTTTCTCAATTATTTAAACTAAGCTATTTATCATAAGTCAAAGATTTCTAACTATTAGACATGAAGGAAAGGAAACAAACAGAAAGATGCAAAATAATGTACAAATTTGGGGAAAGAATATTCCTATTTGTGAATGTTTCAGGATGGATATTAGGTATAGAGGAGGAGAAGAGATGGAAGAAGCGGTGAGCTATTTTCTTTTTTCTTTCATGCCTATGGGAGGATGGTAGGTTAAATGGATCCAACATACCCAGTAGGTAGAAGGTGAGAACTCAGGATTTGGACTTGTGACTGCTTGATTCACCTTCTCCATGCAGTAAGTCTGAGACCACTCCATGGTTAGAATTTTAGTTGTGATCATATCATTTGTCTACACTTGATAGAATTCGGGGTTCCAGCAAACTCACCTGGGTAGAGTACATCTTAATCAGGGTTTTGTTGATCATATCTAAGCTTTATGTCCAGCACTTCTCCTTGTGGGTGCCCTCCAATTCCTTGTCCATTTTTTCAATTAAAGCTCTGATTTCCTTATGATGTTCTTTTTACAAATACTCAAAGGCATCTACCTTCTACAACATGTTCTTTTCCATATCATCCTCCATTTCCTTCATGATCTTGAATAGCTCACTTTCTCTTTTTAGCTGCTGAAAGAATAAGGCATCTTCTCTTGCCTTCAGTTCTGCACTTAGCTCTTGTTCCCTTTGTTCCCATCTACTTTTCCATTCTTCATCCCTCTGCTTTAGGGCCTTTTCCAAGTTTTGATCCCTCATTTTCAACTCAGCCTCCATGTGCTCATCCCTGAGTTGTAGTTGGAGCTTCAGCTGCTTGTCCCTCTCTTCCATTTCTTGCCTCATGGTCTACAGCAAGGTTAGCATTGCATCACTGCTACTTAGGGGCTCTGAGCTTTCACCCTGCTCTAGTTGAGCTTGTCTCACTTCAGGGGAGAAAGTTAGTACTGGGCTCACACTTCTCTGCCCTTGTGGGAGTTTTGGTGCTTCATCTTCAGGTTGGGGCCGCTGTATTTCCACCGGTTCTTCTTCTTCCCTTACAACTTCCACCCGTCTTCCCCCATTTCTATTTTTAAGCCCCTTGGTGATTTCGGTTAATGCTCCGAGAGCGTGTCTTAAGGCAGTTCTCCTCTTAACTTCCTAGTCTCATGGACCCCAATATGTAGAGTCTTGAAATCAGTGTTGGGTGAGGATAAATACGCTAGTAACCTCCTCTTGTAAACTATTCGAATTAAGTTCTCTATTATCTTTCCCACATAGAATTTATATCCTTTGAGGATGGCATATAATAATACTGCCTCCTTCTCCCTGACCATGCATAATGTTAGGAAGGTAGCATGACTGAACATAAAAAATAAAACCACACCTTTGCTGGTTCAGTCAGTGCTCCTCTGGCGATGGACTCGTGTGGGTTCTTCCTAGTGGCATTCCACTTCCCTTTGCCATCAGTTAGTAGGTCCACAATCTTCTGGTAGTCAGGTTTTTCCACCAGTCTCTTGAATTTTTGGCCCATTCTTCATTTCCTAAAGATTGTACATCTGGTCAATTTATTCTCTTCCGAAGGGCATCCATTTTCCTTTGACGTAGACAACCTTAACTTTCATCCCCACCATGTTGGCGTAGAACTCTTTTACCACATCTACAAATCCAAGAGCTTTATGCTCGCAGAAGAGATGCCATCCCTTGCTTTCGACTAGCTCTTAGAATGGAGAAACCCATTTGTTGAAGCCTCTCTCGTCGATGAAGTCTCTGTGTTGTAGCTTGTCTCTCCAAGCAATATCGCCATATGAGACCAGTCCTGACTTTTGTTATTTGCTCTGCTTCTTCATTTCCTCTTTCCTCTTCTTAGACTCTTCCCTTGCACTTTGTCTGCTCAAGTTCTGGTTTACTCGACTCTCTTTCTTCACCTTGCCTGTTACTACCAGTGGCCCAGGCTTGTTTCATTCTCTAACTCATCATACTCTTCCATGATTTCGTTGAGGTTTGGAACCAGGTTTTTGGGCTCAGACATTGTGAGAGATAAGTTTACAGATCTAGGGTTTTGAATGAGTGAGAGAGAATTGGTGAGAGATACTGAATGGTTTGAAGGTTATAAGGCATATGACTCTTCAGTCTTTGAACTTTTCTATTTATAGGCCAAGAAATGATGTGCTTACTTAATTTTCGCGACATAATTTTGACCTAAAGCGTGCCCCTTTTTAAATTGGTGTCATGACATAGAGAAGTGATGTCACGACATAAATTTGCACTTAAGTTTAGACTAGGTCAATTCTTTATGTCGCGACCCGACAAATTATCGCCAACCACAGATTTATCTATGCTCCGATTAGTTATGTCGCGACATACGAAATTTTCATGACATGTTTTAAGACCCTAAGTTTCTTGTTTGTTGTGACATAGAAAATGTATCGCGACAGGAGACTTTTCTTGCTATCTATTTTAGCACCAACTTTGTCGCAATAAAAAGAAAGCCTGTTGCGACAAAAGCCTGTTCTATTTTAGCACCAAAAGTTCAACCAGTTGCGACATAACAATTTCTATCGCGACATAATTTTGTTTTACTTCACATTCTTTGCATAATTTCTTGCTTTCAACCATTCAAACCAAATGACATTATGCAATAAAGTCTTCCACTTAGTTCATATTTGTGAAAACACATATTTATTCAAACAATCTCCATTCAATTATAAACAACAACTCTCTTTCTTCATTCAATATCATCCATCCAGATTTTTAACAAGGTATTCAAGCATTTGGTTAAAAAAAAAGTTGTCTCACAATTTATGCTCTAAAAATCTTTAAATTCCCCCAAACTTCAACTATGCATTCTCAATAAGAACAATTGAAGAAATGAAATACTCACTTGTAGCTATTTTGCACATTTTAGTTAAGAAAGTGTGCTTCCCAATAATATCTCTCTTTCAGTTGATCTTTCCATATTTAAGAAAAATTTACTTAATCTAAAAATTAAAATTAACATGAACTCATAAAAGTATTCAACATAAATCAAACTATTAAGGGAAAAGTCTGCTTCAGGTTTGCCTCTAAGAAATTTGCTGGGTTTCATGTCCTTAGCCAGTTAGCGCAAAATATCTTCGGCTTCAACAAAGGCTTCTTTCCTTTTTTCACAATCTGGATATACTCAATTTATGCTTCCTCCAAGATAATGCTTTAGTCTCTGACCATTTACCTTGAATTCACTTCCAGATTCATCTTTTAGTATTCTTGCTCAAGGGGTACTTATTTACCACTATATGAGACCACTCCATCTTGACTTCAATTTCCTGAAATAGCTTGAGTGCAGGTGTATAAAGAGGACTTGTTTGCCAGCCTTGAATTTCTCTTAGAATCAGCACTCAGTCATACCTGCCTCTGGTCTTTTCTTTGTAATTTTTGCTGGCATTATCACAAAGCTACATTTCTCATCTTCTAGTTCATTCATTTTGGAAGTAGTCTCTTTTCTTTAATAGCAGAAGTCACAATTCAACTTCTTGATGGCCCACATAGCTTTGTATTCCAGTTCTAAAGGGAGATGACAAGGTTTTCCAAATACTATTCTGTATGGGGACATTCCAATGGGAGTTTTGTAAGTAGTTTTATAAGCCCATAATGCATCATCTAGCTTGATAGACCAGTCCTTCCTGCTTGTATTTACTATTTTCTCTAAAATTTTCTTTATTTTTCTATTGGAAATTTCTACTTGCCCATTTGACTGAGGGTGATATGTCAAACCCATCACATGTCTGATTCCATATCTGCTCATGAGTTTGTCAAAAATTTTGTTTACCAAAATGGCTCATCCTTACTTAGTTGTGTCGTTGCTCATCCTCAAAATATTTCTTTGTATAAATCCACCATTGTCAGCATCATTTTTTGGGATAATTGATGCTTCCACCAATTTGGATACATAATCCTATTAGATTGTATATTACCAAATGATGATGGAAAGGTCTATGAAGTCTATTTGAAAACATAAAATTTGCACCACCGAATTCGCGCGGGGGCATTTCATTCTTACGCTTATGTTGCCATTCTATGACAATTTATTTACAAATGTTTTACCCTCAAAACAGTCTTTGAATGAGATTTAGGCTGATAAAAACTGATTGCAATTTTCACAAGTTTGTTTTTGTCTCTTGTAAAGTGCCCTCCATATGGTGATGCATGACATTTCTCCATAATACCACCTTATTCTGTTTCTGGAACACATCTCCTTATGATCATATATGCTCATCTTTTGTAAAGTAGTGGGTCCTCCCAAATATAGAATCTACAATAAGTTCTCAATTTCCTTCTTTGCTGGTAACTGAATTCGGGTGATGCTTACTCCTGACTAAATAATTGACAATATCGACGCCTGGCTGTGTTTGGTATGACTAAACAATTACTCATTAGGAAAAATTTTGCTATTCGATTCCTTTTTCATTTTATGATAGTCCATTTCTAATCCTAGACAGTGATCTTATATCCCACGGCCTGTCACTCCTTTTTATCTTTTGATCTCAGATCAATTCCTCTCATGACAATACCCATCTGATCAGTCTTGGTTTGGCTTCATTCTTTGGCATTAGAAATCTATTTGTTGAATGATCGATTAATGTATTAAACATGAGACAGCCAGAGTATATAAGGCTGAATTTTCACGGGTAAACACCATTCTATCATTTTTGTGGTGGAGTGGTTTCTTATTCTTCATTAAAAGGTTTTGCTAGCATAGTATATGGCCTTGAATATCTTTTGGTTCTTTGTTCAGTATAGCTCATTGTAATCTTCTTATCTAATTAAAATGTTATTTGATCAGTGTCAACATGATGGGAGCTATCGATATCTGGATTTGATTTCTTCAAATGTAGATGCGCATGATTCTATCAAAATCAAATTTTGCTTCTTTTTCCAATGATCATGTGGTGCGAAGATTTTTGAGAAAATCTTTATGAATAATGCAATATTAAAAACCGGCTTATCATCCAGAAGCTTCTGTCCCTTTCTTGTTGTAGGTGGCTTCAGTTTTATATATGACTTTGGCAGTGCACTTCCAATCCAGCAGCAAAAATCTTGTGTCCTAAGACAATACCTTCTGTCACCATAAAATGGCATTTCTCCCAATTTAGAGCTAGAATTTTGTCTTGACACCTCTAAAGTACTGTTTCTAAATTTTCCACACAATGCTCAAAATTGGATCATTATGCGAAGTCATCATGAGTCTCCATAACTTCTTCCATTAAATTGAAACTTATAGACATCATCCATCTTTGAAGAATTTGGCATGAGCATTACATAATCAAGGCATCCTTCTAAAAGCGAGGTGCAATAGGAGATGTAAATGTAGTCTTCTCACGATCCTCTGGGGCTATAACAATCTGGTTATAACTGAGATATCCATCGAAAATAGTAATGGGGTGCCCTACCTTTTATCCCGACATTTGGTCAATGAAGGTAGGGATAATGGTCCTTTACGGTAGCGGTGTTCGATCTTCTATAGTTCGCACACCTCCATCACAATCCCCGCGGTTCTTGTAGGAATCAATTCATTCTTCTCATTCCTGATCACAGTGAATCCTCCTTTCTTTGGAACCACATGAACTGGGCTTACCCAAGGGCTGTCTGAGATTGCATATATGAAGCTTGCATTTAGCCACTTCAGTACTTCCTTTATGACTATTTCTTTCATGACTGGATTCAGCCTTCTCTGATGTTCTATAGAGGTTTTAACATTCTCTTCCAACAGGATCTTGTGCATACAAATAAAATGACTGATTCCTTTCAAATCTTCTATGGACCAAGCTATTGCCTTTTCTGAGAATTTCCAGTAGTTTTTATTTCTCAAGCTCAGTCAATTCAGCTGAAATGATGGTAACTTTTTACAGTTAGCAGCATACTCTAAATGTTCGGGTAATTCTTTTAGAATTAAACCCTTTGAACTTTGTTTATAGCGACTTCCTCTTCATAAGCGTTGGATTTTTGTATTATCTTCTTGACACTTGAATTACTTCATTTTCAATTTGAGATGCTCGAATCTTGTTGTCTTATTCTCATTCATTGAATTGAAAAATACAATCATTATTCAGTTCGAGCGGTGATTTGTTTCCTAAAATCTCACCGTCTGCATTATAATTAATTTGTTTATTTGTGATTGAGATTGAAATGCAACGCCTCATTTCCAACCACGAGAGTTAATTCTCCCTTTTCACATCTATCAAAGGCACTCACATTGCTAAGAAGGTCTTCTAGCAGTGAGTGGGACTTGTTTGTCTTCTCAAATAATAATGACTCTGAAGTCCGTTTGGGAAAATGAACTTTCCACTTTGATGATACATCTTCTAGAATGCCCTTAGGATGGGCGGTCATTAATACGCCCGTTTGCAAGGTCATGGTTGTGGGAGTAAAGTTCACCCCGAACTAAGCCTTTTAGCAGAACAAAGGCATCAAGTTTATGCGGCTCAGAATCTGCAGTCTTTTCTGTCGGCATCTTGATTTTGCAAGGTATGAGTAGAGTTGCCGGAGTTTGCATATTTTCTAGTAAAAAATTAAGATTCTTGCAGCTGCGAGGTTGCCTATCAAGCTCACTATTCCTTCTTCAACAATTTTTCTTTTTCTACTCAATATCTCCTTCATAAAGAGGCATTTTAGTCAATGCTTCTGAGGAAGGAATGTTGATCTCTATTTTCTTAAACGTAATACAGAATGCAGAGAATTGCTCTTGAAGCCTTGCCTTAGCGACATTTGAGGAATGGAACTTGAGGTTCTAAGCCTTAACCTCTTTCTTTTTCCCTAGATTTCCTTTTTTCACTTCTTTGCTTTGGTACATCCTTCTTTGTTTCTCTTGGCTATAGTTTTGAAGCGTGCAAGCTCTTCTCAGAAATCAACATACTTCTCTTCCTCAGTGTCCTTCTTTTCAATTCTTCTCTTATCCAGTTTTCTACCACTTCTCAGAAGTACTGCCATACATTCCCTTGGATCCTTCCTTGGGTCACTTGGAAACTAAATCAGTTGTTACGCATTTCGAGCCCGGTGTTGCTGTCCCCGAGTCTCAGTTCTTGAAGAGAGGCATTTGTGTTTGCAGAACATAGTTGTGTTTGCACGGAATCTTTGCTAGCTCGGTAAACCTGTTCATGTATGTTTAGCGGCCCTTTTGTTTCCTATAAAATGCAACATCGGTCTCAAATGATTGAGTCCTTTTAGACTAATATTCTCTCCTCTATTGTCCTCTGCTTTGCTGGCTATTCTTGGAACTTGGGTTGGCATAAACTTTGATAGTAGTGCATGGAGTGCAGGATGCTGCTGTGCTCTTCCTCCATATGAAAGGTTTTCATGGTTCCTTAGTGCTGGTGTATAGTGTGTAGACAAGTTGGGGATAGGCTTGAAGTGATAACTTCTTTGCTTTCTCATATACTTGGTTTCCTCAACTTGGTAGGGCTCTTGCCTGGTCCCTCACGGCCAACTGCTTCTAGTTCCTTCGTTTCTGCTCCCTTCATGTGTGGTATGCATTCTTCTTTCATTGCTTTCGGTTGTTCATCTTTGCATCTAGCTTTGCGCCATGGCGGTTATACGGTTCGGCTCAATCGACCACTCACAAGTGCATTCTTTGTTCCACGAAGCTGAGATGGAGCCTTGTAGTTGCATTTAGCAAGGTCTTCAATCGGTTGCCTTACCTCCTACGCACTTCTTCTCTTAAAGCTCCTGACGGGATGCATGATGCCACCCTTGCAGGCATAATTCATGGCATGATAGAATATATCCATCTGAGTGGTCAGATCTATTCCATGCATAGGACATCTTTTTAATAGTCTTTTAAATCTTTCCCATGCGTTGAAGAGACTCTCCTCTTCCCCTTGCTTGAAGACAATTATTTCTCCTATTTTCTCAGCAGTTAAAGCTGGAGGAAAAAATCTGCTCATATAGGCCTCCTGCTCTTGAGTGTTCGCCGTCCATTAGCAATGACTCGAGCCATATTGCTGCCCACATCTCTCCAGTGAAAGAGGAAGAGCTGCGACTTGGTGCGCTGGTCTCACCTAAATTCGGTTTGACTATTATAAGGCAAGAATTCAATTTTGGAAAAATGGAAAAATCGTCATTTGATCCGTCGAATTTTCCTGGTCTTGGATGACAAAATGAATTTCACGTTGGAATCGTCGCGAAATCTAACACCGTCGAATTCACCGAATTCGAGCGGTGTCGAATTTACCGTTTTTCGAGGGCACCATGCATCGGGTGCGATAAAGCGACGTGATGTGACAAAGTCACCTATAACATGTACTCATGTGACATGTTGCATGAGTAGAGATGATGAAATGAATGGCCTAAATAGTGCGAGTGTGAAAATCTAGAAGAAGGGACGCATAGGGAATTATGAGAATGTTTAATGAGGAAGAGACAAAGATGAAGCAGTGTTCATCTTCTCCAAAGAAAGACGATCAGGCGAATCTTGAGGGAGATGCAGTGGAATTTGGAGATTTGATTTTTAGAGAGAGAGAGAGAGCACCTTCTTTCTAGGATTCCGGCAGATCGGATGGAAGTGGTTTTTCGACGGGTGAAGGAAGTTGCACGTGGCGAGGACTGCAGTGGACACCGATTTGGTGGGTTTGACAGCTCCCGAAAGTGGGGATCTTTTCCTACTGTTAATCTTTGGATAAGAGCCATGTAAATGGTTAAAAATGTTTTGAGGCTTGTTTAGCCGTAAACTCGGTCTCAAAGCTTTGAACAGAGTGGAGAAAATTCCTATTTGTGTGGTCATGAACAGTAACCCGGGGTTTCCCTTTGCCACATGAATAGTGACACGTAATTTTAATTAATGAAGCATTGTTTGGTTGAGTGATTCAAAATGAATTGCTCGTGTTTGTTAATTAGCCCATGGTAATTTTGGTGTAATTGATTGTGAATTTACGCTGGATTTAATTATGTTAATATATATGCATGTAAATATATTAGCATGAATGTGTTGAAATGGCATAAGCATTTCATATGCATCGGGGTAACCTAGAAATTAGGTGTGAGTGCATGACATGAAAGAAAAGAAAAACAAACATGGTTGCGAAAGGAATTTCAATGGATGATTTTCCGGAGAATGGTGTTGGGAGATGGTCTCGACAATTTCCGCGTCAGACACATGGTGTTCGGAAGGTTCTCGACACATTACGCCTTGGAGGTAGTCCGATACTTTTACGAAATTCGGTAGTGTGTTTTTAAGGGAACAACGAGTTTTGTTTTGAAAATGATGTTTTCTCGTGGCTTAGAGAGCGAAGTGTGAAATTCGGTGATGAAGCCGAGACATGGGAATGGGCATGTAGACATTCAAGTAGGTTCATGTAATTACTTAAATGTGTTTGTTTTGCCATGCATGTGCACTTAGGTGAGGAGTAACCCAGGTAGGAAATTTTCTCTACTGACTTTCTCACCTGTCGAGGATCGCCATTTCGGGTCTGAGGAGCGTCGGGAAGGCGACACTCATTAGAGGCAGTTTGAGAAGAAAGCCGACTTGTGGCTCTAATGATTTTATATAACATGTATTAAAATTTTAAGGTTTAATATATGTTGATTTAAGAGTAATGTAAAAACTCTTGAACTATGGTATATAGTTGGTATATTTTGTGAGTGTTAATGCAGGGGCCCAAGTGGCCATTATTTTACTCGCATGTAGACCCTGCGTGGTCATAAGTTGATTGTTGGGACAGGTTTGTACCTTGGGTAGAGCTCCCCGTACAAAGGAGACTTTGCCCGATTTTCGTGAGTAGTGTCGGGTTACCGTCCATGATATTCCTTGAGTTGTGGGTTGTCAACGGACACTACGGTTTGAGCGTCATGGTATGTTGGCCCGTCTTCATGAATCTCCCCATGCTCATTGGGATCTTGAGGAGGGATGACTTATGAGCCCGGTGTTGTTGTACCATGGTAATCAATGCGGCTTATTTCAAATTGTTGGCTTCTATGGTAGGTTGTCTTCTTTGCAGTACTCCTCTTGAACCAAAAGTCCTCTATGGTATTAGGGGCCTCCCTGACATTTCTCTCTTTACCTCTCTTCTTCTTCTCCTCGGAATAGCCTACAATCTTCTCTCGATTACATATACTTCTTTGATTCTACACCGGTGATCTTCCTAGATTCAGAGTGTTCTCTCACGCAAGAGGTCTAGAGGCAAGAGATCCGTCAAGGTTTTCTCATATGCATTTAAAATATTCCTGAAATAGAAACACACTAAGATCAAATGAATTCTGTGGGAAACAGTTATATCCTTTTAAGCTCATAGAAACATGTCAATAGCTTCTTCTGCTACTGCCATTAAAATTGTTTTTGTGATTTTTTGAAAAATAATATCAAAAAGAAAAATGTCCAAATTAGTAAACTGTTTTGTTAGGAATATTGATCTCTTTAAGTATCATTTCATTCTCGAAACGGCGCCAAAAACTTGTGCCAAGACAAAATGAGGTATGGCGAACTTTATGACATGACCAAAAAGAACTATTACCTACTCCCCAAGAATCTACCCAAAGACTTGTTAAGACCAAATGATATATACAAATTTATGACACTATGACTAAAGGACTATTACCTAATCCCTAGCAACAATGTCAAAAACTTGTTGAGACCATTTTTCATATGTATGAAAGGTGGAATTGTTCTCTCTTGTAAGATGATTCATTTAAAATTTGTGTGTGGTTTTTAATCACTCGCAAGCGTAAGTCGTGATAAGTAATAAAAAGTAGAAAAGTTCAAATTGTCTTTACGAGGAAAAAGATGATATAAATCAAAAGACTAATTCTCTCATCTCAAATACTTCAAGATCATTACTATTCAACTCCACTAATATGATGATAAGAGGGACTAAAATATGGGCTCTAGATCAATTCAAATATACAAAAGTAAAGTTTTGCATTAAAATCGCTGAGGGGATTCACCGAGCGAGATGTAAAACTGGATACGGATCAATTAATAATAATCAATTTCCGCATCATTTCGATTTATAGCTCAACCATCAATCAAAAACCGAGCTCACAAAGATGCAAGGTGTGTATGGTTTGGATTCTCCCCCTTTCAACTAAGGTACTTTCACTTATTAAAGGTTCATATTCATTTATGAGATACGTGATTCTAATCATTACTTGTGAATATATAACACTCTTTCTAAGATTTAAGTATTTTTCATTTTCAAGATTTCATAATTTGTGATCTAGACTAAAGAATTCCCCGCCCCATATAGATACAGACATTACAAGCCTCTCCACCTGATCGACACCCTCATCCTACACTCATGGTTGATTTAGATCTCACCAACACGGATCGACCTCAATTCATCGAAAAGACGAGAGACCTCTCCGAGTACAAATGTGACACTCATTCAACCTATCTCAACTTATAAGTAAGTTGATGATCCGATAATCCTTCAAAGTTCATTAGTTCCATAAAGATTAGTTCAATATACCCACAAGGAATCGCTTCTTACACTCCTCGGATTCTCCATCTCTCGTGTTACCACCAGGGCTGAAATTAGAGCGGTAGATACAAGTGAGACTCCTGCATCAGTATTACTCAGACTAGTACTACATCAAGTACCAACAAGTAAATTTATAAACAATACCAATCAAATAAATTCAAGAATTCTAATTAAAGCTTCCACTTTATAAAGAAATGATTATCATCACCTAATTCATCATAAACTTTTTCAAAATTCGGTTTACTCATATCAATGACTAATCGACGTGAAAATTCATTGAAATCATAAATCCAACTTAAATAAATGAACTCAAATCTTCCGCAAAGATCCATTTAATCAAACAAGAAATGACAAGAAGAATATAAAGAAATACAGTCAAGTTGCACTTAAGACAATATTCAACCAGAAAATTAAAGAAAACTAACAAAATAAAACTATACTAAAGCTAAATCTACTAAATGGAAAATAAAATAAAAATAAAAATAAAATAAAATAAAATAAAATGTACAAGAGTTCAACCACCTAGAAATCCCCTGAGTCGCCAAATGCACATTGCCCTAGAAGTGTGTATTTATAGGATTTAATGTTGAGCCCTCACTTCGCCATTAATCGCGCTAGGACTTCTACCAAGCCCAAATCGGGTCTCTTTCATTCCGACATAGAAGGTCCGTCGCGACAGCTTTTAGCTCCTCGTCGTGCATCTATCGTAGCTTCTTTTGCATTCGGCCGCGACCGCTCTTCCGGGCTTGCTCTTCGGGACTGTGTCGCGACATACTTTGACGATGTCGCAACATACTGTATTTAGTAGTCTTTTGGCCTTCATGCCGCGACAGAATGCTCTTCTTTGGCCGTGACACAAACCCGTTGCATCCAGCTTCTCATGTCCTTGTTCTTCTAGAGTTTGTCGCGACACAAATTTTCTTGTCCCGATAAACAATTGCTTTTCGGCCTGTCAACTCTTAATTATGTCGCCCCAAGAATTTCTTTGACGCCATTCTTCTTGTGTTGCTCTTCAGCTTCTTATAGCGACAGAGAATTCACTTCCTTCATGTTTTGTTTGTTGCGACAGAAATAATCTTTGTCGCGATAGAGATTTTGTTGCTTTTGATAGTGAATTCTGAATGTTATGTCGCGATAGAATTTTTCTTTTATTACATAAGAAATTTTACCTTGAAATGGCTTCGTGTTTAAAACTTTCATTACAACATAAAACACTCATCTTCGTCTAATTTCAGGTTGTATTCTCAGGCAATTTCACACGGCTTAATTGTCTTTGCTACATGTGGTTCATCTCATAGCGCCTTCAACTTTTTATAGAAATTATATTGTCGCGACCACGGCTTCCTTGCTCTACATTTTAATCTGCAGCCAGCGAACGCGGTGTCTCGGCGGTTTTCTTCACGCTCTTCATTAATGTATTTCTGAGAAAAACTCATTGTTGTGACATAAAATTTCTCTTTTGCCATAGAGATCTGTCTGAACTTTGTTGTGACATTTAGTTGTTGGCTGCGACATAGTTCCTTTGGCTTGCTTGAATTTTGTGTCGCGACATACAAAAAATTATGTCGTGTAATAGACTACTGCATTTTCCACCTTTTTGCTTCTTTTCTGCTTTTTTTTTTTTTTCAAATAACACCTGCAAAGCATAAAGTTGGTGAATATTCCATAATTTGGCATAAAATAGATCTAAAATTGTTAAAAACATGCCAGAAAAATGGATTAAAAATAGATGAGTTTAAGACTCATGGTTTTGATTAGAGTAGCATCTCGTGCACACATGTATTCCCACATTGACCTTTTTGGACTCGATGACCTATCCATTGTGAGTCCTATACACTGACTCTTCCAAGCCTTTACATTGTTATACATTTTTCCCTTCATATACCCCAACCTTGCACATCATTTCCTTGATTTGACCAAGTAGAGTTTGAGATGGCCGGATTTATAGAGAGTTTTGCATTCTTATGCGATGTGACTTATGATGAGAGGACAGTTTGACTACTTGACGGGATTATTGATCATTCTACGATTGAGATGGGCATATGTGTTTGACACTTACATGTGACTTAAGGAGTTTGATTTGACTATGGGGGTTGGTTTATATGGATTGATGATGAGTGGTTTGTATTGAGAGAGCGGTTTGCTCATTTGATGGGATTGTTATGGCTATGGTCGTGATTGACATAGGTGTGATTCTTATAGAGCATATGACATGGGATTTTACATGGTTTTGGAGGATTTCACATTACTACATTGGATGGATCCTAATCTTTAGTGTTGACCATGTGTAATCTTGAGAGCATAATGTATTGATGTCATGGTCAAAGGATGGGTGGTCATCATTTCATGATCCTATTTACCTTATCCCTTACATATATAGAGTTACCCGTTGTTAGCCCTTTGAGCCTCACATGGATATTATAGCCTTTTCTTTCATCACCTCACTTATCTTTTACATTGGGTTGGGGACTCCACGGTGTATGCATGCTTTGATTAGAGATTTCATGAGCTCTAGACATGATAGACGTATTGTGATCCACTTCATTCTTCGTTACCATGATCTTTCTAGTTTGACATCATCATCACTCCCACTCATTTCACATTTCACCATTAGTGTCTTTCCCTTTTCCTTCACATGCCATTTCACGTATGATACTGCCTTTGATTTCTCTTGTGTGTTGGTATTCCACATGTTTTTGTATGGAGGACGATTACATCTTTTCCTCATTCCACCCCTTGAGCAGTGATTTAGATATCTTTGTTTTGAGAGGTTATTTTGTTAGTGAGGATTCGTGATTACATCAGTATGTGAAGCGATTTCATCCGTTTGGTTGTGTATTGTATATTAGTCATCGTTGATTCGAGTATGTGTAAAAAAAAGGAAAAAAGAAAAAAAGAAAAAAAAAACTTCATTTATGTATTATATTGTAACATTATCCATTGGACACGTGTATGGATGTTCGATGGTAGCGTGCTTCACAAAGACTGCTAAGTCCTCGACAACGATGAAAACTTGTTAGCGATTTACCGCAAGCACACGAATTACTTCGTGTCTGATGGACTAAGATCACAGATATCAGATCTCACGAGGGGAAAGTGTGGTTTAATGAGGTTGAGTACTGGGGCATTTACTAAAGTCGTTCACAATTTGAGCGACTCGATGACTTGGGGAGAAAGGTTTTTAAAACAAAATAAAACTAAACTAAATAAAATAGGGTGTGATCAATGTCCACTCACAAGGAATGGAATAATATTGGGGATATAACTCAAGGAAAGATTCCAGGGTTGATTGTGTCCATTGATGCATTTATGATTTATATTCATTAAGTACTGTTTGAGTGAACGTACACTTGTGCATGTCCAAGGGATCCGATATGAGGTTTACACTTTCGTGTCTCCCCTTAATTTCTCACACCAACTCCCTATTCTCCTTTCGGTCGATCTAGGTCATTAGTATGGTACTTTTATAAGGTAGTGCTTTCCTTGGGAATCCTATTGGTCACCTCTCGGTCCATGCAATGGGGCCCACGGACTACATGGATGAATCACCTCTCGGTCATCCCGATCCTCACATAAAGTTGAGATGGTGCTACTCCTAATGAAATTCATCTAATACTAAGCATTCCCAATTCCCTAGACTTCTTTGATTAGGTTAATTAGTATTTCAATTAACTAATATATACCTTAAGAGACTTGGGACCATATTTTAGGACGTAATCCAAGTGTCACCAAGGATGCCCTAGTATGGGGATTGAAGACCCAACTCTTAGTATGGATTAGTTAGTTAAAACCATAATAATCATAATAACTACACCAACTAACATCCACCTGACCACATTTCTGAAACCATTCTAAAGATATATAACCAAACATCAACTTCCTTAATCAACCACACAGGAAAGTTTAGCACTCATTGCAACCCGAAATCAGCAAAAATCATATTTAAGATAAACATAATAATGAAAGATTAATAAAAAGAGTAGAGTCTAGAGATACAAAACAAATGAGAGATGAAATGAGTCTCAAAATCTATACCCCATATGTAAGAGCTTCTTTAGTGAGCTAGATCTTCAATATCAGCCCCAAACCTAAGGTAGAAATGAACAAAAATAAAAAATCCTAAAATGACTCAAGAAGAAGAGATGAAAGAAACCCTGAGGAGGGTGTTCTCTCTCCTAAAAACTGAACCCTAATCAAGTCTCAAATACATATATTTATAGGGTTTGGAAATTGGGCAAAAAATGGGCATGCAAGGTTTGCTGTTCCAACCTGATGTTCTTCGCCTTGGCGAAGGGCAGGTGTCTTCAATCTGGATAATCTTCCTTTGCCTTGGCGAACCCGAGGGTGTCTTCTGATCAATACCTTCTTCACCTCATAGAAGGATTCTTCACCTCAACGAAGGGTATCTTCGCCGAGGCGAACCCAAGGCTTCTTCTTTTGCTTGCTTAAGCGAAGCCTTCTCTTTGCCTTGGCAAACCTCCTCGCCTCGGCAAAGCGCATTGAATAGCAGGTTCTTCCTTCTATGCTTTTTGCCCTTTCCTTGCTCAATTTTCTTTCAATACCTGCAAAACATAAGCAAATGGGGATTAGTGTAATCTTTAAGAATATGGGTGTGAATCTAGCATTTAGGTTACATAGACACATGAAAAACACGTTATATATGCTAGTATGATCTACACATATCAAACACCCCCAAACTTAACATTTTGATTGTCCTCAAGCAAAGAAATAACTCATTTTCCTTATTCAAAACTAACAAACATGTTGGGCATGAAATTGAGATAACGAATGACAATTGCCTCAAGGATCGAACCTTCATATAACACAAAGAAAAATTCGAGATAGTCGTTTTCAAAAATAATAGACTAACCTTAAGTCGAATTAATCCCCAGACGAGAGTTCAGAATTGTGTGTGTAGTCTTCCCCTCTACAGTGATTGCGGTTTGAATGGAATTAGATGGTGGAGTGGAATGGGGATCTCCTTGACTATGTAAGACTCCATAGGCTTGATTGGGCATATCCTCTCCCTTGTGTAGGCTATACACAACTCTTAGGATCAATTAGGTCTTTAAAAGCTTGTAGTGTATGACTTAGGTAAATGTAGTTGAATAGGTCATTTAGGCTTCAGTTTACCTAAAACATACATCTTTTTCTTGTTTTCTTCCCTCAACTGCTCATCCTTTGGTATCTCACATTCTTTGCATTTAGCTCTCTAGCTCTCCCCCAAAGTTGGCTCTTTTTGCATCTTTTTACCACATAGATTCTCCCCCAAACTTGCTTGATTCTCACTATTTTCACCATTTATGCTTTCCAACCAAGTCTTTATTTTTTCTCTTCTACCTCTAAGTTATGGAGTAGTACAATGCTTTATTCTTTCTTTTTCTTCTTCTTATATATATATATATATATATATATAATTTCTTTTTCTACCCTCAACCTCTTTTGCTTTCTATTCATCACACATCCTCTTAAACCAAACCCCCAAATTCAACTTTCATGCATTCACAAGATATCACTTTGACACTCACATGTTAAGGTAAACATAGGTTTTTGACTGAAGGGTATTCAATACAAAGTTTCAAAGGGCTAATTCTTTGGCTTTCAAGACATAAAAATGGCTAATAAAGCTCAATGTTGGTGACTATGGGTAAATGCATAGTAAGGTTAGTTAGAAAGGCTCAATCGGTCCAAGGATGGCCTATATCATTTCCTAATTGTCGTGTTGCCTAGGATTTCACCTCAAGTGATAATTGAACAAGTTCTAGAGTCTCAAGAGATAAAAAAGAATGGTATTCAACTAATTCTTCTCTAAACCAAGCAAAATTGACTATCAAGGGTACATGACTTGTGCTCAAATTGATAAGAACTTTAGCCCAAATAGTCAACTATAAGGTTAAAACATTATTCTTTATGTTCAAATATCTCAAATTTTCTTCATCTGAAAGAAAGTTTCAATCATTATTCATCATAGGCATCACAATTATCTCAAAACCAGCTCAACCAAAACAAAAACAACCTAAAATTAAAAAAATCAACCTAAAAACTGAGAACACCAAAAGCCAACTAAAACACACAAGCAATTAAAGAAAACACTAAAGATAGAATCATTGAAGCTGCTGGAAAAATTTAAAAACAAATGATAATTCCTTTAATGGCCCCAAACTTAAAATCTGCATTGTCCTCAATGTATTAAATATGAAAGATTAGGAACAGAGGGCTCCCCTTGATGATCTAGTGTGATCATTGGGCTCGGGTGTGGTGGGTCTTGATGAAACTTTCTCAATATGATTAAGATTCAATGTCTTGAAAAGCAAAAACAAACAAACACTTAAAATAAAATCAACATGCAACACATACTAAAAATACTAAAAATAAACAACTACAATACTAAATGGATAAAAATCCTTATTTTTGCTTGGGATGCCTCCCAAGAGCTACTCCGTTTTTAGAGTCCAATTATACTCATTGGAGAAGTCTGAGATCTTTTCTTTTGCCCTTCATCCATAGTGGTCAATTCTCCTCCATTATCCCTATCGCTTGTGAGGATGAGTTCTTCCACCTCCATAATGGACGGTGTAAGCTCAAATGCCAACTCGTTGGTGGGGAAAGAGTTGGCCTCAAATTTATATCCTTCAAGAGTGTCCTCTTGAAGGAAATCAGGTGTTGGTTCTTCAAATGGTAGAAATAAGCTCTTTATCCGTATGCATGCCATCTTTTGTTCATCCGTGATTGGTGTGTTTTGGTGGAGATCAAACTTCATTTTCTTCTTACCAACCAAAAGTGTCATTTCCCCATGTTGAGCATCGATCCACACTTGGCTTTTGGCAATGGAGGGTCTTTCAAAAATTTGTTGGTTCACTTCCATACCAAAAGTCAAGAAGTCAACGAGGAAATTGAACTTGTCAATCCCAACCAAAACATTGTCAATTGTTTTCCACGGATGTTACTCTTCAACTTGCCTTTCTTCCCATGGTAGCTTTTCCTCCTTAGCAAGCTCATTCTTCATGACTAAGGAAGGGACTTGGGATTCTTACTCAAGCATCAAAGGTATTGTTTCCCTATCTAGTATGTCCTTATCTTCTTTTAATGCCGGATTCAAAAGTTCATCTTCAAGGCTCAAAGTAGCATTCTCACTCTCCCTACAGTAATCATTCTTTAAGTTGCTCAAGAGTTGGCTTGATGATTGTTCCTTTATAGCTCTTGTTATTTCCTCAACATGTAATGCAATTTTATCTAACATATCACCCATTTCTCTACCTAGATTTGTCAAGTTGGTGTTCATGTCTTCCATAATTTTGGCATCCAACTTAGTTTCCTTGTTTGCTTCCATGTTGGGTTCTATGTTTGATAACCGCCTTTCTAGAGCCTCATTATCTTTCTTAATTTTATCTTTCAAAGCAAGAAACAGCTCCTCCTTTGATGGTTGCATGACTTGTTCTTGAAAGTAGGAGCTTGAATTGTCTTGAATCTGCGTACTCGGGTATTCATAGGAAAAACTGTCATATGTACTCCAACACAGATGATGGTAGCTCGGTATGTAGTTCTCGAGTTGAGAGACGTAACCCGTACTATTGAAAGAATTAACCCCTCCAAAATTATAGTCTTGTTGAGTCACAGGGGTTTGAGCTTGCATTGGGGCTAAATTTTCCCATGTTGGGATTACTTGAGCAGCAAGTCGATTCTGAACACGGTGAAAAAGCTTTTATCTCTTCGCTATTCATAATGCTCAACACCTTGGTAAAAAAAAAAACAAAATAAAAGAAAAATGAAGTATACAAAATTCAAATAAGAAACAAATAAAAACAAGAAAAGAAAAGAAAATTTTTGCTCAAATTAACAAACTTCTCTTTTATTGGAATATCAATCTAAACCAAATCTGCAACCTTCCGACAACGACACGGCTTGTTCGATGGTAGTGAAGCTACCAGCGACTCTTCAATCCACATGATGAACCCGGAAAACTTCTTTAGCAATTTTAAAGTAGCGCCTGAATTAGCACAAATGTCTGATGGATTAAAAGTCCAGATATCGATCCCACAGTGAAGGTGTGGTTTTAACGAGGATTGAGTACCCCGGCTACTGAAGTCGTTAAGTATTTGAGCAACTCAATGACTTGGGGAGAAAGGTTTTTAAAAACAAAATAAAACAGGGTGTGATCAATGTCTAAACTTTCCTCTAGGGTTGATTGTGGAAGTTGATGTTTGATTTATATATCTTTTAGAATGGTTTTGTGAATTCATGCTTATGTGGATGTTAGTTGGTGTAGTTCTTAGGATTATTATGGTTTTAACTAATTAATCCATACTGAGAGTTGGGTCTTCGATCCCCATATTAGGGCCTAATCCAAGCGTCACCAAGGATGCCTTAGTACGTATCAAAGATCCTTGAAGCAATTTATTATATATTATCTTAATTTCATGCTCAACATACTTGTTTTTTTTTTTTTTAATAAAGGGAAATGGTCTTGTTATTTGCTTGAGGACAAGCAAAATGTCGAGTTTGAGGATATTTGATAAGTGTTTTTTATACATTCTTTTATACCATTAATCACCTACCAATCATATGCTTTTATGGTGTTTTTAACTGCTCTAATGCTTAATTTTATCATCTTATAGCTTTAGGAACATTTTGAAGCAAAGAGAACATAAAGAGGGCCAAAAAGATGAATTTATGTAAGGGCCCCACCCCCTGGCCCACTCCGACGAGGGGTGGTCCCACTCCACCAGAGCTATAGGGGCATGTGCTTTGTAGCTTTCTTCATATCAGTGAGCTCGAACACAAGGCAAGAAGGGACATATTGAAATGGAGGCGCTCCATTTACCAATGAAGTTAGTAGGCTCGGTTGGTGAAGTCTTCCCCGATATGATGGAGACCATCCTGGAAGCAGCGAAAGGTTATGCCCCTGCTGACAGTCAGAACCACCTCGTCGAGTGAGCACGAGGCTGAACTCTCTCTAAAGCGCCTTTTTTTGTGGGGTGCCTGACCTCAGGCGGTGGTCTACTCGCTGTTTATCACACTGGCTCGCGGGGTTTCTTTAAATACTCAGGTGGGCTCGAGACACAGGACCGTGAGCTTAGGTACCCATTAATTAGTTCCTTTTACCAAGCTGAGCTCTGCTTGATTGGTAGTGAGCTGAAAATGGAAATGCTATGTGCTCAGCGCCACCTTATCGACGAGAATTGGTAAACTCATGGCTTATAGGGGCGTAATAAAATGCCTTTCTTTCGCTAAGTGAGCTGAACCCCAGGCAAAGGGCATGTGAAATGGGACTCGCTTACCAGCCCAGGCTAATGCCGGTTGGTAGTGAAGTGCTCCCATTCATATCTGCTTTGTGATTCTCACGTGGAGGCAACAAATGCCCTGCTGTGGTGGAACCCACCCCTCGTCGAAAATAATGAAGGCTCTAAAGCTGGCCTTTTTTGTAAGGGCCCGCTGGCACACTCAGGCGAGGTGGTCCACGCTCCGCAGGCTATGGGCATGTCCTTTGCCGCCTGCTGCCTGCGTTGAAGGCTCAGACGAGCCAGGGGCGTATTGAAATGGGAAGCCAGTGCCATTTGCATTCCCAGCTCTTGGCTCGGTTGGTAGTGAGGCTTCTCGCGAATGGGTATCTGGCTCGTGAGTGGGGTTGTTGGCGCACGGGGCAGCTTCCCCCAATGGTGGGGATGGCACGTGGAGTGGGACCGCCTCGTCGGGTGTGGAATGAGGCTCTTCTGAAAAAGCGCCTTGCAAGGGCCCGCCCACGGCCCGCTCAGACGAGGGGTGGTCCAGCTCCTGTTTATAGGGGCATGTCATGCACTGGCACCGCCTGGTGAGCTGACCACGAAGTAGGGACGTATTGAAATGGGGCCAGTACCGCTGCCAACTGAGCTAGTAGCCCAGTTGGTAGTGAGAGTGCTCCCCATTTCAATATGTCCACTGTCTTGAGTTGGCCTGCAGCAACGCGGCGTCAGGGCGTGCCCTGAGTGGACCGCCTGTCGGAGATGGCCGAATGAGACTCCTGCAAAGCGCCTTTTGTAAACCCAGCTGGCGCTCAGAAGCGGGTGGTCCAGCTGACATCCCCACTAGCTTCCGCGAGGGGTTTCTTTCGCCTCAGTGGGCTCGAGACACGGGACCATGAGCTTAGATGCCATTCGGTGGTTCCGGTACCCGGTAGGCTGCCCAGGCACCGGTTGGTGGTGGAAGCTGCTCGAATGGCTATCCCAGCTCATGGTCCCGGTTGGCCGGCAGCGTGGCTGGGAAGTGGCTGTGGTCAGGGCAGCCCTCGTCAGTGGGCAGTGAGATGTACTAAGCTCATGGTCCCGGGTTCGGGAGCCCGCGGGCGAAAGAGGCCCACGTGAGCTGGGGGATGGCACGTGAATTGGATGACCCTCAGTCGGAGTGGGCGGGGTGAGGACACGTGATATGGCGCCTTTTGTGAGGCCGCACGGCCTCAGACGGTCCCACTCACGAGCTATCCCCTGGCTCGCGGGGTTTCTTTGCATCTCAGTGGGCTCGAACACAGGACCATGAGCTTAGGTACCATTCGAGGTAGTTCCCAGCACCCACAGGCCCCGGGGCACACTAGCTCGGAGTTGGTAGTGAACTCTCGAATAGTACTCGCTCATGGTCGAGGATGGCATGACAGCTTTTTGCTTACTGTGGCTGAGGCTTCTTCCTGCGTCGGAAGATAACCTCTATTATGGGTTATACCATGACCTTCCATGGCTTCGAGCATGATATGGATGGATTCTACACCTTCCAAGCTTTCCAAAGAGTCTAAGATCACCATATTTGGAGTTTGAATGAAAAAGATATGGCCTCGTGAAGTCAAAAGAGGATTTTCCAAAACACCACATGCAGCACCCCTCAACGTTTGTGCATTTCCAAGGAGTGCATTTTCACTCTCTCTTCTTCTTGAATCACCATTTTTAGGGTTGGAGTTTTTGTTCATTTTACTTTGTATTTGGTGTAATATTGAAGAACCCATCAACTAGAGGACCCCATTGACCTTGGGGCGAGTTTGGGCGTTTCGTCATATTTGTTTTGTATCTCTAACTCTCACTCTCTTCTCATCTCTTTCATTATTGTGGATGTACTAGACATGATATTGATAGATTTGTGGGTTGTAATGAGTAGCTAAACTTTCCTCTAGGGTTGATTGTTTAATTTGATGTTTGATTTATATATATTTTAGAATGGTTTTATGAATTCATGCTTGTGTGGATGTTAGTTGGTGTAGTTCTTAGGATTATTATGGTTTTAACTAATTAATCCATACTGAGAGTTGGGTCTTTGATCCCATACTAGGGCATCCTTGGTGACGCTTGGATTACGCCTTAAAATTTGGTCCCGGGTCTCTTGAGGTATGAATTAGTTAATTGAAATACTAATTAACCTAATCAAATAAATCTAGGGAATTAGGAATGCCTAGTACTATATGGACTTCATTAGGAGTAGCACCATCTCAACATTATGTTAGGATCGTATGGATCGAGAGGTGATCGATCTGAGCATAGTTTGAGTGCTCCTATTGTATGGACCGACAGGTGACCAATAGGATTCATAAGGAAAGCATTGCCTTATAAAAGTATAACATTTAATGACCTAGATGGATAGAAAGGAGAATAGGGAGTTGGTGTGAGAAATTGAGAAGAGACACGAAAGCATAAACCTCATACCGTGTACCTTGGACAAGCATGAGTATATATTAACTTAATTAGTACTTCATAAATATAAATCAAATGCATCAAAGGAAGCAATCAACCCTAGTTTCTTTCCTTGAGCTATATTCCCGATATTACTCAATTCCTTGTGAGTGGACATTGATCACACCTGACCTGTTTTACGCCTGTTTTTGTTCTTGTTTAATTCGAAACTTATTCTCTTCTCATCATCAAGTCGCTCGAATAATTTGAATGACTTCAATAACTAGGAGATTTTCGATCCTCAACCCAAAACCATACCTTCCTGTGGGATCGATGTCTGGACTTGTTGAATTGGGTTTATTACTTATTAGGCGGGTGTTGCTAAATAGCTCTTGAGACCACTTTCATGATCGGAGTCACATTTTCTTGTCTTGTCAAACATTAAATGACACCTTCAGTCCATCACGTTTTCTGTCTTATTCGAGCATAGATGTCACCTTCTGATTCGTCACGTTTTTATGTTGTTCTAATCTTATGCTAACCTTCCACCGATAAAGATCCGCCGTTTTTCTTCTTGTTCAGTAAATGACACCTTCACGATTCGTCACATTTTTTTCATCGGGCCTGAGGAGATTTTCCTTTCCTTTTTTAGAGTCGAGCTCTTTTTTTTTTTTCTTTTTTTTTTCTTTCTTTTAGGCCATGAGCATTGTCTTATCATGAGTTGTTTTTTTCCTTTGTCCCCTATGGTAGTAGAGTATTTAGAGCACTTCCTTGACATTCCTCTTTGCTTCCTATTAGCTTGATCTTACCTTGAGTTCTATTTGGTATCTTGTCTTGTTATAGATGTCTTCCTCTAGCATGCTTGTAGGTCTCTCTGTGTGCGTGTTTATCCTCTTTGTCCTTGGTGATTCAATCGTTCTCTGACCATTTTTGGAGATCATTTTGGGGTAGTATGGATTCATATTGTAACTTTAGTGGTTTAGGCTTTTTCTTTTGTTGCTTGCTTTTGGAGCGTTTTCAAAGTCTCTTTGGTTTGAGCGAGTTCGTGTTCCTCTTGGACATTTTTGGGGGCCTCCTTTGTTCTTCGATAGAGTTCATCACATTGAACTCACTTTTTACACTTTCGTTTCACTTTATTATTCATGTTCATTACACTCATGAACTCTATTGAAGATGAGCATATTTATAGACCCCCAAGTTTTGTTATTGGAATGAGTTTTTTTCCTTTATGAGATATTTGGAGTCCCACATTAGAAAATGAGATAGGGAGGGAGGCCTTCCTTGCCTATAAAAGGGAAAGTCTCCAATCCTTGGGGCAGGAGAAAATTTTTGAGACAATGGTGGAATTGAAGTAGCTATCATAAGTTTTTAAGGGAGGATGGGTCCTCACTGCATGAGGAGAGGCTCAAAGCTCATGGTTCAAAGCTATAATAATTTTGGCTTGTAGGTCCTAATTTTGAGAGGTGATCTTGGTTTTAGAGATGGTCTCGGCAGTAGCTGACTCGGCACGGGGGCTGCCTCTCTGGGTAAAGTTCCTGCGACTTTCTTTTTAGTTAGAAAATCTTTTTTTTTTTTTTTATATAAGCTATTTTATTGTTTAAGTGGTATGCGGTACATCTATTTAATTTATTGTTTTCTTTAATTAATCATTTAAATATATTATTACTATTTTATTTTCCTTGTGAGTATATTGTTGTTTTTTTTTATTTTTTAATTAGATTGATTGTTGATGTTTTTTATTTAATAAATTAATTTATTTTACTTCATTCATGAACCATCACCCACCCTTAATTTATTCAATTCTTAATTTTCCAATTTCAAAAGTCAAGTACCCTAATTTCAAAATTAAACTCCTCCAATTTCTAATTTCAATTTTTCTAGTTTCTAATTTCAAAATTACTAATTCTCAGTTTCTTTCAGTGTGCTTAATTTTAAATTCAAATATCTCGAATTTAGATTTCGATTTTGAAATTTTCAATTGTCATTAAAGTCATACAATTTCCAATTTAAATTTCTCCAAATCTCAAATTTCCAAAATTAAAAATTCTCAATTTTCAAAATTGAGTCTGCTGTTCAAATTAAAAGTCCTAATTCTAATTTCTATATATATTTTTAAATTACAATTCTCAATTTAAAATTTTAAGTGTCATAATTTCAAAATTCAAGTCTCCAAAATTTCTAATTTCTAATTTTTTAATTCAAAATTGAAAATTTCCAAATCTCAAATTTATAAAATTCAAGTTCTTAATTTCAAAATCTAATTTCCAAAATCTCAATTCAAAATTCTCAAACTTAAAATTCGTTTCAAAATTCTCAATTTTCAAATTTTCAAGTTTAAATCAGTTGTCAAACATTCTAAACACATACTTAATTCTATAGTTCTATCGTAATCTTGTGAGTTAATTTATATAACGAGATAAAATTGGCTTGGAGTGGGGCAGGCATTCACATATATTAACAATAAATAATTTGGCTTGTCTAATCTATAACCAATTTCCAGTGCTTGTGTATATTTTTTGTTTTTTATTATCGCGCGTTGTTTAATTGATAGTATTCGATCGATTACCCCGTCTAGCGATTTTAAATTTGAGCTTTCTTTATTTATTTATTTATTTGTCTATTCATTTATATACATATAGTGTATTGTTGTATTGTTATTGCTTATTTTTTGTATTTATTGATCGATTAGCCTAAAACTATATTTTTCTTAGTTTGTTTAGTAGAGACTCAACTTTAGGGGCTTAGATGGGTGCTCTGTTTCCATCGTACCTTCCCGATAAGTAATCTGACCCCCGGACCTAGACTCGGTTTCTTCTAGACATTACGTTTCTTGCTCGTGAGTTACGTTTAAGGTTTTATTTAGCATTTTGTTTCTCTTTTAAATAAAAGCAAAAATAAAGTAAGCGGCTTCATTGTTTTAAAAATGATTTTTTTTTAAATACGGCTTGAGTCTACGTATATTAGAGTGGGGAAAGCGCATCTTATTAAAAATCTTGGGGTCCACACATACGTTAAAGCAAAAAATTATGCTGAGTCATGAAAAATATGAAAGCTATCTTAAATAAAATAAATAATGATTTTAAATTATATGTATTGATATTATTGTTAATTTATTGTTTATTATTATTTGATACTTTGTTTTTTTGAAAATTATTTTTTTATTTGATACTAAATTTATTTATTTTTATTTTATAGGACCCAAATCCCAATCCAGGGAGGGTTAAAATAGTTTAAACATGTCATGCCGCCATATGAAAAATAAATTACTAGGACACATAAAAGAAAAATGTCGTAGCCCGTAGGCCACAACCTTTTGGGCCTAGAATATTGTTTGGCAAGGCCCCTATGAAACTCAAGCAATAAGCATGCCCCCCATAGCCTAAGCTTTCCATGTCTCAGGCCTGGGCCGCCAAGTAACCCAACTCACATCATTCAGCCTTCTGGGCCAGATTCCTTTTAAGAGTACTACATTCCTTCATGGTTGATTACAGGTTCGAGGAATTGTGAGCTTTCTTGGTTCTTATTTTGAAAACTGTTTTTAAAAATAGTTTTAAAAACTTATGTTTTTTGAAAATTGTTACATGTTCTTGAATCAATCAAATGATGTTTTTTGCATTTTACTTTTTTCTTATTTTTCATAACAAAAAACAATTTTTAAAATTGTAACCAAACATACCTTATATGTAGAATATGTAGTCTCAGGAATCTTACGAGGTCATTGGATCATTACGGGATCGTACATCACGTGACAACTGTAAAACAAACGATTAAAATGGGAGGGGTATCCGTCGTCGCCTCTCCGATGCTGAAGTTAGATCCTTTCTTTCTCTCCAAAATCGAGATATTTCGGTCTCGAGGGCATACCTTATTTTCTGAAGTGACCTCCTTTTATCAGAGAGGAAGGGGATCCACTTTATGTGGAAAGTGAGTAATTTCCTCCCAAATCGGAAGGGGAAGGGGGTGCATATCTCGCATGCGGAGACTAGTTCTTCCTTTCAAAGGGAGGATTGGAGGGAGAAGGTGGCGCCTATATCGCGCGTGGAGACTAGTTCTTCCTTTTAATGGACGTATTTAGAATACGAGGGACGCCGGGGAATCTTTGTCATATGAGTCCGCGGCAAGCATGGAAGAGCGCATGCTCTCGGGAATACTGTCAGAGTCGGCTTGTTAAATAAAACATCTCTGGGATATGACATTCGGGGAATGTCAACCCCTTTCCGGCTAGAAGATGATATTTGGATCCGGGCTCTTAAGTTGGCTCAGTTGTGCATATGCGGCGAACCAGTCTCAACCTTTAGTTGTCTTGGAGACTCTTGACCTGGGGACACACAGACTGGCTTAGTGGCACCCCTGATGCCCTCCTTTTTCCTATTGGGAGGGCGGCCAGTCCCCTGATTGGAAAAAGAACATGCTTGGCGAATTAAATGTCGTATTGGGAACGGTGAAGCCCGATCAATCTTTGGTATGTTCCAGATGTGAATTTTCTAACTCTGGATGTGCATTAGATGTCAGTGGTCGTTTAAGAAGACTACGAGGGCGTGGGTTTGCTATAAAAGTACGGAGGATGACGGAGTCAGTTTGTACCACCGGTTATCCGCTGTTCTCGGCGAGAGGATAATTAGTGTTAGAAATTAGATTTGGTGGATTATACATGAAGGATGATTGTGTTTGACCATTTGACGTGCTTTCAAGTGTGAATCGGACGAAAGATTGCATGGTTTGGCGAATTCGAGATAGATTATCCATGTTACGGAATGGAATCCTCTTGCATCCGGACACCCTGCCCTGTCCCGGCGGGGCTTTTCGATTTCATCTCCCTTTCTTGAGCCCCCTTTTCCATATTTCCCTCATTTCCTTCCCCCCTTTTTTTAGTACTTGAAACATTGCTACTACTTCTTCCTCCTCTTCGGCCTCTGCTACCGCTTCTTCTTTAGCCTCTGCTTAGTTTTTGATTTGGATGAACTATGTAGCCACTTCAATATGATTGCTTAGTTATTACTTGTAAGGATATGAATATAATGATGAATGCCGTTTGGCGTAGTCAATAAAATCGTACTTTTTTTACATTTATGTACTTTGTTCTACCTCGATGTCCCTGTACTTTACTTTCTATCTCGAGGCATGGGCTAATCCATTGGCCATCGGCTGGGATATCCAGTGACTCTAGTTAATGGAACGATGTTGGGTGGGGGCCCAACAGGTTGGGCAGGGTGCTCAGAGGGCTGTCAAGCCCCATATACTGTTGTGCCACAGAGTGGAGTGATAGGTTAGTGCCGCATTTAATGCGCCCATAGGCCCTAAGCGGTTGGTATGTATGGAGTCATCATTGGGCTTTTCTTTTTTCCATTCTTATCATCCTCGGTTTTACACTCCTTTCACTAATTTGAAACCTTCTGCATATACATTGCTGCGACTTAGTGTTTGTTTTCGAATCGCTCTTCCAGTCGTTTGTTCAGTTCCCATTTTTACAGGTAATCTCTTTCTCCCTTGTAAATGTGTTGAATCTTTACTACCGGCCTTTATCTAGCCACGGGAAGTTCTGGTATGAGGGTAGGTCTAGGGCTTATTAGGCCCGGATGGTTTTTGCCTAGGTTTGGTGATTTTGCCTTTTTACTCGTTTGATGTGCGGCTTAGGGCTTATACTTGCTCTCTTTCCTCCCTCTGATATGTTTATAGAATGGCAAAAGGTGAGGAAGAAACTTCCACCGGTCGAGGCGAATTCGCGAGACGAGACATGTGGTGAGCGCGTTCTAGCAACCATATCATCTAGATCCACTGACGATGGAGGAATTGAGAACTTCTTTGCGAGATCCCCGATGACATTGACTTGGCGGTTAATGAATGGCCGAGGGCGGAAGTCCGCTCAGGTGAGGAACCGCAATGCCGCGTTTTTGCAAGAGAGCAACTTGCGGCCGGACTTTGTTTTCCAGTGCATGCGCGAATGCATGATTTTTCATTTTACCGGGCGCCGCAGGCCGCTTGTTCGTCCCGACATAATCCGATTCGCGGTTATTCCCGAAACTTCTTATACCCATTTCGACCTTTATTTGGTGAGATTTGCTACTATTCTTTGACATTGTTAAGGCGGAGGCTAGAGATATACATGTGTGTATCGATCTGATTCCTAGGCTATGATTCGTGAACGGACTCCCCGATTCCCCTAAAACAGAGGCAAAGGGAGTTATTCTAATGAGGGGGCCTTGGGATGAGACTCCGGGCTCTCTCGGCTCTTAGTTTGATGTAGGTCCTGATCTTTCCCAGTGTGTGTAGGAACTAGGAAGTGGGCGAGTTTAGATACACACATGTCTTCTGGCGCCAGTGATTATGAATTGCGGTGCGGGGAGGGAAAGCTAGAGAGGCGGCTGAGTGCAGTGGGTAGAGAGAGCGAGGCCTCGAAGATTCATAGGCTTGTTGGGGTTTCCGAACGGGAGCGCCATTATGAGGTTCTTCTCACGTTAAAGAACCCTAATGGCGATGTGAGTGGAGCCAGCTCCTTCTGATCTTAGATTATCCCGTGCAACCCTTAGAGATTGTGGATGGGGGAACGCCGTTACCTCGATCACGCTAAAGTTTACTCGCGGTAGTGCGCCGTGACTAAAGGGACTAGAGGCCCAGAGCATCATACGAGAACAAGAGTCCGCGGGCCTCGTACATCTGGTCGACCTCTACCCGGTAGGGTTCATTTCGACCTCACGGGACCGGTCGGGACGAAAGGGGTATCAGCCGCTTGGGCTTCCTCTGCGAAAGGGGACCGGTTCTAGTATCGCAGATCGGAAAGAAGGGGACAGGCCGGGTGAAGAGTATTTTTGGGGCCCAAGTGGAAGATTTTATACCTTGGGTTCGTTTTGAACCCAGTCGGCCTTCTGCTTTGGAAGAGGAAGAAGAGATGATGGGGTTACTTAATAAATTCTGTTCAGGGAAGAGCGAGGAGGATGCAGAGGAGGTTGATCGAGTGAAGGGATCGAGCCGGCTCCCCAGATGGGGAGTTCGAGAGATGCGGTGTCGTGATTCGGGCTCTCAGAGACGGGATCTAATGACCGGCCGGGTCGAGAGGACATCGCCGTGGAGAGCAGGGAGAGTACTCGGGTCGCTTCTGTCTGGGTGAAGTCCGCCCCTCTGGCCGTGGAAGCTATTTCGGGCGATACCCAAGCTTCTTGCCGGCGTGAGGGCCCGTACTTGCTGATCGGATGCTCTTAAACTCTTTTCTCCCCCTTGCGGCCGCCGGCGATGGAAGGAGTGACGGCCCCACGGGCGGCGACATCAAGCTCGTCCTCCACTTAGTTGGAGGCTTGCTTTCCATCGGGCGGAATCTGCGGCCGGGTTAATGCAGGCGACTTGGCACTTTAGAGCCTACGGATGTAGTAACCATCAGGAAGGCGGGATTTCGGGTGAAGAGTAAGTGGCGATTCCTATGGGTACTATAAAAGAGGATATTTAGTAGATAGTTCAGGACGGGATGCAGATTGCAACTGTAATTTTGTCCAGTCGGCAGAGATGGTAAAGTAATTCTTATAAAAAGCTCTAAAACCATAGTTTTGTCGTCTTACTTAATACGATTCTTTGTAGGCCATCACTGCCATTCGGAACATGTCCCTCCATCACAGTGAGTTCGTCGATCGACTAAGGGATGCAAAGAGGCTTCGACTGTATGTTCAATCAGGATTTTCTGCACAGGAGAGCTTGGATGCCTCTTTAAAGTAGGTTCGATTAATGCTTTATGTTGGGAGGCGGAGGCGGCCCCGTGAGATAGGGCGCTCGGGGCGAGACGGAGAAGGATGCCGCCCGACATGAAGCTTGATGATAGCACGGTTGGAGGCCAGGGCGACGAGCGATGCGGGTGGAGTTGGAGCGTCGGGTCTAATGCGCCGACTCTGTTGGATGGTGGCGGTGGCCGTCGAACTTGACTCCACTTTACAAGTGATGAGTGCTTAAAACACTCATATTATACCCGCGTCTGTTTTTCATTTTCACGTTTATTTTATAGTAAGTTCATAGTTTTTGTGGCAAGACTCCTGAATTAGTGTTTGGTGTGGATGCAGGTGCATTGGAGCAAAAAGGCAGCTGATGAAGCAATTTTGGAGCATAAGGCGCTTCATGAAGAGTGCAGGAATGTCGCGGCGTTCCGGCGTCCGCAACGTTCCCATTAGTGGCGTCTGACGTCGCGGCGTTGGGTGTCACTAAGCAAGTCCATGGCGACAGCGTCGCGGCGTCTGGCTTGTCGCGACTCGGTCGCAGTTATGCTTTCGGCATTAAAAGCAAATGGAGCGCGGTTGGGGATCGGGCGTGCGGGCGAGCACGAAATTCGGAAAGCGTGATGACAAACTTGAAATTGCCCGCTTGATCTATATTGCTTCAGATTTTTGGATACTAGAATGATGTTTTAGAGATTAAACATTTTCATGTTTCTATTGGTATGTTCTAGATACGTATCTAGGGTGTGTTGAACCACGTCACATGTATGGATTAAAGTTAGTCTTTTATGTTATTCGATGGTTTATAAATTCTTATACACTTTATATCTATAATTAAATTATATGATGATGTCAGCGACATTAGCATAACTATCTTGGAAATCGGTCGAGATGAGGATATCTAGGGATCGAGTAGAAGCGACCTTAGTTGATTCGGAAATAGAATATTAGGGCACAGAGGTGGCACTTGAGTTAGAACACTCAAGCACATTTCGTAATACTAAGTTGGGATAGAGATATATGCTCAAACATTCACGAAATAGGCGGATATACCTCGAGAGAGGGATATCATAAGTAATTAAGATCACCTTGCCATCAACGATATATAATTTCATTGAATAATAACACCTTTAGAAATAATCCGTTGAAAGTGACGGGGAGACATAACCACAGTCTCGATACCGATAATTCATTAGAATGATAAGCTTGAGTAAAATTGCTGTACCGATTCCTTCTTTAAAATAAGTTTATTTATTGGATATTATACAGAAAGCAAAACCTTTATGGTCAGCGCTTTGTCCTGTGGATCGATATCCGTCTGGATTGGTACAACTATATTACTTTGGGGCGACGCGTACACTTGCGCACATAGGCGTACATTTTATACACCGAGTTTTTAGCCTGTCAAGTTTTTGACGCCGTTGCCGGGGACTAGGTTTAGATTGATATAGAGAATAAAGCAATTGAACATTACTCACGAAATTTTTTGTTTTTGATTTGTATCCCTGATCTTTGGTAATTTGGTATTGTTTCGTGTGTGATTCTGCAGTTAAGTTTCGGTGAGTACATCGGCGTCGAATCAAGTTAACCAACTTGCTTGTTTGATCTGAGCGAGGAAGAACTTTACCGCAGGAATCTGGCCAGAACGAGGCTGAGCGGATCGGAGATTTAGCAGACATGGGTGATATTGAAGGGCGGGATCAGTGTGCTGAGCCCCGGAGGGCTGGAAAATGGTAATCATGGGAAGATCGAGCTGCCGGGCCGTTTATACGACGGATGATCCATCGTATTTGCTAGAAGAGTTTGCTCCGCTGCGGTTGTTCGGACGGCTGTCGGGCGGAAAAAGACCACCCGTTCAGTGAACAACTTGGCGATCGGTAACATTACGGATCTTACTTGAATATATTGTTTCATGGACTACCCGTGAGGGCAGATATGCATCGACCCGGCTTCCTTGAAGTCGCGATACGATCGAGTCTGGCTGGAGTTCTTGAAGAGGCACTCGGGTTGAGGGCTTTTTCACTCTCAGCTGGGTGATCGAGCCCGAGCATTGGCTATGAGTCGACCACCGGATTCCATTACCTCGTGGAACTTAGTCACCGAAAATTCTGACCAAGTTCTTCCACAGCCGAAAATTGCTGGCTTGTGCAAGAGGTGTCGATATACTTTGAGCTGACTAGAGGGGAGAACACAGCGGAGGCATGGGGCAGTTTCACGAATTACTAAGAAAGTGCGCATCCACGGTTAGCGGATGGATGCGAGTCAGTACTTTCTATAATGGGGGTGAGAGACGCTCACTAGAGCGTTGATTGATGTCTCGAATTTGGAGGAGCACTAATGAAGAAAACCACGGACCAGCTTTGTGGATTACGGAGAGATCTTTGCAGCCAAACCTGAACCTTGAGTGGCTAGAGAGAAAACTATACCGGTGAAAGCCATGGGTGGCACGAGATAATGAGTTCTAAATAATCACGGTTAATCATGTTGCCTGGTGACCCGAAGCAGTTGACTAGGCGGCCAAAGGTGCGTGAATGCCATACGAGACCTTGACCCGTGGGAGTTGTGTGGTCTGTGGAGGACGTACTTGATAGCACGGGAGATGCGGTCGGAAATCAAAGCGTAGAGCGAGGCCCGGTATGTGTCGAGGTTGATCGAGTCCCGATCACGACGAAAGGGCGGTATGGAAACAGTGTCGAGTCAAGAGTAAGGCGGGGTGGCGTAATAGCGAGGCTCGAAACGGTCGAGGAATAGTGGTATGGATGGAGGAATAGCGAGAACAATATGCCATCGACGAATTTGTGAACCACCTCTGAGAGAAAAGGTGGACTTAGAAACAGCTCTTACCACAGTCTTAACCTTTCACTCTGCTTTCATGAATGAGACAAGCGAATATACGGCAATGAGACGAGCTCAGTTGAAATCAAGCGACCTGGTGAGAAATTTGGAGATACAAATGCCAGATTGAATAAGCGAGCTTATTAAGCGAAGGCGGCGGGTTCATTGCAGCGGTCGAGTAAACGAGAAAGAGATGGGAATGAACATGTTCGCGATAATGCTAAGAAGTGGAAGGAATTGGAACTACGATCCATGAGCCAGGTTGTAGATAGTTAGAGAGGCTGAAGGTCATCCGGCCCGAGAGAACGAATAATGATGCAGATAAAGATCGACCTAATGAGAAGCCGGTCACATGAGCAAGCTGCGAGACGAGCCCGACCAAATTCCATATCCACAGGCGCCTAAAGAAGCATAAAAAATTTGGATAAACGATTCACTAAATTTATGGAAGTGTTTAAAAAGTTACATCGATATCCCATTTCTTAGTGCCTTAGAGGCGGATGCCCGGCTATGTGAAATTTGTAGGAAAGATATACTTTAGAGAAGGCGCACAAAGCAAGACCACGATGGAGTTTCATTCCATGCCACCATTGGAAATGCTATCTTTGAAGAGCTCTTTGTGATTTAGGTGCGACATTAATCTCATGCCCTTATCCATTTTAAACGGTTGGGGTTGGGTGAGAGGCTGCGTTGACTACGGTCACACTTCAACTTGTAGACGGATCTTTGAGAACATCAGGAGGAATGTAGAAGATGTCTCGTGAAGGTTGATAAGTTTATCTTTGTGAGATTTCATTGTACTAGATATGGAAGAAGATAAAAATACTCATAATCTTGGGTAGAGCCGTTTCTAGCGGCCGTGAGGGCAATGATTGATGTTAGAGGAGAACTAAAATTGAGAGTGCGGGACGGCGAAGTCAAGTTCAAGCGTGTTTGAAGCGATGGGACATCCGGCGAGAGTGATACTTGCTTCATGGCGAGATAGTAGAGGCATAATGTCTAGCGAAGTGGTCCTCCTTACGACCCTTTGGAGGCTAGCCTAGTGGAGATTGATTCGAACATGAGCGAAAGAGCGGAGAATATGTTAAATGGTGGACTCTTTCGGACTAATAGGAGGAAATACTTTGGATCTACAGGTGAAGGGCTAAAAGCATGATTGCCATGGTGGAACGACCACCCCGAATGGAGCAAGCCTACTAACCATTTTGAAGTATGCATACCTTGGGGTAGCCTCCACTTTACCAGTGATCATCTCAGCATCCTTGACTGAGTTAGAGGAGGAGAAGTTATTGAGGGTCCTTAGAGACCATAAAAATGCTCTTGGATGGTCTCTAGCCGATTTGAAAGGGATTCGCCCTTCCATGTGCATGCATCGTATCTTGCTCGAAGATGGACATAAACCTTCAGTGGAAGCGCAGAGGAGGTTAAATCCGACAATGAAGGAGGTAGTCCGGAAAGAGGTTTTAAAATGGCTAGACACTGGGGTGATTTACCCCATTTCAGACAGTGCATGGGTAAGCCCAGTTCAAGTGGTACCGAAGAAAGGAGGAACAACAGTCATAAGAACTGAGAACAACATATTACTGCCTTCGAGAACAGTCACCGGGTGGAGGATTTGCATTGATTACCGGAAACTGAACAAAGCCACCCGAAAAGATCATTTCCATTCGGTTTAAGATCGGATGCTGGTCGATTAGGTCATGAATACTATTGCTTTTGGATGGATGTCTCCGGTTACAATCAAATTCTTGTGGCTGCGAAGTCGGAGGAAGGCGGCATTCACTTGTCGCTTATGGTACGTGCGGTTTAAATTTGATGCCGCTGGGTGTGTGCGGGTACTTTCAGCGATGTATGATGGCCATATTCTCGACATGGTTGAAAGGACAATTGAGATCTTCATGGAGCGTTCTCGTGTGGGAAATTCATTTGACAGCTGTCTAGAAAACTTGAGCTATGCGCAAGATGTGAAGAGACCCGACTTAGTGCTCAATTGGGAAAAGTGCCATTTTATGAGTACAAGAAATTGTGTCCTTGGACATCGGATTTCAGCAAAGAGGATAGAGGTAGATAGGGCGAAGATTGAAGCAATTGAAAAGTTGCCTCCACCCTCATCGGTAAAAGGGATTCGAAGTTTTCTAGGCCACGCTGGATTCTAGAGGCGGTTTATCAAGGATTTCTCACAGATTGAAACCGTTGTCTAACTTGTTAGTCCAGGGGATCCCATTT
Organism: Tetrastigma voinierianum; assembly: GCA_016808115.1. Classification (NCBI taxonomy): domain Eukaryota; kingdom Viridiplantae; phylum Streptophyta; class Magnoliopsida; order Vitales; family Vitaceae; genus Tetrastigma; species Tetrastigma voinierianum. The sequence goes on from JAEQBH010001768.1 coordinate 267,165, forward strand.
GAGTTTGATTCACAATGTTTGCATGCTTTTTCAGTGTTGAAGGATAAGTTGATCTGGCTCCAGATTGGTCCTTCCCATTTGAACTTATGTGTGACGCAAGCGACTTTGCGGGTGGGCGTGTTAGAGCGGCAGAAATCTTTCGGTAATCTACTATGCTAGTAGAACCTACGAATGATGCTCGGTTAGTGCGCCACTACTGAGAGAAAAGAAACTACGGCTATTGTCTCGCCTTTGACAAATTCAGGTATATCTGAGTTGGTAGCAATTAGTAGTCCTGTGACCATTCTGTAAATTAAATATTTGATGACTAAGAAAGACTCCAAACCTCGATTAATCCGGTGGGTTCTTTTGCTTCAAGAATTTGATGTGGAGATTAAGGACAAGAAAGGCACTGAGAACCTAATGGCATATCATCTTTCCCGATTGGAAGGGGCACGTGATGATGTTGAGTGAATGGCAATTTCAGATGAAAACTCTTAGCGATTGAGAACCGAAGAAGCGGTTCCATGGTTTTGCGAATTATGAACTATTTGGTGGCCAAGGTAATCCCTCCGGAATTTAACTATCAACAGAAAAAGAGGTTTTTCTCCCACTTGAAACACTACTATTGGGAGGAGCCAATCCTCTACAGACATTGTGCTGACCAGGTGATTCGGAGATGTGTGCTCGAAGATGAAATGAACAGTGTTTTAAACCACTGCCACACTCTACCTTGTGGTGGACATTTTGGTGGCCAACGAACAGCAGCCAAGGTTCTTCAGTCAGGCTTCTACTGGCCTACCTTATTTAAAGATGCTCATCGCCGTATCCACATGTGACCAAATGTCCAACGAATGGGGGTATTTCTAAAGGATGGGCAGCCCATGCCCGTTACGGAAGTAGAACTATTTGACTTATGGGGGCTGGATTTCATGGGACCATTTCCTCCATCTTACAACAACTTGTATATCCTACTGGCCGTAGACTATGTCTCGAAGTGGGTTGAAGCCATTCCGACACGCACCAACGATGCCAAGGTAGTGGCTCAATTTCTTCGCAGCCACATATTCTCACGATTTGGAACCCCTCGAGCACTGATTACAGATAATGGTACTCATTTCTGCAATAAGGTGATCGACAAGGTTTTACTAAAGTATGGAGTGCGTCATCGCACATCTCTTGCATACCACCTGCAGTTGAATGGGCTAGTAGAGGTGTCCAATCGAGAAATTAAGTCTATTCTTGAGAAAGGCGATCGGCGGCTCGGAAAGGATTGAGTGCAAAAGATTGAAGATGCACTGCAGGCGTGCGGCCGCGACATTTAAACTCCTTTGGGTATGTCACCGTTCAAAATCGTTTATGGTAAGCGTGTCATCTTCCGGTAGAATTGGAGCATCCGAGCCCTGCGGGCCGCTCGGCGATTAAACATGGATGAATGCGTTGGCGGCGAGAAGCGTTTGCTCTAACTTCCCGATGAACTAGGCAGATTCGGGAACGAAGCTTATGAAAATGCCCGTATCTACAAGGAAAATACAAAAGCCTGGCATGATAAACACATCACCAGAAAAGAGTTCACGGCAGGACAACAAGTTCTATTGTTGATTCAGCCTAAAATCTTCCTGGGAAAATTGAAATCTAGATGGGCCAAGTCTCCAGTTGCAAAGTCTTTTCACATGGTGGGCGGAGAGGTCACACATCTGAAAAGGCACATTCAGGTCACCGCCTTGATTTGAAGCATTATTTTGGAGCAGTTCCATGAGGAAAAGCGGACCATTCCTTTGAGCGCATCCAGACGTGAAATCTGTGGCGGTCCATCTGAAACTCGGGTCCCGAACATTGAACCGGGTTCGTCGGGCCGCGACATTAAACATAGTGCTTCTTGAGAACAACTTAAGTGTTTCTTAAACTTTTCCTTTTCAGTACCAATTTTTATTGTTTATTTTTAGTCTATTGGTTTCTTTGGTTTTTCTCCATAATGATCTCTTTTGGATATTTACTGTCAGGACTCGCGAACGCAGGTATTGGGGAGGATCCGTTCATGACATTACAAAGTCCGAGAAAGTCACATTTCTAGTGGGGAGGTTTCTTGGCGAGGATCATCAATGTGCTGAAATTTTCGCGATCCGGGCCTTCTACACGTCACGTGTCAGCGGCGTTGAGTCATAGCGTCGCTGACGTCGTTCCCTCTACGTAGCGATCGCGGCGTGGATTTCCAGCGTCGCCAGCGTCGATTTGAGTGTCTCTACGTCGCGTCGCGGCGTGGATTTCCAACGTCAGCGGCGTCAGATTTTTATACTCTGGGCGTCGCGGCGTGTGAATTTTATGAGTCTGTAACGTCGCGCGGCGTCGTTTAGTGCCGCTCTGCGTAGCGTCACGGCGTTACGAACGTCGTGGCGTTGGCTTGACCCTCTACGCTAACGTCGCGGCGTTGCCCGACGTCAGCGGCGTTGCCGCATTTAAGGCCAAGAATGGTTCATTTGCTCTTCACCTCGCACCTGCTTTGCGACCTTAGCACCATCAGCGCCATTTCCTTCTTGGGAGCTCCTCTCACGCGGTCGGGCTCCTCCATTGCCCTCAGGCCTTCTACGTACAATTCATCACACACTAGTTTCTTGTCAGTGGCATTCCCACCACCTTGTACTTCCGGTTCACGGCCTAGTGTGGAGCTTCTAGGATTTTCTATTGCATTCCGTTGGTCTAGGGTCTTTGGTTCAAGTTTAGGGTATTAGTAGGTCACATTTTAGGGTTTTGAGTCACCTTTAGAAGTCGTTCGTACACCAGTAGTTTTGGTGCACACTAGGTGTTTGTTTTTTTGTCTAGGTCAGTGGGTGACCAAGTTGGTGCCACCACCACGTGAATTTTAGGGTCTAATGTCTAGTAAAGGCGAGAAGCGCCTGCAATGAATCGGTCGGCGGGACCCGACCCCACTACGATGTCACGCGGTTTGTGAATGGGGGTGCACGCCGTCGGTTCGGCACCATACGCAGAACCGTCGTTCATCAGGAGAAGGGTTTCACCACCTAGATGACTTTTTTCCGCAAGACCATTACGACTAAGGGATGGCGAGCCTTGTGCCCGACCACCTCATCCGGCGATGAGTGTGGTGCGAAGTTCTACGCCGACCTCGCCTCCGTCTGAAAAGAATGCGGGTCTTGGCGTATTGAGTCGACTTACCGGTGCGGGTGATCAATAGTTGTCTGATCTGAAGAATGTCGCCCGGGCCGTTGATCGGCTCCACGAGCACCCGACTACCCGGGGTTATGCGGTATTGGCCAGGTAAGTAGGGGTGAGTGGAAGAGTCGATAGTGCGGGCCGTGCGGTCCATTTCAAGGCCAAACGGCCTTCATACCTAGATGCATCACTTCATCACGTCACGTCTTGTCCCGACGACGAACGTGTGTGAAGTGATATGGCGTGCCACGCTTTCAACTATGCCATCTTACAGGATATACCCTTTGATGTCGGGCAGGTTATAGAGGATGCCATCCTCCATGCTTGGAGACGCAAAAGATATTTGGGGGCACCCCTTCCTTATCTTTGGCTTGTGCAAGCGAGCCGAAGTGCCCCCTCGACTGGCGAGGGGTATATGATTGGAGCCATGAGCCCTCGGATGGGGCGAGCTTCATGAGTGTCCGGAGCTCGTTATGGCTCTGGGCGATCCCCAGGAAGACATTGGCCAGTCCTCGTCCCACCCACCCCCACCACCATCACGGCCGGCCTCGGCGGCGGCTCCTCCGATCCCTCACCGATCCACGAGGACCTGTGCTCTCTCGGCGCCCCGTCGGGACCGAGACCCGAGAGCTACCGAGTCCTCATCACCCGAGATATGAAGGCCCTCGTGCGATATGCATCTTGTCTTGCCCGGCTTGAGGCCACTATTCTTCGACAACGACGGACCTTGCGGGCTTCGGATCGCTGCTTGCTTGCGCTTTCTGACCACCACCACCACCACCGCCTTCGTGATCACGAGGAGTTCCCTTCGCCCTCTATTTGTTTGTTTATTTGCTAGTGGGACGGGTATTTTTGTTTGGGGGGTGTGGGTGAATGATAAATTCTGATTTAGTTATGTTTTGGTTTAGTATTTGTGTAGTGTTTTTGTTTCATTCGGCATATTAGTTGTGTTTCTATTTGATCCTAGTCTGTTTTAGTATTTGTTTTTGTTTAATTTCTTATATGTAGTAGTTGCATGTGGAGGTAGCTATGTATGTGTGCCATGTTGAAAGTCGAGGATCACTTTTGGATTGAATTCACTATTGACATGGAAGATTGGATACATACAATGTTTGATACTGAGTAATTAGGATTTGAATAGGTGGGGAAGCAGCCAGACAATTCCACATTATTCAGAAACCATTTCTCGAGAACCACATCACACTCACACACTAATGACCTTCGGGGTATGCATAGTGCGAGACCCGGCTACTAAGTTCGGCAAACCTTGGGAGATTCTAACCATCTAAGTGATGGGACACCGAGTCAAAGGATTGCCATGAGCTGACAAAGAAAAAAATAAAATAAAAATACAAAAACAATAGAAAAAGAAAGATAAAAAGCAAAAGAAAAGAAAATGTCGAATAGGTATATCGTAAAAATAAGCGAGATCATCAATCGGAATCCGGAGCCTTGCGATCGAGGGGCTTTTCAGCCTAATGCCCCGAGCCAATGTAGGGTCATTGACTTCCTTGCCTTCATGGGACGAGAAGATGGATCATTCCATATGACCTAGGGCCTTTGGTTTGGTTGGTGTTAGAGTGAAGATTTGAAGAATTTAATGCACAGTGCCCTTAACCAAGCGATGAGTCACCGGTGGATCCCTTCTGGGTACACTCAATCGCTTCTTGTTGGTGATGGCCTTCAATTTTGTTTAGGCACTTAGAAATTTTTAGGTATGATAGTATGAATAAAAGGTGCGTTCTTGTCTTTGTAGTTAGCGTCTTCAAATAGGTAGTCGAGCTCAAGTTTGGGGTGTGGGAACCTAGGTATACACTGGGGTCATTCATTCGGCCTTTGCATAGGGTCCTTAGGAAAGGTTGTGAATACCATGGAGTGAGGCACTAGTCCTTTCACCTAATTCAAGGCGAGGTTTTCAGAAAGTCAAACATCTTGTATCATCATTGTGAACCAGGCAAAGCAGACGGTGTGGTCGGTCCAAAATTGATCCCCTATTTCTCAGTATGTGCAACACTGTCTTAGTGTTAGTTTCAGTATGTCGGTGTATTAATCTGTCTAGAGTCCATTCTTGCTTGAGACGAGCAAAAACTAAGTTTGGGGGTGCTGATGAGTGCTTAAAACACTCATATTATACCTGCGTCGGTTTTCATTTCACGTTTATTTTATAGTAAGTTCATAGTTTTTGTGGCAAGACTCCTGAATTAGTGTTTGGTGTGGATGCAGGTGCATTGGAGCAAAAAGGCAGCTGATGAAGCAATTTTGGAGCATAAGGAGGCTTTGCATGAAGAGGTGCGGAGCGTGGCGGCGTTCGGCGTCCGCAGCGTTCCGCGTCGTGGCGTCCCCAACGTCAGCGGCGTTGGGTCAATCACTAAACAAAGTCAACAAGCGACAGCGTCGCGGCGTCGGTCGCAGTTATGCTTTCTCAGCATTAAAAGCAAATGGGGGCGCGGATTTTTGGGGGATCGGGAGGTGTACGGACGAGAGCACGGAATTCCAGAGCAGCAGTGACACCGACTTCGAAGGAGTGCCCTTGATCTATATTGTTTCCGATTTTTGGATACTAGAATGATGTTTTTGAGATTAAACATTTTCATGTTTCTATTCAGTATGTTCTAGATCTGTATCTAGGGTGTGTTGAACCCTGTCACATGACTATGGATTAAAGTTCAGTCTTTTATGTTATTCATTGGTTTACAAAATTGTTATACCTTTATATCTATAATTAAATTATATGATGATGTCGTAACGATAGCGCATAACTATCTTGGAAATCAGAGATTCGAGAGATGAGGATATCTAGGGATCTGAGTGAAGCGACCTTGATTGATTCGGGAAATAGAGATATTAGAACTGAAGGTGGCACTGAATTAGAAACACTCAAGCTGTTTCGTATGCGAGTTGGGATAGATATATACTCAACTCTATTCACGAATAGGCGGATATACCTCGAGAGGATATCTAAGTAATTAAGATCACCTTGCCATCAACAATATATAATTTCATTGAATAATAGCACCTTTAGAAATAATCATTGAAAGTGACAGAGTATAACCCTAGTCTCGATACCCGATATTCATTAGAATCCAATATTAAGCAATTAGAAATTAACATACTCAATTCCTTCTTTAAAATAAAAGTTTATTCATATATTATCTAAACAAAACCTTTGTAGTCAACACACCTGTCCTGTGGTCGATATCGTACCGTTGGTACCTTATATTACTTTAGGCGCTTAGCGTACACTTGCGCACATAGGCGTCGCATTTATACGCAAGTTTTTAGCTGTCAACAAGCGGCGTGCGAAGGAGGCCCTGCGGGAAAGAATAGTTGCCCTAGCGGATGAAGCGGCGTACACTTATGGAGCTAGGGGCCATCGAAAGAAGAGACTTTGCGGCTTCCGGGGCTAAAGTTCAGCGGAGAATCCAACCTTGGAGAAATTTGATTTGAGTCTGCAACTGGTGATGCTGATTTTCGATTATGGCTACGGCTGCTGTGCTTTTGCGCATGATATACGTGGGAGCAAGCCCATGATCCCAGTCGGGATGCCAAACACATCAACGCCTTTGCCTCCAGAACTTTTTGTGAATCCTCGATGCCCCCCGGGCTCTTTATCTGTCTTACCCGCTGCTAAGCCCGTCGAGACTACTGGGGAAGATTTGCCAGTCAAGGATCTCCCGGCTGGTGAGGAAGGAGTACATATTCCGCCCGAGCTCGTCGACTAGATTGGATAAGGAACCCAAGGTTGTTGCAGAGGGCTAGGGCTAGAAATTGTAGTTCGCTCGTCGAGCTTACTCTCTTTGCTAGACATTTTATTCCCCATTTTTGTAACTTGACTGATTAGTGTCCAAAAAGTGTTATTTTGAATCTTATTTAAGATAGGTTTTGAGTGCTTTTTGCGCATTAATCATATGAATTAAGCCAATTGACATGTGCAGGTCCACTTAGTATGCCGGTTAAGTTTCGAGTTAATTTTGGTAATTTTGGTTTTGTGAGCCTCTGACCAATAATTTCGGGTTTGATGTCGAGTTGGTGCTAAATGCGAAAATTCACGGTGATTTCATCAACGAAAATGAAGAAATGTCAAGTGGAGTTGATGAAAAGAATCACGAGAGGAGGCAAGCGAGGAGGCGGCGAAGAGAAACCATATTTTAAGTATGCATTGCGAAAATTTCGCAAGGATGCGAATTTCGCAATCTAAGCGAATTTACCTTCATACACAAATTTTAATAAGCTAGCGAAATTCGATATCATAAGCAATTCTTGTCACCTCTTGGTGAATTAGCTATGCCTTGCATTCGCTATGATAACGAGAAATTTCGCTATCATAAGCGAGAAATTTTCCGCTATGATAGCGAAATTCAGCGCATAAGCGAAAATCATGCCCCCGTGTTTTTTATGTTTTTTGATTCCAGCGACCTCATTTTGATTAATTACCATTTTGTCCCTATTGGCAGTACATATTTTAGAGCATTTTGGTATTTCACACAAATGGGTTGGTTATATAAGCCACCACCTTATGACTTTTGTAACCCTAACCTGTTTTATTCAAGCTTTCATGACTTTGGTTTAAGGATTACATTTGCTCTCTCCTCTCTTCTTTCTCTCATTTTCTTATTTACTTGAGCACACCCTTGAGGATAACAACTCAGGATGGCAGCTAAGCCTCAAAGCACTTGAAGAGAGGAGGGTTACTAGGCAGTTGTGGTGGTTTAGTAGTGTCCTCATGTCTTTAATAATCACAGTGCACATTTATGGTTCCAAACTTTCCAAACTAGGGTTTAATGCTGACTAATGTCTTTCCTTTGAGTGATACTTGTGTCATGCTTTAGGGTTCTAGTGCATTCTTAATGGTAGATGCTGTGACATTCTTTAGATGTCATTCTGAGCCATTGAAATGAGGTTAAATGCTGATTTTCAAACTAATTAGACATTGAATGCTTGATGCTGATTGGACTCAAATAGGAGTGTTTTTTAGGGTTAGGTTTAATAGCTAAACAAAGATCCGGTTTGGCCTTGACTATATGTCATTTGCCACTATCTTTTGAGGAAGCCAGCTTAGATGACACATATGTATTTATCAAGCTAGTATTTGAAGCCTTGAGTTACCATTTCACACTTCATTTAAGCCATTTCGGTTACCCACGATGACAACCAAACTCTCTGTTTTTAACCGTCAAAAATCCAAATAAAAAGTCTCACCATTTCAAACATAATCACGAATCGATGGGTGGGATGAAAACCCGTCCACAGTGTTCGACCTGAACCCATTATATTCGCATTAAGCATTCAGCGATGGGAGGAATATAGGAAACAGAATTTTGTTGATTAGGATCACCTGCCGTCTTGAATCCAAATGGGCGCCGTTGTCGGGGATGTGGTATAAACTACGGATGATGAGTTGATATGTACTTGTAATCCACATTACAAGTGTTGGTGACCTTTTAATCCTTTTTGAATTTCGTTTGTAAGAATTATAAGTTTTCATTACTTAGCGATTCTTGCCTTGTTTTTATTTTACGAGTCGGTTTTGTTTTGCTTATACCTGACCTTTTGGCAAGCCTCGTGCAGAGTGAGTGCACCCAGTTAACAAATTTGTGAAATCGGTGTACCACAGGTGATCAAATGGATCCACCACACGAGGAATAGCAAAGTCAGCAAGGCACTCTAGTGAATCCAACTGACATACGAGATCAATGAGGACCACATACACCCTCCTGAGTTCAGTGCTCTTCCCTGCATCAAACCTCACGGTGAAGATGTGGTGGACCTTATTTGGTGCCCACTTCCCACATTTCATGGTATGGAAAATGAAAATCATACTCACACATCACGGGATTTTGAGGAGTATGCATAACTTTTAAGGAGGGTATGTCGATTGGAATTGTTAAGTTGAAGAGGCGTCCCGTTAACCCTCAAGGATAAAGCCAAAAATATAAAACCAATTCAGCGAGGCCGAAACGATTAGAAATTGGGTCGATCTTCAAAAATTTGAATTTTTAAAGAAATTCTTCAGCACAATTAAGACCAACGGTTTGAAGAGGCAGATCACATACTACTCGGCCTATAGCGATAGAGAAAGTTCTATCAATGTTGGGAGGTTCATGGAGACCATCAATGCGTGTCACACCATGGTTTTGATACATGGATGCTAGTGAATCATTTTATGTGGTATGTCCTGCCGTGAAACAAGCTGCTAGAAACCATGTGTGGAGGTGATTTTTGAGCAAATCGGATGACCATAGTTTCTTTGAATTATGTGTTGAAACTTTCAAGGCTTTAGGATGAGCTGGGAATCAGGGAAGGCGGAAAGAATGAAGCCGTCGACCCATCAAAGGGGAGGCATTTATGCACTTTCCGAAGACATGGAGATGAAAGCAAAACTGACCACTTTGACTCGAAGGTTGGAGGAGTTGAAAATGAGAAATCAGCATGAGATGCAAGCAGTAAATGAGTTACCTGCATCTCAACCACCTTGTTTTAATTGTCAGACAAATAGTCATCCTGGGGAGCACTGTCAAGAGCATGCCCATGTCTTGAGTCAAAACAAGCCACCTGGTAACCATATGGCCTTTATAACCCCCGGTGGAGGAAATCATCCAGGCTTTTGTCATGGAAGCCAAAACCCCCTGTATATATCCCTTCAGGAGCACAGCAGCAGTTTGGCTCCACTTCAACACAACAGCAGCCGCCTCCACCTTCTTCTCCTGTTGAGCAGGCAATCCTAAATTTGAGCAAAGTGGTAGGCACGTTTGTGGAAGAACAGAAGGTGTTGAATGTTCAGACTAGTCAAAAAATTGAGCGGTGAGAGGCTCTTTCAGCGGGAAAGCTGGGCGGTATGCACTCTGAGATTTCAAGGTTATCCAACCAGCATCTGCAGGGCTCCGAAAAAGGAAAATTCCTTTCCCAGACACAGCAATATCAGAAGGGAGTGCATGAAATAGTCTCAACCAATGATCCAAATGAAAGAATTGATGAAGTCAAGGCAGTGGTGACTTTGAGAAGTGGTAAAGGCGAGACCCAGCGGTCCAGCTCTGTGAGGCGGCTCCACGATGGCTGATGCGCCGGAAGGAAGACAACCGACCAAAGAGAAGGGTGAAGACTAGTGTGCCCCTCCAGAATTTCCTGAGGCTCTCTAGAAAAGAAAAGTTCCGTTAACCAAACTGAAATGTTAGAGGTTTTATGGCAAGTGAAAGTTAACATTCCTCTCCTTGACATGATCAAACAAGTCCCCACCTATGCAAAATTTTTGAAGGACTTATGCACGGTAAAAAGAGGCTTCAATGTAAACAAAAGGCACTTGGCGAGCAAGTTAATAATATCATTAGTCACGAAGACTCGATTGAAATATAAAGACACAGGGATGTCTGCAATCTCGGTTAATATTGGAGGCATTAGTGTAGAAAGCACTATTAGACTTGGGAGCTAGTGTGAGATCTTTGCCATATTCCATGTACAAGCAACTTGGTTTGGGAAGGCTGAAACCCAACTATCCTGCTTGTCACTAGAGCGATAGGTACATTAAAATACCTGCCGAAGGGGACCATTGAGGATGTTTTTAATACGAAGTGGGCCGGATTTACTATCGGTGGATTTTGTCGTACTTGACCGCTGAGTCGGTTGCGTGGGAATATCATGTGCCCATCATATTGGGAGAGGCCATTCTTGGCTGCCGAATGCTATAATAAAGCTATGAATGGGGTTATGCAACTCACGTTTGAGAATATGACCTTAGAACTCAATATCTTCCATTTGAGCAAAAGGCATATGCACTCAGAGGAAGACGACTGTGAAGAAGTCTGTATAGTAGATGCAATTCTTGAAGAACAGGCTAATGAGCAGCAAGTGCAAGATGTGTTAACACCAGAGTTATCTGAGTGCCTTGGAGAGCAACAAGAGCCTCAATGCATGAGCTTAGTGCCGAAGTCTTGGAGAGAAAGAAAAATAGAAATTCTACCTCGTTGTGTGCAGACAAGGAACCTCAGCAGTTGGAACCTGGAAACCCACACCGGTTGAGTTAAAATATCATTCTGGAAAGAAAATGAGCGATGTCCGGTTGTGATATCATCAGCTGCGACCACTTCACAGAGGCATAATCACGCTACACCTCGCCGAGAGAACAGCGAAGCTTTGGGGTGGAAAATTTCTGATTTAAAAGGGATAAACCCAACAATCTGCACCCATCACATTTATTTAAAAGAAGAATCTAAGGTTGTTAGGCAACCACAGAGGAGGTTGAATCCCCGCTATAGTAGTTTTGCATTGAAGTCTGAGAGGCTGCTCCAGGCGGTATCATTGCCCGTTTCGATAGCGCGGTGGCCCGACCCGGAGTGGTGCCCGAGTCGGGAGTGACAGCGTAAATGAAAGGGGTGAAGAATTGTCTACCCGACTTACTCTGGGTTGGAGGGTGTGCATAGATTATAGAAGGCTTCGATGAAGTAACAAGAAAAGATCACTTCAGTTCGCATTCATCGATCTGACTCCTTGAGAGGATTTACGGACACAGTGTGCTTTTAGTTGAGTATTGAGTGCTCGGATAGAGATTGCACAGGAGGATCGAGAAGGAGCCACCTTTGCTGTCCATTTGGCACACATATGCTTCTGAGGAGGATGCCTTTGGTCTTTACTGCGCCCGACCACTTTTCAGAGATGTATGCTTAATATGTTTAGCGATATGGTGGAGCGCATAACGGAAGTATACATGGATGATATCACTGTATATGGAGGCGCTTTTGAAGAATGCCTGACTAATCTTGAGGCCATCCTGCAGAGGTGCATAGAAAGGGCGGTGCTCAAGCTTGGGAGAAGTGCCATTTATGGTTAACTTGAGAATTATCTTGGGGCACATTATTTCCAGCAGGGGAATAGAAGTTGATAAAGCAAAAATTGAACTTATCTCCAATCTGCCATCTCCAACAAACGTAAAAACGGTTAGGCAATTCCTTGGTCATGCAGGCTTCTACAGAAGATTCATTAAAGACTTCTCGAAGATTGCTAAACCCCTCTACAAGCTCCTAGAGAAAGATGCTAAATTTGTTTGGGAAGAAGAATGCCAGGAGAGCTTTGAAGAGCTGAAGTCCCATTTGACCACTGCACCAATAGTACGAGCACCTAATTGGCAGTTGCCTTTTGAGGTGATGTGTGATGCAAGTGATCTTGCGGGTGGAAGTACTCGGCCAAAAGAGAGGATGAAGACCTCTATAATAGTCTATTCTTCTGCAAAACTTGAATGAAGCACAAAGGAATTATACTACTACGAGAGAAGGAATTGTTGTGATAGTCATGTAGACAAATTCGGCTTACTTGGTTGGAGTCACGATATAGTCATTTCTGAATCATTAAAGCTTTGAAATATCTCTGACGAAGCAAAATGCAAAGCAAGACTTATCAGATGGGTTCTTACGCGAATTTAACTTGCAAATTAGAGACAAAAAGGGGGTAGAGAATGTGGTGGCGGACCATCTTTCAAGGTTAACGATAGCCCATGACACTCATAGTCCACCCATCAATGATGAATTTCCTGAAGAATCTCTAATGCAGCTGGAAAAAACTCCCTAGTATGCTCACATTGCCAATTTCTTTGCAACAGGAGAAATCCCATCTGATTGGAAAGAACAGGATAGGAAGTATTTCTTTGCGAAGATCCATTCCTATTATTGGGAAGAGCCTTTCTTGTTTTAAATCTTGTCTGAGATCGAGATAATCGGGAAGTGTGTGCACGAAGAAGAACATCGGGGAATTAGATCCACCTTGCAGAGTGCGTGGTGGTACTACTTCCCGAAGAGCGACAATGAAGGTCTTCTTGATGCGGTTTCCTCTTGGCTTCCTTGTTTAAGAAGCACCAAATGTGCTTTGTGTGTGATAGATGCCAAGACTGAAATTGTCTGCTTCGTCATATGATGCTTACCCCAGACCCGATTTTAGTGGTGGCCCATTCAATGTTTTGGGGCATCGATTTCATGAGACCTTTCCCGCATCTTATGGTCAGCACATACATATTGGTGGGAGTGGACTATGTGTCCAAGTGGGTTGAAGCAATCCCACATAAAGCAATAACCACGGTGGTGCTTAAATTCTTAATGAACATCTTTTACAGGTTTGGTGTCAGCCATTATTAGTGATGGAGGTTTACATTTCTATAACAAACCTTTTGAAAACCTCATGGCTAAATATGGTGTGAAACATAGAATAGCCACCCCTTACCATCCTCAAACAAGTGGTCAAGTAGAACTTTGAGGGAGATCAGACCATGTGAAGGTGGTAAATAGCAGCGAAAAAAGCGGTCCATCAATGCTTGATTCACTATGGGCTGCGAACGGCTTTCAAAACAATTCTTGGAATGTCCCCTTATCGGTTGGTCTATGGTAAGGCATGTCACCTTCAGTGGAGATCGAATATGCCAAGGCATGGTGGGCAATCAAAATTTGAACATGGATCTAAGTAAGTGGGGTCAAAGATTCCTTGATCTCAATGAGTTGGAAGAAATACGAAATGATGCCTACTTGAATTCGAAGATTGCAAAGGAAAGATAAAAAAAATGGCATGATCAAATGATAACTGGCAAGAATTTCAACAAGGGGGACCAAGTCCTCCTGTATGATTCCAAACTCCACCTATTTCCGGGCAAGCTCAAGTCGCGATGGACGGGTCCATTCATAGTTCAGTAGGCTCACCCTAATGGTTCAGTAGACCTACTCAATCCAAATGATGATAGGGTGATCAAAGTTAATGGGCCAGAAGGGTGAAGCCACATGTTGTACGCTTGATCGAGGAGGAAATTCTCTGTGAACCCCCTTGAATCCCTACAGGCCACACATTTCAGGTAATCTGCTATCTGGAAAGCCCCACTTATTTAATTGCTTAAGTTTTGATCAAGTTTCTTTTTGTTTAATTTTTTTTTGTAGTAATCAGCATTTGGCATTTGATTTTTCACTTTGTGTTGACAACTGCAGTAGCATCAACCACTGGGGGTGACCCTTCTCCTGCCACCATGTTTGAGGAGGTACCGTTCCATCCTCTAGCTTTTTCATTCCCAGGTCAGTTAGAGGTAATTTTCATATTTTTGGAATTTAGTTTTATTGGTTATACATGTCCTGCATTGCCCAAATTCGTTTTTCTTTAATTTTTAAATTGCTTTTTGTGTCTCCATTTTTGTGTTTCTACTCTTGTCTTTAGTTGAAAAATTGAAGCCCTGTATGTTACCTTAATGATAGAACAATTCCATGCATGATTTAGTTTTTGGTCGATGGAAGTTCCAGCATATTCAACCTTGAACATTCCCCCTTTAGCTAATTCACACACTGCACACCAGATTGTACCAATAGGTTGAGAAGCTATATACCTCTTTTCACTTGGCAAAGCCAGCCTTAGATCTGTTGACGACCTATAATAGGTTTGTGTTACCCGTGAATGAAGACCAATGTAGTCTTCCAAATGAAAAAAGAAAAGAAAAAGCAAAAAGAAAAAGAAAAGAAAGAAAAAAGGAGCAAGCCGTGACACTTTGCCTTAGAGACCGAACACGGTCCGAGGTATATGGCGAAAGCCTTTAAGCAGATGCCCCTAAACCTTAATTGGTTAGAAGTCATCGACTTAGTGTTACGCTGCGGGTGTATGGGTGGGTTAGCGAGTTATGGGTGCTTAATTCTCGAAGTCATTCGAAGTCGGTGAAGCTTTGTGAGTTTGTGGTTAGTTGATCCTTTTGGCTTGATGCCACTAAACCTTGGTGGTTGGGAGTCATCGGTGGACCAGATTACCGCGGACTTTGATGAAGTCGAGTTTTCAGCATTGCACCACAATGTAATCAAGAAAGAAATAAAAGTGTGTGGTCTTGTTAGGTTGGTCGGAGTTTAAGGCCATGGCGTGCTGGAGTTGGGAGGGAATAGCTTTGCAACTTATTAGCTCAAGTAGTTACCTTAGGAACAATTAGATTTTGGTGGAAGTTCGAGGTTGACTTCCTTGGGACACGATGTTGCCTAAAACTTGTTCTTATATGGCATGTGTTCTCTTATGTGGTTTTCGTTCGAGTGCAAGTTGTTCATACTAAGGTAAGGCAGTAGTACACACACTTTTTGAACAATACACACTTTTTGTAAAAGCACGGCATGCATACCTTTATTGTTTTAGCATTGCTAAGGGACTAACAACGTGTCGGTTGGGGGGTGTGATTAGTGCCCAAAAAGTGCTATTTTGAATCCTATTTAAGATAGGTTTTAAGTGCTTTTTTCTTGCGCTAATCATATGAATTAAGCAGTTGACATGTGCGGGTCCACTTAGTACCCGCGATTAGTTTCGAGTTGTTTTGGTAATTTTGCGGGTTTTGCGAGGCCTCGACCAATAATTTCGAGGTTTGATGTCGAGTTGGTGCTAAATGAAAATTCACGATTCATCAGCGAAAATGAAAAATGTCAAGTGGGTTGATGAAAAGAGAGTGCGAGAACCGCCCGGGGGAGCGGCATAAGCGAAGCAGTTTTGCTATGAATTGCGAAAATTTATAGGGTCTTGAAAATTCGCAGGGTGCGAAAAATTTATGAATAACGAAAATTTATGGCTCATAGCGAAATTGTATACCTGGTACTAGCTAAGCTAAGCGAAATTTAGCTATCATAGCGAAGTTGCGTACGCCAAGGAAAATTTGATTTATTTATGCCTTGCATTTCAGCTATGATAAGCGAAATTCATGCATAGTAAAATCATGCTTGTGTTTTTTGATGTTTTGATTTTCAACGACCTCGTTTTTGATTAATTACCATTTGTCCCTATTGTAATTACATATTTTAGGCATTTTGGTATTTCACACAAATGGGTTGGTTATATAATACCTTATGACTTTGTAACCCTAACTTTAAATTTTATTCAAGCTTTCCCATGACTTTGGTTTGGATTTTGTTTGCTCATCTCTTCTTTCTCGTTTTCTTGGCATTTTTACTTGAACACACCCCTTGAGGATGACCTTGACTCAAGGGATGGCAGCAAGCCTCAGCCTTGAGGAGGGTTACTGGCTGGTTGGTGGTGAGTTTTAGCGGTGTCCTCATGTCTTTAATGATCTGAATCTTGCATTTGTAGTTCAAACTTTCCAAACTAGGGTTTAATGCTATTTAATGTCTTTCCTTTGGTCAATACTTGTCATGCTTTAGGGTTTAGTGCATTCTTAATGGTAGATGCACTGACATTCTTTAGATGTCATTCACGAGCCATTGAAATGAGGTTAAATGCTAGGTTTTCAAACTAATTGGAACATTGAATGCCCAGTATTTGATTGGACTCAAATAGGAGTGTTTTTAGGGTTAGGTTTAATAGCTAAACAAAGATCGTTTTGGCATATTATATGTCATTGCTTGCAATAAATAACGATGACACATATCTTTATTTTATCAAGCTAGTGACCCAAGCCTTCCAAGGTTACCATTCTACTTCATTTTAATATTTCGGTTACTTGATAAACAACCAAACTCCTGTTTTAATTAAATCCAAAAATCAAATAAAAAAGTCTCACCATTTTCAAACATGATGCCGTCGTGCGTGGGATGAAAACTCATCACGAGTGTTCGACCTAGACACGCTATCTTTGCCGGTAGCTTGACTACGGCGTGGGAAGATATAGAAACAAATTTGTTGATTAGGATCACCTACCGTGGCACGAATCATTGACGTTTTGAGAGGCACTTTATCTTTTGCTTTTTGGAAAAAATACTTTCTTTCAGTTTGGCCTAGTAGAGTTATAATTATCCCGGTCGGACGGGATATCTCATTTTGCGATGCTTGCCCGGGATCTTATGCCGAGAGTTATGCTATTATCCAGGGTGCATTGTCGAATCGGTGCTGCCACCTATAATGGGCCGGATAAGAGCTACAGGTACTTATGTGGGCTTTAAGTGTCCAGTTAGATGTTATTTAATTAAGCCAGGCAGGTCATTTTCTATGCCACCCGGACTTTAATTTGACTAGTTAGATGTTATCTAACCGGGCCAGATAGGTCATTTTTTGCTCCATCCGGACTATAATTTGACCGGTTAGATGTTATCTAGCGTAGGGCGGTCATTTCTACATGCCTTGACTTTAATTTGACCCCGGGTTAGATGTTATCTAGCGGTGGAATAGGTATCATTTTTCGCCATCTAGACTTTAATTTGACCCTGTAAGAGGAGAAAAATAGACGACATGTACGTTGTATATTGAATCATTCTTTAATGATAATACCTCTTAAGATATGTAGCGTTCCACATTCTAGGTACAGGGGTCCTGTCAAGTTTGTCTAATGTGTATGATCCAGATTGACCGGCACGTGTCACAAGATATGGTCCTTTCCAGTTGGGTTGGAACTTTCCTGCATTCAGATCAACTGTATTCTCAAATACTCTTCTTAGAACTAGATTCCCTGGTTGGAACGTTCGAGGCTTGACGCTTTTGTTGTAAGAATTTGCTAACCGGCGTTGGTAGGATGCTATGCGGATTGCCGCTGACTCTCGCAATTCATCGAGTGTGTCTAAATCCTTGACCATTAAATATGTATTCCCTGGCAAGGATGTAATACGAGATGGTAGGCATGCCAATTTCCGTGAAGTTATAGCTTCCATCTTGTAAGTAGTACAGAAAGCGAGTTATCTGCGGTGGGTTTCTGACGTGGTGGCCTAGAGTACCAGGGAGTTCATCTACCATTGCGCTATTGCGAGATCGCGCTGCGGGGCATTAACATGGGTTTCGTTTGGGAGGCTTCGCGGACAGTTGCTCTACGGATACCGTGGGGTGGAGTATAGATTTTTTATCTTCAATTCCTGATAGAAGTTTCGATAGACCCGACTGTCGAATTGGGGCCCATTGTTAGACACAATTGTTTTGGGGATGCTGAACCGGCATACAATATTCTTCCAGATAAACTGAGTGACATCCCTATCTTTGATTGAGGAGAATGCCCGGCCTCGATCCGACTACTGAAAATAGTCGGTGTGACTAATAACTTCTTTTGGGCTGGGGCAATCGGTAGTGGTCCAACTATATCGATCCCCCATTGGGCAAAGGGCCAAGGGCTCGAAATAGAGATCAAATCCTACACCGGTGATTTCAGGACGGGAGCAAGTCGTTGGCAGCGGTCACACTTTCTAGTATAATTTGCGGCATCAGCTCTCATGGTTGGCCAATAAATCCTTGAGTGTGGGCGGAGTAGACCCAAAGGATACATTTGCCCGGATGATTTACCATTAGCCATGTGGCTCGCTAACACATATTGGCTCTGTTCGGGCGTCAAGCATTTCAGATATGGGCCGCCCAAGGATCGTTTGAATAGTTGCCCATTGACCAAGGAAAATCTAGCTGACTGGACTTGAAGTTTGTGGGTCGTGTCCCTTCATTTGGGAGTTGTCTTGTGCTTAAATACAGTATAATGGGGTCCATCCATGAAGGGAGGTCCTTGTCCACTTGGTTTATTTGTGGGGATGTAACTAACGAGGAATTTGGTGGTAATGAATAAGCGAGTATAGTTAAGTAATTAGTGAAAGCGGCCACATAAGCCAAGGCGTTTGCCTTTTCATTAGAGCCTATGGGAATATGTTCCAGCTTCCATGCCAGAAAACTGTTCAAGTGTTGTTTCACTCGGGAGACGTATTTCGCCATTCGGGGGTCTCGGGATTCGAATTCTTCGTTAGCTTGCCCGACCACCAATTGGGAATCACTTTGGATCAAGAGTTTGCCTTGACGAGTGATTCTCCAGTTGAGTCCGGCTAGGATGACGCGCCGCGCTGACTTCGTTGTTAGAGCCTTTGAACGGCCGGATTACATTCGATCTTATCCCCGGTTGGAGATTTTAATTGTAAACCAACGCCCGCATCGATTTGTCTGGACGCCTCGTCACTAATGGGAATCCACCCGATCAATTTGTCGGGCGTTCCGTGGGAGTTTCGTTATGAAGTCGACTAGCACTTGTCCCTTTTTGAAGCCACATCTTATTAGATGTCATACTAACGGATTCGGCGCTAGTAGGCCATTCTTCCCTATAAGTCAAGCTTATGTATGTGCTCCGAAGAGGGAGATCGATTAATATAACAATGGGGTGTGCTTGGAAGTAAGGGCGGAGTTTCTTGGCTGCTATCCGGAGGGCTAAGGCGGCCTGCTCAAGGTGACTGTACTTGGTCTCTGCATCGGCTAAGGATTTGCTGACGAAGAATACAGGCCTTTGTTTCACGTCTTCATTCTCTTTGAACAATGCGGCACTCACTGCTGTTTCTGAGACGGCCAAGTAGACGAAGAGAGTCTCGTCGGTGTCGGGACTTGCAAGAATTGGGGGTTCGGCTAAATATTTCTTGATCTGAATGAAAAGCGATCTTGATCTTCATTAATCCGACCCGGTAGCTCCCTTAAGGTTGCGAAAAATTGCTTTAAGCGATGCATGAGCAGAAATATCAAAGCCGTCCAAAGGCTGACCCCTAATCGGCCCATCAGTTTTTGTACCTCTTTTCTAGAGCTCGGGGCCGGAGACTCTAGAATGGCTTTAGGCTAGGAGGGGTTGGCCTCAATCCCCCTCTAAGTCATCATGAATCCCAGTAATCGACCAGCATTGACCCCGAATGCCCATTTCACGGGATTGAGTTTCATGCCATAGATCCTGAGGAGGTTAAATACATGTTGCAAATGCGCAACATGATCCGGCCGCTCCTTGGATTTTATCAGCATATCATCTATGTATACTTCCATAGTTTTCCAGAGCAGTGGCCGAAACATCTTGGTTACCAATCTCTGATAGGTGGCCCAGACATTCTTTAACCGAATGGCATTCTGATAGCATAATAGCCGATGAGGGGTGATGAAGCGTTTTCTCTGCGTCGGTAGGTACATGGGGATCGAGTGGCAGCCGAGGAAAGTCGCGTCTAGAATGATAACATACCATGTCCGACCGATGCGTCGACAATCTGATCAATGCGGGGGAAAGGGAAGCTATCTTTAGGACACGCGTCGTTAAGATCCGTGTAGTCTATGTATACTCGCCATTTGCCTCCTTTCTTTAGGACTACCACCACGTTAGCAAGTCATTCCGGGTATTTCACTCCTCTAATAAAACCAGTCTTCAAAAGGTTATCTACCTCATCTTAGATGATCGATGGCGTCCAAGATTAAGGCGCCGTACTCTCTATTTAACAGTGCGGAGGATGGGAGAACGTTGACTTGTGGGAAGCGTTCAGGCTTATCCTGTCATGTCAGAGATGGACCAGGCGGGCTGCCGGCATTAGCCTTTGGTACTTCTTCTGGTAGGCCCCTTTCTTCTTGATCGGGAGGAACTAACATAGGTGCACCTGTCCAGGCCGCTTATGAGCATGGATTGCAGGGGATCTACAACCAATTGCTCCTTATCTTCTGAAGTGGCCCGGATAGAAGGCTTTAATTGCTATGACGAGGCATGAGTTTCAGAGGGCGAACTATCGGGGCCTTTCCCTTTTTCGCGCTTGTGAATTGACAACTGATAACACTGACGTGCAACTAATTGGCTACCTTGGAGTCAACACCTTACGATGCGGTGGAATAGCGATAGTTTGGTGGTAGGTTGAGGATTACTTTCATGGTATGTAGCGGTTCGACTCGATAGCATTGTATGGGCCCCGAATCTTCAACTAGTAGAAAACAACACTTTGGCGAGTTACTGGTCTGCCTTCTGAAAGATCAATATCCACACACCTTTAGTGTAGTGGATCCGTGAATCGGATAAGACTTTGTCGACGAGGCGAGATGACGGCGGGACTTTCATGCACATAAAGATTTGGAAGCGATGTAACAATAACTTCGGCCCTTATTTATGAATGAACAGGACCCTGTGCACATCAAAATTGTCAATACATAAGGTGAGTATAAGTGCATCATAATGGGGAGTGATGACCCGGGTCGGGTTTACAGGAGGAAAGAATATGGGGCCATCGTCAAATTTGAACCGGTGTCGCGCTCTGAGTGATGATGGTATTTACTACGGCTAGCGGCTGTGCGGAGCATTTTCGTCTTTTCTTCTTAGGCGGTATTGATCATGTTGGGCTCCTAGTACAAAAGTTGACGGTGAAGTAGGAGCTCGGCGTAGCTCGTGCGATAATAGCTCACAGCTCAGTGCGAGGGCGAGATTGGTCATGGGCGGCTCTCGAATGAACCTTATGAGGTGCCCTTCCCGGATTAATCTTTCTACCAGGAACTTCAAGCCTTGGCAATGATTTGTTTCATGGTCGTGATCTTTGTGATAATCACACCTCAACGACCGGTTGCGTTGGTCCGGATTTGCCCGCATGGGTGGGGGCCATTTAAACTCGGGGTGATCTAGGAATGAGAGGCTTGACTTCCGATCGTAGGAGATGTTAAGAGGGTGAATTAGGAGAATCCTTTTCATTTGCATTCTTGGGGGGCACTTTTGACCTTATAAGCCCCACTTTACATTTAGGTTGGCTCTTTATGGTAGCTTTGCCGCTGGCCGAGTTATCATTCTTGTTGTAAAGTGACCAGGATGTTGTCCTCGAAGTGGGTATTTGTTTTGCCGGTCGCGTCTGAGTTCTTCCATGGTTATAGGTGGATCAAGGAAGGGAGGCTCGGAAGAAAGGAGTAGTGCGCTTGAAGACGGAGGATTACGTAAGGAAGCTATGTCAAATGCTATACGTATCAATTTGTTGGACGAAGCACCCCGAATCTCCGGGTGAAGTCTGGAATGGATTCGATCTTCTGCTTAGAAAGATGGATTGGGCGGTGATGTTTCCTTTACGCTAAGCAGACACAGGATGTTTGTTGAGAGGCAAGGCGGCCCATAGTTCGTCGAATGAGTTTTGGATCTCTTGAAGCTTATGGAACCGAGGCCGGAGCGGGTCCTTTCAAGTTAATAGGGAATACCTTACCGCAGTTGATCGTTCTGGCGTTAAGGATCATTGCACAGTTAAAAGTACGACATATAGTATGGATCGAAGATCGTCATACCTTAGCAAACGGTGGAATGACAAATCCGCGAAGGGGCTCGTAATCTAAAATATGCTGGCCTAAAGGGGAAGACAACATTTCTTACGATCCCCATACAGGGGGATAAGATGTTACATTCAGGGCGGGAGGCACCTCGTACGGGTGATGCGTAGGTAGAAACTGGGGGGCCATACCTCAGGCAGGTAGGCACGCTATCTTTCGGGGCCAGCTCCGAATAGGGCTGTCCACTGGTTGGCCTCTCTTCGTGTTCGACGATCGTGTCAGCGATATACGATTGGAATGGCCAGTGGTCTCTTTACGGATACGCCGCGCATTTCTCGGGTGGTGAGTGACGGAGGAGGGAGAGCTACGAAGACAACTACGTCATCACGGTGGATAACTATGAGTCAGTGAGGCGGGCTCTTTGCCCATATTCGTCACGGTGAAATTTTTATCTTCGGGAGCTTCTTATAGGTTCTCGGCTGGATTTGATCTCGTTGGGTTCGCGTCAAATTCTCTGCATAAGCGGTTGTGCTCATAATTGATGTCGCCGATATATGCTTCATCTTGCTAGCCTCGTCTCGATCCGAATGATGCGATCTCGATGGGCGGTTAACTGGAACGGGCGGCGACCGTTTCGGCCGATCGGTGGGATGAGCGGGAACTATTAGAACTTGGTAAAGGAGATCAGCAGGGGCGGATGAACGAACTCTACGTGCCTCTGAGATTTCTGCTAGCGTTTCCCCTGAGCCGCGCCAATTAGTCTCCGAGTCGCCGAGTCAGGATCGCCGGATCATACATGCGACAGGCACGCAAAACAAGCGGCTAAGCGAGGAGGGTCTCCGTCGTCGCCTCTCCGATGTTGAAGTTAGATCCTTTCTTTCTCTCTAAAATCGAGATATTTCGGTCTCGAGGGCATACCTTATTTTCTGAAGTGACTTCCTTTTATATCGGGACGGAAGGATTGTTTGCACGTGGAAAGTGGAGTAATTTCCTCCTAAATGTCGGAAGGAAGGTGGCACATATCTCCACGTCACGGAGACTAGTTCTTCCTTTCAAAGGGGGATCGGAGGAGAAGAGTGGCCTTATATATCGCGTGGAGACTAGTTCTTCCTTTTAAAGTGGACATGTTCCCGAATCTGAGGACCCCGAGAAGTATTTGTCCTTATGGAATTCTGTGGGCATGGAGCGCATGCTCTCTAGGGAGTCTATCCGTCAGCACTTATTAAATAAAACCTCTCTGGGATATGACATTCGAGGAATGTCAACCACTTTCCGGTTAGGAGAGGATATCTGGATCCGGGCTCCTAAGTTACTCCTAAGTTTGGCTCCCAATTATAGCCTTTGTAGCGAGACACATTGACTAGAACTTTGAGTCAGCTTGAGTAGCGTACTAAAATCTACTAAAAATAAATTAGACCCTATAGTTTTTACATTTTTTTACAAGATTATCACATTTCTTTCTTATTATTTATAAATATTTTATTGAAAAATAATTCTCAAATTTACACTTACAAAAAAAGATAAAAAAAAAACTCTCAACAAAGGGATGAGAATGGGGTAGAATTTTATCGGGGTACTCGTAACATCATGTCACCTATATTATATAAAAGATAATATTCAAATTTGTTAGTTTGTTTTATATTTTAATAATAATAATAATAATAATATATATATATATATATATATATATATATATATATATATATATATATATATTATTTTATTTTATTTGCTTATAGAAAAAAAAGTTAATATAATTAAAAATTAAAAACAAATTTAAACCTGCTTGGTCTCGACTTGATGGAGACAGTCCTTGAATCTAACGTAGCCAATCCCTATTCCTAGGGTTGGCAAAATTTGATACGATACATGAATACGACACGAACCTAACATGATTTTTATGAGTTTGGGTTGAGTATGTCGTATTTCTTGCATCGTGTTGAGGCCGTCATAGCGTTTGTAAATGGATCATGTCGGTGTTACATCTAACGGGCGATCGAATTAATGACTAATTATTATATTAATTAATTAACCTATTTAATATGTTATTTATTTTAAATATAGATTATTAATTATAATTCATATTATTTTAAATAATAAAATTAATAAACATGTTAAATTTAATAAATTGTTATGTTGTTTTAAATAATTAATTATAATTTTATTATTTTAAATAATCGAATTAAATTAGTCATCCGTATTAAGCTTCTTTCAACGCGAATAATAAATTAACGGTTTGGGTTAACGAATGTTAGCAGCGCTTATTGTTATGTCGGGATTTTAGTGTGAATGTTAGCATGATTAAATGCATCGACGTAAGCGTAGATACTGGCGTATTGCGCGAAGTGCGACCTTCAGTATGATCAAATAGTTTCAACTTCAACTGTTCACCGCAACTGCCAAAAAAACAGTGCGCTTCTCCCACCATAGTGTCTTCATTTCAATGTCATTTTTCTATATCCCACAACTTCCCATTATCAAAAGGCAAAAGTCCCCGGATTCAGACCAAAAGCAAAATATATTTTGTAGGCCCCCGAGAAAGTGAAACAATAGAGTGGAAAGAGGCCGTCCAACCATTGCCATCTTCACAATTGTCAATCTCTGCTCTGCCCATGTCAACCGACCATGTCCACCATTCTTCTGCTCCGATCTGGAAGCTTGTTAGTACCATAAAGGAAGGAAATGTCTAGGAGAAAAAGCAAAATCAAATATATGTGGCTGAAGAAAATTGAGACCCTTCCAAGGCAAAATGAGAATGGAATATTTGAAGGGTCGTTTTTCCATTCTCTCTATGACTCTTCCTCTAGAGCCAAAAAACAAAATGCTTTTTGGATATGTGACTCCCATGAAAGGAATCCAACAACTTTTTAAATTAAGTTATTAATCATATAGCATAACCCAATATTGAAATTATATTCAGCAAACTTCAATTTTAAATGAAGTTAGTGTGACTTTAATTACAGGGGCCCATGATTTTTCCGCCAGATCTTTTAGGAAACCATAAACACGGATTTTTTTTGTGTTGAGGTGGAATGGCAGTGCCCACAAAGTGACGGACGACAAACCGATTTCTTTGACAAAAGATTAGAATATCTCTCCAAATAATATATTTGGAAAGGGAATTGGTGACAAATGATAATGAACAGGATCTTGTATTGTTCTAGAAAAGAAGTTGCAGGGGCATGCCCTGTTTTCTGATCCTAATTTTATAGTGGAAAAGGCATGGACAAGGCAGGTTTTGCTTCTGGACGACAGGGACATACATTAAAGGCAATAAATCAAAATGAAGGATATGATGCTAGCATGAAATATCTATGCACAACTCGCATAGTCGGTGATGGTGTTTTTTTCTTTTTAAAATTTACATACGAAGTGCATTCATATACACTTCATCAGGCTGACATATAGAATTACACCATTATAATTCTCAATAACTTTTCAGTCAAGGCATTCAGTACAGGATAAGAGTTCATGTATCCATATCTCTTCTCATAGCAAAATAAAATCTTCCATCCCATTTCATTTGAGCGTTTAAAGCATTCACAAAATCAGCCTATTATGGTTCACCACGTACTTAGCAAAAATAAAATATCATGATTTTCTTTTATAAGCAAAGACAGTTTCACTGTCCGGCGGTTGGTAAAGCATCCTCACTTCGATTAATTTATAAGTCCATTAAGGAGATCGATTCCCATTAATGAATTGAATGGCTGTGATTGCAATGACCGAATCCATATCCGGTTTCCCCTGTAAGTGTGTATCATATGCATGTTAAGCTATTGGACAATACTTATTAATGATTTTCTAACTTAATAAAAGGTTTGTTAGGTCTTCCATCTCATGAGCACTGAAGTCTAGACCCTAGAATGCACAAAAAAAATATGGGATCATTCTACACCACCAAAAAAATTCTCAATCATGCATGTCGTGAAAACTATGAGAAATAACATTAAGAAGTAGTAAAAATTACTGGGAAAAGCACGTTACTTATGGTTATTTTGTTGTCCTATTTTTCTTTAGGTTTCCACTATTTTCTCCCACTAATTCCTCCATCACAAAGTATACGAAACTTCAAGGGTTTTACCAGCATAGGATGGGGAGGTAGCTAAAGGGCCTATAAATGTGATGACTTAAGAGTCATTGTCCATTTTTAATTGTCCTATTTGGAAATTCTGGAGGGGTGGGATGTTTTTTCTACCTCCACTAGTAAGATCATATCATCCAAATCCCCCAGAGACGAAGCATGCGTGTTGACAACATTAGAAAGATAAGATGAAAGCACTAAAGCTCCAACCTCCCTCTAAACCCCTCAATGATTCATGCCCTCCTCTCAAGTGGGCCCACTCTCGTATTCATGCTCTCTCATATAAATTTCCCGTTTTCAAATGCCCACATTCTTGCTCCAAAATTACCAACTCTGCCTCCACTTCGACTCTCACTACCACAAGTCATGCATGAGCATGACGCCTACTTCGAAAGTAAGCTACATTCTCGTGGTTTCATCTGCCTTCAACTTAGTAAATATGGATGACTATGGGGTAGTTAATTTTATTAACTACTCTACATTTGCTCTTCAGGCTTGGCTCAAGTGGTAAAGGGATGGGTGTATGAAAGGTCCCAAGCTCGATTCCTAAGTATTACAAAGATGTAATGCAAAGTAAATAGATGTAAAAATAAAATAAAAAATTACACCATTTAACAAGGAAATGAGGAATAACCCAACTCATAAACTCTATATATAATGAGAAGCCTTCATTAGGAGCTAAAACCTGTCGTAAAAGCTGGCTTGTAGGATTTGAGTTGATATGAATATCGTCTTCTTAGCACTTCGCCCGCGTAAATGCGACGTAAGCACACATGTAGCAAACAAACCAAAAAAGTCGCGTAGATTTGAATCTGCGAATGAAGATCAAGCGTGAAAGTCATTCTGGCTTTGAATGCAGCGAGTGGGGTTAAAGCGCAGGCATAACTAAAAGCCAGGATTCGATAACATGTTAAGCAGCCCAGATTTTAAGGCACCGAAACATGGATTTAAGTTTAATATGAATATCATGCTTCTTAACATGGACATCCAAACATGTAGCATTTGAATTTCAGGAAAAAAAAAATGCATTTGAATGTGGCATACAAACACACACCAACATCCTCTCATGGCCTACATAACTCATTCGGGGTATCTTAAGAATGTGTTTGATATAACAAACCTGACAAACTGAACAAATAGTCAATGTTGCATACATGTAGTCAACAATAAAACTCAATCCATGGTGCACAGTGGTCAACCACTAACTAGGGTTTTTGTGGTCCCATTGGATGTTTGCTGATCTTTCACTGTAAAAATGAAATGGGGTCTGGTGATGATCCACTTCTGGCATAAAGTGAAAGTGGTTGAATGGGACGTGACACCGCTAATAGAGTCAGCAGAGTTCTATAATTACGCTAACTCAGTGAATTGACAATAAACTAGTCAAAAGGGAAGATAAAGGATTCATATAATGCAAATACGATGCTGTTAAACTCGAATGTAATCACCATTTGACTCAAACAACTCGGAGCGAGTCAATTTTTTGAGTTTCAAAAAGAAAATGATTACCTCACTGAGAAGGTCAGTGGTCACCACTGGTGGGAACTCAATCCAGACTACAAAAAACAGAGACAAACAGGTTAGATTTCAAATTAAGGGAGATATATAAAAGGCACTTTCAGTAAATATTGAGACATAGCAAGGGTAATCTTCATAACCCTTTCCTATTATATACAACACATCCTTTCTCCTAATAGCCTTCACTCAAACTCCAATCTTTTCACCAGGCAGTGTGCATTCAACCAAAAATTCCATGGGGAATTGCTTAGTTCTGCAAGAAAAGATTATCAAGATCATGAGACCGGATGGCAAAGTCCTTGAATACAAAGCACCCCTGAAAGTGCACCAAGTGTTGTCAGAATTCTCCGGCTACGCAATATCAGATACACTTCCAGTCATCCGGCATCTAAGGAAGGATATGGAGATGGTTGGCGGTCAGCTTTACTATCTTATTCCTGTTCCATTGCCACCATCGGAAGTTGAGAAGAAGGTAGTAAGATTTTCAGATCCAAAGGTGGAAGTGGACCAAGGAACTGGAGTTGTGAGGATTAAGCTGGTCATCACGAAGCAAGAGCTGAAGGAAATGTTAAGAAACGGAGGGGTTTCAGTTGATCATATGGTTTCTCAGCTTCAAAGCGGACAAGCCGTAAATGGAGTCGATAAGTCTGATGTTGATGGAAAGGAAAACGGTAGAGGGTGGAAGCCTGTGCTAGAAAGCATACCTGAAGGGAACTAGCATATGTCTATCTCTTTCTATCTCTTTCTCCCTCTCTTTTTTCTATGTCCAACACAGCTTCAACAGCTTTTTAGTTTAACATACAAAAGATATAGATACAAACAACCATCTCTCTCTCTCTCTCTCTCTCTCTCTCTCTCTCTCTCTCTCTCTCTCTCTCTAACATACAGAGTTCTTTCTTGTTTTAACATGCATGTGGCCAATCAAGATCTTGGAACCATTACAGTTTTGGCAATAAAAATTCTAATTATCTGCAATAGAAATGTTGACAATAAATCAATAGCTTGCTAGTAACAAATCACAAGGTTCATAGGCCTCCTTTCAGTCAGATGAATAAAAATGAATGTAATGTCCAAATTAAACTAGATGCTGATAGCCAAAGGTTTAATTTCCCAATAAGAGTCTGAATAAAGCCAAGTATATCTCACATGAATTAAGACAGCCATATCCCAATTAGAAACCATTTGCAATCTCCAGATTTAAATTTTTTCTCCCAAAAAGAAGCAAGGATTTTTGCAAATGAATATTGAATAGAGAATTTCTATTTAAGAAAGGAAGGAGTCATGCTGCAATACAGGGAAGGCCCTTGAGCCGCCCTGAAATTCGCCAGCCAAGTCACTATAAAGGACGATATTGAAATAAGAAAGAAAGCAATACCTACCTCCTTTAGTGCTTTGTCTCTGGTATAATTGTTCTCTAATCATACAGAATAACCACAATTAAAACAAATCAACAATTACAACATCCCGTTGTTAGTGTAATTATTAAAGCAATGGTGGGGGTGCTATTGCTTGCACCATGATGGTGCGGGTCTATAGTGGTAATTATGGATTTGAGTTAATTTGATCAAGTCAGTGGAAAAAATAATTAAAAAATTTATGCTACATGTTTGCCTTTATTTCTCTAAGCACCTCAGAAATTACTCCTTAAGGATTTAATTGCATTAGACAATTGTCATACCCCTCATTGTTGGGAACTGGACTTTCCTGGTGCCATCCAGGAGACAACTATCCTCCAAGAATGGGATGGAGATTCAGAAACTTGGTCACAGCCAAGTCAATAACTTTGCAAGCCAAGGCTCAGAACTCAATTATCTTCTATATATAGGACAGTTCAGAAAGCACCCTGCATTTGTTCAGGAACACCACAAGAAATAGAAGAGAACCAAAGAGACAAGGAAGAGAAATGACAAATAAGATAGGAATGCAAAGGCACATAAAAGAAAATAACAGCAATAGAGGATTGGACATCTCATTCTAGTTTCAATAAAACTCTAATAACAAATAGAAACCATTTCGATCCCAAGAATTAATCAATTAGGATTAACTTAGCCCATCAGGAAAAGGTAAATAAGTGGTTGAACATCTATATAACCTCAATAAAACATTAACAAGGAATAATGTTGATTGCAAGCATTAAGCCACTAGGATAATCTCTGCCCATCAAGAAAAGGTAAATAAGATTACTGCTTTGTTGTGTTGAGTTAGATATAGCAATCTATCAGGCTCAAATCCTATATGAAAGCCACTAAAATTTCCACCAAAGAAGAATCAACAGAATCTAAAAAAGATAATAAGAAGTTCCGAATATGACTAGACGTTACTGGTTGTATAGCCATAGGGCCAGACTGCATCAGCCTTACGTCAGAACTATGTCAAAAAAAAAAAGCACCAACTCTAGAACGTGTTGTGAACATACCATTTGGGTTGACCTTAGCTTTAGACATAGCTAAGTAATTTTTCCCATTGACTTTGGGTTAACCAGTTATTTTTGAATACACATGAGCCTGCTCATCAAATGGCATGACTAGGAACTGTAGAGAGACTGGAAATCTAAAGATATTGTGATACAAAATGCAGAGAGTTCCGTTACCCCATGTCAAAATCTGGTCTCTGACTGAGCAGAAACCTCACTTTTACCATGAATTATTCCTTCATCTAATCGTAACCCAAAATTTGACCCTGCAACTCAGGAATAAAATAGAAAGGAAAGGATGCAAAATAATTATCTTGGATGCCTAAAGCTATGTAACAAGTAAATGTAATTGCGTCATTAGAATTGAAGTATGGATAGAAGTTAAGCATGTTGAAGCTTAAAATGGTAGGGAACATCCCATGGAAGAGATATAGGAGGGCAAACAAGAGCCCTGTCAGATCGCAGTGGGGTGGTTGCATATTTCCAACTCTATTATGTGTAACATGCCTACTTTGAGGCATAGTGCTTACCCAAAGCGCCATGTTTATTCCTTGGATTCCAATCCCACAGCATGCACACACTGTTCAGATGCATCTTGCTTTAATGTTCCGACAGGTCTGCAATATATAATGACATCAGAAAATTTCACTAAATGGTTTCCTTAATACTTCATCAGTTTTAATATCATTTGAAGTTATTGGACCCTTTAATATTTCATAAAATGTTTCTCATGCCAAGAGTTGATTATTTTGAGCCATTTTTTGGATCATCATATATTGGGACCACACTAGATGATTGCAGGATCATAGGCTCCTCGTCTTTGCATCCAGGGTGGGTAAGGGCTACTGAGGCAGAGGCGTCGGCCCTTTAACACCATTAGGAACCGACGAGTTCGTAGAGTACATTTGTTTTTTTGACTTTTTTTTTGTTGAAAGTGTTAGGCACTCGGCGTTGCGATTTGTTTTTAAATTTTTAATGGCTTTGTGTTGAAATTTTAAAAAAAGTTACGAATAGAAAAAGTGAAAATATTTGGCTTTTATTAATCATTTCATGAAATAAGAAAAAAGCTCATGATTGTCTAATAGGAGGAGAAATTGTAACCTTCAGCTCGCAGGGATGACAGCGGGTTCGGGATAGAGGCGGACTCATCGTCACGGCCGTTTATTTTCGATTCTGAAGCATTAATAACATTTAAAAATTATAAAATTCGCCGGGGTGGGTTGGCGGGGATAGAAAATTCTCAAAATCCACTTAATTTCGTTTGATTTTGTTTTATTTTTATTTTTAAAATTTTTCATATTTGTTTTTATTTTATTATATTAAAATTAATATATTTCATAAAAATAAACATATTATGAATTTTTATAAATTATTTATTAAAAAACATTCGATATTATTATTATTTATATTAAAGTATAAAATAAAATAATAAAAAAATTAAAATATAATCGAATGAATAAGCAATCTCGACTAAATCACCGGGTTTGAGAAATAAACTGAGCCTTTAGAAACTAGATTACGGTTAAATCGAATAAAGATCAAGATTAAAGTGGGGTGGGAGCCCGAAATGCAAGCGCATTTGCCATGTAAATTGTCGAATGTTAAAAAAGCCAAGCAAACATCTTGTCTTTATTAAGTCTTATTGACATTAATTCAAAAGAATTATATTGACGTTAAGAAAAAAGCAATAGTGCAGTATGTACTCGTTGCAGTCCCATCTCATATTATCAAATGGATTATGTCCATCACTAAAAGACCCGGGAGACATGTTCATATCATGAGAATTCACTTGATGTACCTCTTGTTTGGGTGGCTGACTACACTTGGGTTTTCAGATATTATAATTAGACACCAATCATTCATCTGAAAGAGGAGTCGAGACATGACCCCAAAGCTTCCCAGTAGGCTCAGAAGTTTTATTGATATAGACAGTTCTGATCATAAGACATCTCAGATCATAATGAGGAAATCTCAGCCCTAATACTTTTCGTGCCATAACTTACAGAATCATTTGATTCTCACTTTGAATTTAAGAAGGAAACCCATATTGGCATCAATATTTTCATTTCATTCCATTGCTTCAAACATTAAAAAAAAGAAAAAGTCAATGATAAATTCAAATAAAAAATTGGCTGCCTTCGAAAAATAACTAGCAATTGAGAAATTTTAGGCAAGGAAGAAGCAAATAGTTTATAGCTGATATAATGATTTCTCATAAACTCGGAGGAAAAAGTTCAGGAAACCGGGTGAAAGGTTGGAAGTCAAACCAGAGGAATAAGAGAACACAAATTTTTCTAGTTTGGATAGTTTAAAATTAAATCACAAAAAAAAAGTTGTATTTAAAATTTGTAAAAGATAAACCATGTTTATATGTTCAGTATGATTTTTATTCTTTTAGCTTAGATGAAAATTTGGATCAAATCCAAAAATTTTGAAAGTGTTAAACGATCAACTCTCCACACAGTTAGCTTGCAGTAAGTTTTTGGTTAATATGGATAAATGCACTTTTGTACCCTCCGTCACGTGCGGCCCACATCTTCTCGCAGCGTGGAGGTCAGGCTCGTCAGTAGTCCTCGTGAACTGAATCAACGAATGGGGAATAAATTACGGAGAAATGGAACCGAACTGGAACTGCATAGCCATGGGGCTACGATAATAAGTGATGGCGATCAAACTCTTACAAGGCGAGGCACATGAGATTTTGATTGATATGAATATCATGCGCACAACAAGAGTCATAAATGCGAGTCATTTGAAGGGAAAGGCAAAAATGAATGCGAAATTTAATTAGATGGAAGAAATGAAGGAAGGGGTGTTTTGGAATTTTCATGTCATCTAGCACATATCAAACCAAAATATGGAATGCATAGTCAGCAAACCATGCTGTATGGGGTACAGTGTACATCATTAAGCAAGCAGTAAATCCTGAAAATGTTCATGGAAAAGTAAAGGTCACCCTCTGAGGACAAGAAGCAGTATAAACGGTGTCTAATATGTCCAAGGAAGATCAACAGACAGAACCAGTCAAGGAAATATATGATCACGTAGGAGCCTCAAAAGGATTGGTAGGTCACGTGGATTGTAATGACAAAGAACATTAAGGGCATATGAAGTACAGTCCTAGATTAAGCACAATAGCAAAAAGGTGAAGCCAATAATTAACAACTCTTTGAAATATATATAAACCCAATAATTAGGAATTCTCTATATATAATACTTACCAGCACATCATAAAAAGTCAGGATACTTCATGTGCTGAACTTTGAGCAAAAATATTGATTAAGGGATAAAACCCATGCTAGAGAATGGTGTTTCTCTTCAAGTGTATACTTTGGTACTAGCTAGGGAGAAGAGATAAAAAGATTCCTTTCCCTCACCAATTGAGAATTTTGATAAGAGCCTAAGAGGGTTTACGTGTAAAGTCTCGCGTATACATATTTCTACTGGTATTTACAACTTTTGCATCACAAATTTTACATATTTCTACTATGGCTTTGTGACAGAATCAGCTCAAAAATCACTGCAATTTCTGCTATTTGAGAAAGAAATATAGCAGTTAATTTTAGGCTTCCGGGCAATTTTTTTAGTCATTATATTTTTGTTTTATTGTATTATTTTGGCATGTTTAGCAACAGAAACGTTACCCATTAACCCATCTCCAACTTAAAGTTCTTTTAAGATTAACAACAAGCAATTATGACACTACAGTGTTTATAAGTAATGGTTGACGTCATGTAAGACTAAGCACCACCTACTGAGACTAGATTACTCCTAGTAGACAATCAGTCATCAGAGTACATGATGTTAAACAGAAAATTAATATCATGATGCACTTTGAAATGCAAAATGGGTATTTCTTTAAATTTATACAATTAGTATCATAAATTTCAGGGTATTTACATAAAATATTACGTGTGTACCTCCTCAGGCTGATATCTGATAACAGTTTTTACTTACATTGGAGAGATCGTATACTTGGACATATCTCCATATTAAATATTCAGGAGAGAGGATGAAACTTGCTACATTATTTATACCGATGAGTTAACCTTGCTTCCTTTCTACTTCCAAAGCAACCTCATTACGGCGTGTAAATGGAAGCGTAAATGGCGGATTGTACTGAAACCAGATATAGAGAACAGAGAAAACATTTCAAAATAGAATTCTGTACAGATACTGCTAAAGAATCAAGTTTCTCAGATATATAATTTCATGAATAATTTGTTAAGAATCTCACTTGTGCAACTTCAACTTGAGCTCCCTCTTTTACTTGAAACTGTTTGTCATTTCTTAGGGCGCTTCTTAATTTTGATTCCCGGAGCTTAACTTCTTCATCAGTAACATAACCTGATTTGAGAAGTAAAAGACAAGATTATAGGTCATGTTATGATCCACTACCAAAGACTCAAAACCTTTCAATGAATCCATGTGCTAACATTTCTGCTCATTGAACTGCCATGAGCGATACACATGCATTGTATCTAAATTTTCTTCATGCAGATCCAGAACAATATCTATCAATTGGCATACCAGGATATACAAGCTAGGTAGAATGTACATTGCGCATACAACTAATCATTTTGTACCATCAATCATCTGAAATTTTTATTCATATACAAGACAGGTATCAAGCAAAAATGAAGCAGAAATCATATAACTAGGTGCCTAACATTGATCAAAATTCCCATGGTTAGTTGTATGTACTTGAATAAACATTCTTGATATGATCCGTTGTTCTAATAGTAGGATACTTTAATGATTTCATTGCTGCCATTTCAATAAATAAATTTTGTTTTTAAATTATAAAAGAATTGGTTATCAAGAAGATCTTCATAGATTTCAGATGCATACCCCAAACTCTAAATCCCTAATGGAGGGAAGTACAAACCTGAAAAGGCTGTAACAGCAACAAGTCTTCTTGGCACTTCTTTAATTCTCACTGATTGATCCTTAGGCGAAGGCAAATTGGCACCATATTTTGCAGGCATGACAAAAGACATCTGCCATTTATCCTGGTCTTGCAGCTGATAACATTGTAATTAGATTAGATGGATGATAAAGTCAAACTGTAAGAACAATGATTTCAAAAAAGGAAGAGGAAATTAGGGATTCATTTAATTCAAATTTAAATTGAACTGGTTGTGTTCTGCAAGCACAAAGGCAATAAATAAATAAAATGAAAAATTTGCTATATGAAATCTGGCTAAGAGGACTTCAAAGCTAACAATTGCCTACTGTATAAGCCCATCTATGGACTTTGGATCTTTGTATGGAATCTTTCCTGAGTAATAATCAAAAGAATGTGATAAACTTTCAAGTTTCACACCAGTTTTCAAACCTCTTATTCTGAACATTGTAATATTGTAGCTTTTGAAGCTTTGACCATGTATAACAACAAAGATTCAACATTTGATTAAAACTCTAGAAACTAGTTAATCTCAAACTACACCCTAGTTATGTCAGAAATATGTTAAACATTCAACAATTTTGATTTTGTTTAATCAAATTTACAGGAAGAGCCTGAGAAGACAAATACAAAATGCACACCCCAAGTGAGTAGTGATTGGATTCAAATAAGGAACATCTCTCAGAAATAAGTCAGTATAAAGTTTTTAAAATGTTACTGATTAAGAAATCATCCATAGAAAAGCCTTACCTTCTTTGTTATCACAGGTGTTGTCATTTCCATTTTCTCCCCATCAGATTGGTTCCTACGAGTAAAAACAGGTGTAGTCATCTCCATTCTCTCCTTTGTTGTATTCTAAAAAAACACAAGGGCCAGAATAGGCATACTGAGAAAGGTAGGCATACAAAAGAAAACGGCAGTCACTTGTTCTAGAAAAACCTAACTACCTCACCAAACAGGTACTCAGCTAAAGCATTAAAGGATTGGGATGCTCCATAGAAGTCAAACCCGTTCTTCCCAGGCATGGTTGTTTCAGCTATAAAATAAGGCTGTTGCAAATGAAGAATAATAATTCAGATAAACATATACAGAAACAAGGACATAAAGAAGATGTAATAATATGAGTTATCAATTAAAAGTGAAGAGCCAGAGGCTAATTGTAAGTTGAGTTGAGAAATGACCCTACTGATAGGAGAGGGAAGGGATACTGGTTTTGGAAAGGCACAAGTAATATGAAAATGATTAACATGACACTGGTGCAGGAAGACTGAATCAATTGATATATTATATGGTTGAGAGCATTGGAAACTCAACCAAAAGTCTCAGTTAAGGCCATTTTCTATCCTGTTTTATTTTCTGGTAACCAATGAAATAGAATGGCTTAGAAGGTTCATTTATTTTTCCTCTTTCATTTTTCTCTTAAGCTATGTTTGGTTCCTAAAAGGTCAAAGAAAAAGTGCTAAAGAAAATGGTTTTATCATGTTTGATTTCATTAAGTGAAAAACACAAAGAAAAAAATATGAAAGAAAAGTCAAATATAACAAAACTTAACAATAAACTTATATATTTTTAAATTATTTAATTTTCATGTAAAAGAGTTAATAAATAACATGAGTTTGAAGTAAAAAAACAAAAAGAAAAAAACTTTAAACCTATTTTTTATTTTTCTTTCATCTTTCTTTTTTTTCAATTTCTTTCACTCGCATTTTCCCTCAAACTTTTCAGAACCAAAAACATGGCCTAAAATTAATTAAAAAAGAACTAGAAATCAAATGACTTAAGATTTCAATTTGGTTGAAATTCATCAACGACGCCATGCAGACTGACATAGGAATAAATAGAAAACATACAAGCCCTTCGAATACCTGAATTTTTTACCAATGAGCACATATTAGCATTGGTAGAGAACCTAGAGAAGTTGAGGCTGATAAACAAATTCGTAAAGAATGTTGCCAATGTCCCCTCCCTCAGATGAATACAAGAATAACAAAAGAAAACACACAGGAAATGACAAATAGTCCTAATTTAATAGAAAACTACTTGATAAGTAGTAATTCTAAAGAAATGTCAGAAATGAATGACAGATAGCATGCCAAAACAGAATTTACTTCTTGTTGATAGAGAAATGGATAGGAAAATGAAACCATGCAACTGAATGGAAAGATTTAGGAAAAAAAAATAAAAACAAAAGAATTCGTACCTCAACTTCTCTTATCTCGTACTGATCTTTCCGGCTCAAAACCTTGAATTTCACGGTCTCAAGATCAGGAACTATAAAGACGGAAGAAAAATAAGAAGCTAAAACAAATAGACATCGAATTTCGAACAAACACGGCGGTGAGGGAAATTGAAAGAGGTGTACCCGACATCAAGGCTTCCTCCAGGTTGGAACTCTCGAACCGCCGAGGGAAAGCATATTTTGCGGTCTCGGAAGCCAAATCCATCAAAACTGTCGTAGAATTAACGTGAGACCAAATAAATGAATAACAATTTATAGAGGATGGTAAGTATTCAGCATTTACGTCGCTGGGAGACAGATGATGCTTGGGAGACTAGAGCCAGCACGAGAGAGACTCGAGTTTCGAAGGCGGACATAGTTCTTCTTTGTGGAGATGAGGATAGTGATGCTCTGTAACCATCGCTGTTCCTTGTTGGATACAGAGGCCCAGTCATCACCAGAGGCTTGTTGAGAAGCATTTTTTTGCCCCTTTGCTGCTATGGTGCTATGCTATCAACCCCCCCTGCAAATGAGGTGGAGAATATTCAGTTTTCCTTTTTCCATCATCATCATCGTGTTTTGGGAGTGATTGGTGGTTATAAATTTCCCGATGGTTGCTGCTGATTACACTATTATGCTAACAACTTATGGGACATTTGGGCTTTATCTAAGGTGGCGTTTGTTTTTGAGCATGCGAAGTTAAATAGGCTTTCGGCGTTAAAGCGTTTATTTTTAAATTTTCATGGCTTATTCTTGAAATTTTTAAAAAGT
Organism: Tetrastigma voinierianum; assembly: GCA_016808115.1. Classification (NCBI taxonomy): domain Eukaryota; kingdom Viridiplantae; phylum Streptophyta; class Magnoliopsida; order Vitales; family Vitaceae; genus Tetrastigma; species Tetrastigma voinierianum. Next base: position 305,128 of record JAEQBH010001768.1, read on the forward strand.
TACGAATATAAAAAGTGAAAATATTTGGTTTTATTCGAAAAAGTCATTCACGCGAATAAGAAAAGCTGTCGTTATCCGATAAGAAAAGAAGTAGTAATATACAGCCTACTTAGGGATGGCTTGCGGAAGGTTTGGGACGTGCGTCTCGTCGTCAGAGCTTCGTTTATATATTTGATTCTGGCTTATGCCATTTAAAAAATTAAGCAGTAGGCGGAGATGAGAAAAATTAAACTACGCCAGTTCACGTTATTTTGTTTTTATTTTTATTTTAAATTTTTTTGTATTTGTTTTATTTTTATTATATTAAAATTAATATTTTCATAAAAATAAAAATATTATTAATTTTATAAATTATTTGATAAAAACATTATAATAATAATTATTATTTATATTAAAGTATAAAAATAAAATAATAAAAATTATTTTAAATATAATCGGACGGGGGCTTATTATTATTTTGGATACGTAGTTCGTATTAGCCTTCATTTGGGTCGTTTCTAGTAAAACAGTTTATTTATTTTCGAGTTCGAACTTTATTTTAAATAAGCTTACTTGGCCAGTTCACATTTCGAGATTTTAAGCAAAAATCTAGTCAGCTAGTCATTGGTAACATCGTAAGAAAATCGGAAAAATTTGGATTTGTCTGCCGGGAAATTAAATGAAACTTTTAAGTCATTGGAATTTATGAGACGAATTGTGAGTACCCGATCCAGTTTTGTCGTCTAGATACAGAAATTTTTAAACTGCTGAACCCTTATGATAATTTATTATTTTATTAACGTTTGTCGTTTTGAAAATTTCTAATTTTCTCGGGTTTCACAGATGTAATCATGACGCACGGTTGAGAAAATAATACAGCCGTTAAAAACCGATTAAAATTAAATTAAGCATGTCGTTAGGCGGCGTATGGGAGCCCAAAATAATCCGTCAACGTTGTAATCCCCTGCCTATTCTGCAATGTTAAAAACAAACAACTTATCTTGTCTTTATTAGAATCTTGTCGTGATGTAGTTAAAAAAAGTTTTATTGACATTAAGTAAAAAAGCAACCTTGGCTAGTGATGTTACGTATAATCTTATAAGAAAAAATTTCCCAAAAATAATGTAGAGCTAATGTTTTATTATCGTATTATAATCTTGGTGTAGTATTGCTGATTTTAATTTTTAAGTTAAAGCAATGATCATATTTATGGTTTTTAAGCTTAAACCCCGTGGTCATCCAACCATAGTTTAAATTTTTTAAAAAAATTTAAAACCGTAATCATCAACTACTATTTTAATAGCATGTCAATGAAGTACTAGTTTAGATATTATTTTGAAACATTGATTATTTTGGGATTTTTTTTGAAAAATATTTTTTTGGGACAAATTTCAAACTATGTCATGTTTAAAATATATTGATTAAAAAACTATTCGAGTTTAATGTCAAAATAATTTATTATTAAAATAATACATTAATAGGCATTTTTTCAAAATAAACTAGTATTTTTGTGTTTTGAAAACTACATTCACCAATTGCGATTTTAATTATAACCGTTATTTTGAAAATTAACCTTAAAACCTTAATTGATTAATACAATTTTAAAATTTTAAAACCACAAATGGTGATTGCAATTTTAAGAATAATTTTCAAAACCACCAAAATTGATGTCAACGGTTTGATTATTATTTTAACAAAACACATTTGGTAAACCTCCATTTTTGTATTTTATATATATAGATATATATATATTTTTAAGGAATTATTTTGAAATTAAACTCGTTACTTTTCAAAATATTAATACAAGTACTTGATGACATTAAACTCGTTACTTTTCTGATGTTATATTTGAAATGTATAATATTTATAGGCCGAGATTATTTATGATATCAGTGCTTGCTTTTATCTTTATTACATGTGTTATGTTGGTCACGATATCTAGTTTGCTTTTTGCGTGTTATTTCTTATTATCAAATTCTTCTTTATCTTTATTACATATGTGTTATGTTGGTCCTGATATCTAGCTGCTTTTTTGCCATATTTTTCTTCTTTTTTCTTTAGTCCATATAACTGTCATTCTGTCATTATTGTCTGCCTCTTTCTCTTCTATCATGTCATCCTTCTCTTCTTCTTTTTCTTCTTTATTGTCTTGTCACTTTGAAAATGTGAGCATGGGATTCCGCGTTATTATTATTATTTTTGACGTTTTCTGGTGTGCGAAGAATGATTTGCGATTATAGTGGTTGACGTTGTTGTCGGCCAGATTTAGTTGTCATTCGTTTATAGTGGCGGGCGTGTCTTTGTCCCAGGTCAACTAGGCAGTTGGGATTCACATCTTTTTCGAGGGTATTCGGCTATTATCGGCTCTTTTATTAACTTAAGTAGGATTTTATGAACGTTTTTGCCGTATCTGCAAACAAATCTTTACTAGTCTTACAAGTCCCATTCATCCGCAAGCCCAACTCGGTTTTTGGCCCAAATTAATCTCGAGGCCCAAAGTCAACCAAAGCAGGCTTATGTAACCTGTGGGTCTAAATATGCCCGTTAAGAATAAATAAAGATCAGAAAATGGGGTATATGATATTCAAAGAAAAGAAAAAGGAGGATAAGATCTGATTTATTTGTAGTCCTGAGTCCTGAGTCCTGAGTCCTGACTGACTCCTGAATTAGCATCAATGGGTTTCCAGTTGAAATGACAAATAAATACAAGGAGAAAAAAAAGGTTGAAAAAAAAACATGGTTGTTTCTGCATACTAAAAACTGAGAGTAAGCTGATGTGAAGAAGCAGTATGAGGTCTCTCCTGCATAATTAAGCTTAAGCTGAATCTAGGAAGGACCTCAGAATACAGCATTTACTTTCAGCTAACTTTTTACTGGACTTAATTGGCCGCACTTCATACAAACCAATGGACAACCTCCTCATTTAGATAACAATATGAAAGAAAACAAATCCCTTAAGTTGTGAGAATAATTAAGGGATAAACTATATGAAAGTATACTTTAATGGATCCATCGATTCTCCAGGCATATGGAAGCAGGAAATGGAAATGAAGTAATAAGAGGGTAGAAGATATGGATGTGAAGAGCTGAAATATAAAGTATAAACACAGGAAGAAAACAATGTTACCCACCGGTGAGTACTTGCCAAGCAATGCCACAAGCTCCTCATCAATTCCAAGCCTGCAATAAACAAATAGTTGAAACCAGGTAATTTAGTTGACTTCATTAAATTGATTAACTAGAGCCATTTTCATTTCTAAATTGTAATATTAAGTTATTTTGTCAAAATATATTTAATATGCATAACATAAGTCATTAAATTGATCTAACAAACACCTTCTAAATCACAATCATGATCTTCACTAACTAGCATAATTGCTGAAACCAATTAATCAATTCAAAATTAAACAGGACATAGAAATCTTAAAGCATTAGATATGGAGTTGTGATAAGAGGAGGTAGATAAAGCAACATTGTTGGGCTTACTTTTTCCCCTCAACATCAACACCATGGACCAGAAACTCATCACAATAGCTTGCAAGAAAATCCAGTATTTCCTGATCAATACATACATCACTGAACTTCTGCCACCTATCAGTGACAACTGCATATTTACCTGCCTGCACATCAAAAGCAGCACATGTAGAACTAAGAAAATATGGAAAACACAGGCTTTTTAGATAAGCCTAGTAAGAGCAACACGATATTAAGCAGGAGGGAAAAGAGCAGCAGAAGCTCTCCGAACAAGTTCAGTTTTATATATATATTAGTAAAAAGCAATATATTGATAAAAAAAAATATATACATGAAGTATACAAAAGAGGCCTCAAGGGCCTACAAGAAAGGGAAAAAGAGCGGAAGAAAAAACAAACCAGCCCCAGTAGTTCGTAGCGTAATGCATGGAATCTATCTGCAGCCTGCTCAAGAGATATTATCAGTGTTTGGAGCCACATCTAAGCCACAGTAAAGCGGATAACAGGACAATCAGGGTTGAAAAAGTGGCGTCTTCAAAGATGACTCTATTCCTTTCTTTCCAAATGGACCAAAAAAAAATCGGGAGAGCTGCCCTCCAAAGAAGTTTGGCTTTTTTCCTGACCGGAAAGTACAACCAGCTTTTTTCCAAACAAATTCAGTTTTTTGTTCTACTCTAATTCTTAAAAATGTCATTTACATCTTCAAGTTCCTGCCTTACACTAGTGCTCCGAGCTCCAGCCCCAGGTTAAAATATCAATGCATTTTTTAGTAATCAACATTTAAGATCAGAGCAAAGGACATCAGCTAACTTAAATAATGAGTGCTGCAAACTTATTACTCTTGCTTAATTTCAATTTCAAACTTACAATTAAGACATCCCTGTTAATTTCAAGCACTAAAACTTACAAGAAAGGTCCAGCATAAATATGTTGAAACCAACAGTCAGTAATATTGACACCACCTTTATTTCTGCCGCATCTATTCTTATCATGTTGGAAATCAAGAGACGAGACAATGAACATAATCTTCACCAATTCCAAAACATGTAACCAGTGCATATCAGTCCAAATGTTATACATTCTTTCTGCAGCTAAGATCTAACACAAGCCTCTGTTTCCCAACAAGATGAACAAGATCTTTAAGCCTTTCCAGGTCCATTTGTCCATTGTTAAATACATACTGCATTAAAATTCAAAAAAAGGGTCAGTGCAGGGCAGTCTAACTGGATCAGAGTCTCAAATTATTTGGTATGATAATATAAGTCACACACAAGAATGCAGGAAGGTGAAACTTAATTCTCATATATTTAATATTTCTTTCAAAGTTACATGACTCTCAAAAGGTTCTCAACAAGACTGTCTTTTATGTTCATGACGACAACATTATTTCAAAGAACTACTTTGCCATAAAGACTAATAGAGTACTTTAGAAGGCATGCTAATTTCTCCCAATCATAAAACACAATGGAAGGAATGAAGGGGTGGCAAAAGGGGTTTGAAACAGAAATTTCTGACTCATCATTCCTTTCCCTCACATGGCTTTTTCAAGATACCCTTCCCATTCTGCTCACCCACAACAACTTTACAGACAAGGATGTGTAATGTGGGTCCAGCCCAAATTTTGGCAGCCCATTTTTCTACTTAAGCCCATTAGGGCTACAGCCTACAGGTTTTATATAATAAAACCTGAAGAGTCAAAAGAATTCGGGGCAGCGACCGATTTTTACAGCGAAAGGGAGCAGCCTCCTCAGCGGGTGCGGATTTCTTGTGCAATGTGGTTCTCGTGCAGAAAATGGTAGCAACGGTTTGCGAGAAAAATAAATATGACGACCTGCGGTTTTTTGGGTATATAACTACGAAAGGTTTTCTTGTGATCGGGTCGAGATGGCCGAGTTTTGAGTGAGATCTTCATCAATCATCTTGATTTAGGCTAAGATTTGCTATTATTTTATTATTATTTATATTTAGATGATTTCATTGTTTGGGATCTTGAAATTACATCTTAGATTGTGTTGAAAACTGGAGTGTTGAACTGGATTTAGAGTGGAATTTGTACCTAAATTATTATGGTGGATATTTGGGTGGACTCCGACAAAGGTCGTGGTTTTCCTCTTCTCACTTTGGGAGGTTTTTCGCGTTAAAGAAATTCTCCTCTGTTTTTTATTGTGATTATCTCCCTTGGCGTATTATTTTTCTTGTTTGCATTTATTGATTATAACGGGTTAAATCGTGAGGAAAATATTCAGTCTTGTGTTTATTTCCCAACAAGTGGTATCAGAGCCAGGTTCTATTGTTTGGGTATTGTGGTTGGTGTTGGTTTAAAAATGGAGAATCTTTAGGAGCCTCACATGGATAGACTAACCTCGTCTAATTATTCTATCCCGGAAGCAGGGAATGGAAGATATTCTTATTGCAAGGATTTATATGCGCTATTGATGGGGATAAGAAATAAACGAAGATATGTCGAAGCCGAGAATGGAAGATCATGCATAAAAAAGCATTAGCTCCTAATCGAACCGATGGGTAGACAGTGTGTTTCATCACGTGTCACGGGGCGATGCTCTTGGGCTTTGGAAAAATTGGAATCATGTACGAGCGAAGAATTTGCCTGAGAATAAAGCCACTTTGATTAGAAGGCTAGTAAATCTTAAGTATAAAAATGGGCACAGCGTAGCAGAGCACACCAGTGACTTTCAAGGGTTGGTGAACCAGTTAAATGCTATGAAGATGAAGATTGAAGATGAGTTGCAAGCATTGTTGCTTTGGGTTCTTTGCCCGGATAGTTGGGATACTCTAGTTATCTCACTTAATGCTTCGGCTCTAATGAATTTAACCATGGATATGGTAAAAGGCGACTTGTTTGTGAAGAAGCCCGAGAAGGAAGGAACAAGGGAATATCTTACAGGCCAGAGGCTCTTGTCTGAAGAACAAGGGAAGAGGTAAAAATAGAGAACCTAAGGGTCATGGTAAATCAGGTGAAGTGCGTCAGGAGGAAAGTACAGTGAAAGAAGAAAGTGTTATCATTGTGGTAGAGGAAGGACATATGAAAGAAATTGTTATGCTTGGAAAAGGGAACAAAAAGAAAGAGGCAAAAAATCGAGAGAAAGATGAAAATAAAAATACTCTGATTGCTTTATCGGCGAAGATGTGGCGATTAACTTTTTGGAGATGAAGAATGTTTGCACATTACGAGATAATGAGGTTAGTGGATTATTGTCTGTGACCTCTTATCATGTTCTCCTAATAAGGAGTTCACATCGTACGGACGGGGAGACTTTGAGTGCTTGTGAGATGGGTAACACCAACTACTCCAAGATTGTGGGTATTGGTGATGTTTGCATCCGAATCAGACGTTGGTTGTTCATTGACTCTGAGAGATGTGCGGCATGTTCCTGACTTACGTCTTAATCTTATTTTAAGGTTGCCTTGGATCGGGAAGGATATGTGGTGCCCGATAGGTAAATGGAAGAACTACAAGGTGCTTTAGTAAGCTGCTAGAGAAGCGAGTTAGCACACTTCTGAGACCGGTTAATGTGAAAATATGTGGAGATGGGAATTGAATGCAGCTGATGGTTATCCCCAAATTTATGGCCTGGGTGGGTCGCATGAGTGAGAAAAGGGTTACATATACTAGCGAAAGGCTCTCTCCTTTTACTAAAGGAAAGCAGTCTTAACCCTTGTGATTATTGTTTATTTGAAAACATAATAGAGTTTCTTTTTCTAAATCTTCAAAAGGAAATCTAATATTTTGGAATCGGGTTTATTCGATGTTCAAGTGGGTCCCTTTCAGGCGTGAGTCCTCGGGTGGAAATAGATATTTTGTCACATCTTATCGATGATGATCAAGAAAGGCGTGGGTTTATCTGCCAAGGCCAAAGTGATCAAGTGTATCTTTCCAAATTTCATGCCTGAAGGAAAGAGACAGGAAAGTTTTCAAGTGTCTTCTGCATCGAATGGAGGTGGGAGTATATATATCAAAGGAGTTTAGAAACCACTCATTCAAAGACATGGTATTAGGACATGAGAAGACAAGCTCGTACTCCACGTAAACACAATGGTGTTGCAGAGGATGAACCGCACTCATTGTTGAGAAGGCCGATGCATGCTAAAAATGGCAAAGCTACCCAAAGTGTTTTGGGTGAAGCTATTCAGACCGCTTCTTGTTACTTGATAAATGTCTCCCCATTCCTTTGAGTTTGACATTCCAGAGAAGGTATGCTGGACAGAAAAGATGTTGTTTACAATCATCTTGAGCCTGGGTGCAAGGCTTTCAGACATGTACCTAAAGAGCAGGTCAAAGCTTACGACAAAGCTTTTCTCCATGTATCCCGCTGGCTATGGAAATGAAGAGTCTGGGTACGCATTATGATCCAAGGAAAAGAAGATTTTTAGCAAGAGAGATGTGATATTTCCATGAAGATCACACTATTTCAGATTTGAGAGAAGACTCCAAAAGGTTAAAGCTAATGTTGATGGTGTTATCGATCCTACAGCTTATTCATTTTCCTTTGCAAATGCATTCATAGATTTCGGGGAATAGAGATGACCGGTGATGAAGCAATCAGAGACGTTGGTTGATGATGGGATGCCGAGTGATCAAGTCATAGTAGGGGAGCAAATTTCAACAAGTCATTTCGTAATCCTCAAATTAGAAGGACTAATATGGAGAGTCATCATCCAAGTATCCTTCTTCGTATATGTCGACATCATGAGGGGGAGCCGTAGAATTTCAAGAAGTACGCACTCATGCGTATATGTGTCGGATGAAAGTTATGCAGAAGAAATACTTCCTTTATTAAAGAATGACACTATGAGTCAGGGAACAGCGCGCGTAAAGGCATAAGGAACAAATGCGTTCAAGTCAAGAAAGATAAGGATGGAAAATTGCCATATAAAGCCCGTTTGGTAGTAAAAGGCTTCGGGGCGTAGTAAGGGTATTGACTTTGATGAGATATTTCCGCTTGTGAAAATGTCTTCTATCGTAGTTGTTTCAGTCCGACCGCTTAGTTTAGACCTCGAGCTCGAATACTCAGCTAGATGCGTAAGACGCTTTTCTTCACGATTCAACGTAAGAATTTCTAAGTATGTCTCAACCTCGAGAGGTGTTTGAAGTGTGCGTAAGGGAGTGACATGGTTTGCAAATTCAAAGAAAGTCTTTATGGGTCAAGCAAGCGCTGCTGCAAGTAAGGTACAGCAGTTTGATCTCTATGGTGAGCCACGAGTATAAGAGGACGTATGCATCATCAGAGTTTATTTCCGTGAAGTTTATGTGATGGTAACTTCATTATCTTTAATGGCGTTGATGATATGTTAATGCTGGGAATGATTCAAAATTGATTATGTTGAAAGAGAGTTGTTCAAGTCCTTTCGATACAGCTGACCAGTGGCCTCGCAAAACAAATGTCGGTATGCGAACTACTCGAGATAAGGCAAGAAGTCAGGGTCAAGCCACAGAAAGCATGCTTGAACGGTGCTTGAAAGGTTCAATATGAAAGATGCTGTCTGCTAGCATACCTCTCTAGCCAATCACTCTGCTTTTCAGCGGCTTATGCCCTACTACAACAGATGAAAAGGAAAATATGGCCTCTATTCCTCACTCCTCACAAATGAGTCTTATGTATCAGATGGTTCAGATAAGGCCCGATATTGCACATGCCGTTAGCATGCTGAGCAGATTTCTCAAATCCAGAAAGGAGCATTGGGAAGCAGCTGAAATGGATTCAAATATTCGAGGGGTACTTCCTAAAATTGTGTTTGAGTTTCGGGGGTTCAAAACCGTTGTTGGTTGTTTATTGTGATGCCTTCGATATGGCGTGACCTCATGGTAGAAAGTCGACTGGTTTTTATTCACTTTTGCCGGGGAGTCGTTTACTGCGCCTGCTGGCGGCAGTCGCTTGTCTACTCGAAGTGCATTATAGCAAGAACCTGGCGCAAAAGAGATGTTATGGATGAAGAGATTTGTCCGCGCCGGGTTTGATGCAAGATGAGTATGTTGTTTCAGATAGTCAGAGTGCTATGGACTGAGCAAGAATACTTGCACTATCCCGCATAAAGCACAGCTGATGTGTGAGATATCATTGGTTACGAGATGTCATTGGAAAAGAGCTATGAAGCTGTTAAGATTCATTGCATTTTAATCCTCTCCGATACGACGACAAAAGTTGCTACACAGGCCAGTTTTCATGCTCTGTCAATTTGCAGCATTTGACTTAACCGAGATAAAGAGTGTAATTCCCCCTTATGTTACCGAGGAGATTGTAATGTGGGTCCACCAAATTTTGCAAACCATTTTTCTACTTAAGCCCATTGGGTATGGCCATGTGTTTATATAATAAAAACCCGAAGAGGCCAAAAAGGAGCTCGAGCAAAGCAGAGCTCGATTTTGTCGCCAGTAAAGGGGGAGCAAAATTTCTCCTCACTGTGCAAATCTGTCTTGTGCAATGTGGTTCCTCGTGCAAGAAAGAACAAATTACACTACAGCTTTGTAGAAAAATAAATAAAGTGCTGAAATGGGGTTTTTTCGGGTATACTTTTGCGTAAAATGCTTCTTTCTTATTCGATTTATCTCGTAGGACGCTAATAGATCTTCATCAACTGTCTTGATTTGAGGCTAGATTTGCTCATTATTTTATTATTCACTATATTTAGATGATTTACAGTGGGATTTTGAAGTGCATCTTCGACAGGCCAAAACTGTGCCATTAAACCTGGGCTAGAATTAGGTTCAGATCTAAATTATTATAAATGATATTTGGGTGACTCCGACAAAGGTCCCGGTTTTTCCTCTCTCACTTTGGGGGAGGTTTTCCAATGCTAAAAATTCTCTCTCGTTTTTATCATACTATCTCCTAGCATATTATTTTTCTTGTACGATTTTATATCATTCCTAACAAGTGCAAATCAATGCTTTAAAATATCCCAAACTGTTTATTTCCCAACAGGATGAGTTCTGGCTCCTGGCTTTAAGTTGGAAGAATGTTCCAATTTGTATTGATTACATAGCTTTCACATGTTTACAGAAAAGTTGGTTTTTTTTTCAATAGGTTCCAAGCTTACAGAAAAGTTACAACTGTTTCAATCAATAAAAAGTGAGTGATATTTAGGGGCGTTTGTTTATATACTTAATGGTGAATATAATTTTTATTTGGTTGAATAGAAGTTCTTTGTTTTTTTTAATATTGTATTACTTAATAAGTTGTTAGTTTTTTATATGTTTAAAATTAACATTTTAATTATATCAAGAAAACAATTTGTTTTACAAAAATAATTATTATATTTATATATTTTATATAATTAAAATAAATTATAAGAAAAATAAATAATTAAAAAAAATTGATTGATGACAATGAGATTGTTATTTTAAAATATGTTATGTGGATTTTAAAGATTTTAGAATATTTTGGGAAGACTTTAAAATATTTTAAAATGTAGTTTTTTCCTTTTAAAATATGGCTTTTAAGTCATGTCAAAAAAAAAAAAATCTAAATTCCGAAAGAAAATTGATTTTAGAAAAAAAAAAAAACCAAAAACAAAGGCTATTAATCTTTTTAAAAAATAGTTACAATAGAAAAATAATTTAATTGTATGAACAAGATAATATGTGAGATATTGGGGAAAAATATTAGATTATTTTTTGATAAGATGATTATTATATATATATATATATATATATATATATATATATATATATATATATATATATATATATATATTGTAAATGACAATATAAATGTTGAACTTATTGTAAATGACAAAAATAATTATAAATGACAATAGTTATTGTAATTGAACTTATTGAATGATAAATGTTGAGCTCTATGGTCATTCAACATGGTATAGATTCGATGTCATTTTGTTAAAAAGTTATAATGTTTGAAATAAAATCTTTTGTCACACACATGTCACACGGCCTACTGCTCACTGATCAAGACAAATCGCGCGCGATCTCACATAGACACTTTCATGAGACCCAGTCTACCATGCCAAACTTCATGCCTCTATATTTAGGGATGACATCAAATCGGATTTGGATCGGATTTTTCAAAATTCATATCCGATCCTAAATAAAAATAATATATCCATATCCATATCCATATACTACGGATAAAAAAAATCTAAATCCATATCCTATCTATCTGAGCGATATTCTCCACTGACACGGACATTTATCCATGCTATGACCGGCATATATATTTTTTGCTAACTTCTTATACACTAATTATAACTTCATGATTCATAAATTTAGAATATAAACCAAAGTCTAAAGTTAATAAAACATCACAAATCAAAATATTTGTATCAAGTGACAAATCTTAAATGTTTAACATCTTAAACAAAGTTTAACAAAGTTTGGTAGATTCCCATCTTCATAAAAAGCACGAAATGTTGTCATCGATCACGTGTAATCTCTGATCCTACAATTATAAAAAAATAACTTAATATTTGAATACTTAAATTGCAATATGAATTAAAATTTATTAGTTATAAAAGTAATACCTTCATCATGCAAGTAAGTGAATATCTTCTTATAAATTGATGCATAACTATCCGAAACAAACAAGTCATCTCCACCTAGAAAATATATAAAAAGTAAACTAATATTAAAATTTTGCCAAATATTGCGAGAAATTTAGGTAAAAACAAATAATCAATTAAATAAATTTACCATCATGTTTTCACTTCACTCCACAACCAACTTTTGCACACATCAATGCTTCTATCATTCGATGAAGTCGACACGATGAGGGCTCACTAATCTCCCATTAGAACTCGACAAAACTCATAACAGAGATATCGAATCGCTAATATGTTCCTGCAATAGTTTGTGCACAAGATACTTTACTCCTATCTACCAATTACAATAAAAATATCAAACTAAGAATTATCGTGCAAAACATCTTCTCCAAGTAGTGGTCCAATTCAGCTCAAACTTTTAGTTTTATTAGTCTTCATCCTCACAAACAATCGAGAATCACTATCGAGTAGTTATCGATTCCCTTGAAGTCGGGCAGTGACTGCTCCATGTACGTATATTCACATCGGGCCTTTTATACATTCTAGTATAATATTCCTCCACCAACAACTCATATAACAAAGTCGTTTAATGTTGCTAATTTGTTCACTAAAGTCATTTGATAACCAAAAGGAAAGTAAAAGTGAAGGCAAGTCATCTTATACCTAGGGTCCACGCAACAACACCATCAATTTATGGATCACATTCCAATATGTATCAAATTTGCAACCATACTTTGCCATTGTACTAATTGCTACATTGGAGTGACATGAGCCATTCATTCAATGTCATTTTAACTCGCAAATCACAGAAAAACATATCGGCACGACATTCTGTCTCATAAAATAATCCTCAAAGACATTATACAACTCTAACCTATCGCAAACATCCTTTTGTGCCTTCCCATTCTGTCACTAGGCACAAGCACATAGTGTGACTCAAACAACTTAAGTCTAGAAACACATTTTTATAAGCCAAAGCGCTTTGGGCATTAGATAAGTGGAGTTCAATCTTGTCGACAATCCAAACCCAATCTTCTAGTACAAGAAACTTTCATTTGTCGACAAACATCCTCAAACCTTTCTATTCTTTTCGGAGATGTTGTCCAAAAAACTACACTGTCCCTGACATTATCAATGGCATGCTTGATCACATCTAAACCAATCATAACAATAAGGTTCAAAATATGTACAGCACAACACATATGAAGTAAAGACCCGTCATTCAATAAGCAATCAACACTCAATTTTGCTTTTATCTTACCAATCATACTGCTATTACAGAGCAATTATCCACCGTGGACAGCGCATAACCTTGAGTCCACATTCCACCCAGCATAGCATCTATCAACACCTTCGTTAGCACATCAATTTGTATGAGGCAGGGACAGCAACAACCGAAAATAACAAAATTATCAAATTAAGTAAACAATGAATAAAAAAATTATATTTAATTTTAAGAAAGAACATGTTAATTTGTTATACTTGTGATTAGACAATGTAATGTCCAAGATTTATCAATGAAATGTGTCAATGCATAACATGAAACCTCTTTTGGTTACTAGAAGTCCATGTCCGCTGTAATAGCAACTCTACTATCAGCTGTTCTCGATCAACTTCATGACTTTATCCCTTCTTCCCCCCAGAATGTTCAAGATATGCTTCTTCACAGATATGGCAAGGACACTTGAAAAGAGGTTGAATGGTAGCTGAAATCTCAAATCCTCTTATGTTCCACCTATCAATAGAGGATACCATGAAGAATAATCATCTTTGCTAATTTCTATTCCCTCGTTTTTCATTAAATGCACCGGGACTAACATTTCACCTGGCTAAAATCATTTCAGCCTTTATGTCACCCTCAAATCGCTTTTCTCTTTCAGACACCTATCAAACAAGTTGCTTCAAATGCGATGTACTCAAGATGATTTACCCACAAAAGCTTCTTACAATAATTGCATTGGGCCTCTTCATTATTAACAACCGATGAGTAAAGTGTTTCCACATAGACTTCAAAGTCTTACCATCTTTCCTTGTTTAATTCACAATCAACCGGTACTCCCATTGAGTGGATAGTCCACCCGAAGCCTCCTAATCTGAGTCGATTCTTGCAGTTAGCAACACTGACTACGCAAGTGCTGGGATTGTGAATGTGCCATATTCTATACAAAAAAAAAAAGACTACAATCAAATATAATGATGCCTTAGTGTTATATATTCTAAATAAGTTGTACTCGTTCAAAATAAAAATCTTAGAGCCATATAACCGATCATTAGCAATCTATTTATCTTTAATCTTATGCACCTTTAGGCTCAATAGTTCAATTACTTCGTCAGATTCCAAAGAAATGGGAATTTTCTAGGAACAAAGATAATGTTGCTCATGCAAAATACAGGTAAACATATCAAATTTGTCAAATATAACCTAATTAAACCCACAACGGAAGGACAAATAAAATTCAAGGAAAATAACAAAATTAAATTACCTAATAAATGCAAAGCACAAAACAAAATTTCTGATATAATTTTCACGAAAGCGTAAAAACAAATAAGAACAAGAGATGTTCTAATTCACGACCGATCTTCTCTTCATGAACGAAAAAAATCAAAAACACATTACCAGAGAGGAGAGCACGAAGTTGTAGAGGAGTTCACACTTGACAGACAGGAACGAAGAGTCGAAGACGCCACCATAAGGAGCATATGTGACGCCAGAATAAAGCCGCTGATGCAAAGGAACGAGAAGACGGCGAGGGAGAAAAACACGGGCGAGGGAAGATGAAGAGGAGCACCACCTCTTAATCTGGCCAATCGTCTCCTACGACCAGGTGAAACAGCCCATGATAATGTTATGGGCTTTTAAGCTTTTAAATGGAATTTTGGGCTTCTTTGGCTTTTAAATCTGAATCATAAGAGGTTAGGGGCTTTTAAACGAGATATACTAGCACATGACATTTATTTGACAGTGGGCTTTTAAATGCTATAGTTAAAAACTTAAAATTCTATAGTATTAGGGATTAAAATTTGTTGTATTAGATTAAGATTTATACTGATAAGATAGCTAAAGTTACACATGCTTGACAGATTTTTGGCAGTTAAATTAAAATTTAGAATATTAGACTAGAATTTGTAAAGATGCATAGGGATTGGGACCAAAATCCAAGCAGCCTGCAGTAAGATCGCTCGCTGTGCTTCTCGCTAAAGAGGAGATTAATCGCCAAATGTTAATCACAGGCGTATAGGAGCCCTATTACATTTTCAAAGAACGTCATTGCCTTGGCTTTAAAGAGTTTAAAGAGTTACAAGTTTTAATTCTTATACAACCCGAGGGCTCCTTCGGCTATCGCTGATCATCAAGTCTACGTGATTTCAAGAATGGTTAAAGTTCTCAAACATTCTCGGGGTTATATATGTCTAGGTCCACGCCAAAATGAAGGATAACAATGAAGACGATCGGCATTTGAATTGCATTTATGCTTAATAACAAATTGGGTGGTTTGTGGTGTTATAGTTTGGGAAGTTTATCGTGTTAAGAAGTTAGGGCTTACAATGTTAGCATGTTACGCTAGGTTTACAAATTACAATTAGACTAGATTTATACCTCTTATAATGTTATTGTTAGGTTTGGGTTTACATTATTATATTTTTAGTATTCATTTCTAACTTTACTAATTATGATTTTAAAAATTAGTCAATAATTAAATATTTGAATTAGTAATGTGAGATCATAATACATATATAGTGTTATTACAAATTGCTACCATCTATATTATATAAAACATATTTTTATATTGACAATTATAAATTTATAATGTATATAAATATATTAATGACATTAATTGTCAATTACATAATTATATGACTATATTATATATAAAAGTGCTTGTATCGCGTAGAATCGACGGACATCCGCATCGCTCGGCCTGGACGGAGACGTTTCTGATCGATCACGCCTAAATCCACATCCAATCCTATATATCAATTCAAAAATCGATTTATCCATATCCATATCCATTATCCAATAATCCATTTTTCTAATGTCAGACCTGATCAGACGGCCGAAATCCACGATACGGACACATTTGTCATCTCTACTTCTGTTCTTTTTCTTTTCCACTAATAAGACAGTTGAATTTTTCAATTATTTTCTTATAAAAACTTACCTTTTGAGAGGATAATTGAAATACACTAACGGTTCATTGTTTACTTGCAACGATTGAACTCTATATCAAACCTTTCTGAAAATTAGAAGTGAAAGTAATGATTTTTTTCTTTATATGGTTAAATGAAAATTAATATATATATATATGCCACCTTATCCAAAAAAATAATCTAATAAAATATTTTCTCCCAATATCTCAAAGATTATCTAATTTTTCCTTTAAGAATTTAGACTGTTTGTTTGTTTTTATTTTAACATGACTCATTTCTGAATTTTTAAAATTTTATTATATTTAGAAAAAGCCATATTTTGAAAGAAAAAAAAATATTTTAAAATATTCTAAAAAAAGTCTAAAATCTTTAAAATCCACGCAGCATATTTTAAAAGAACAATTTGATTGTCATCAATCTATTTTTTTTAATTATTAATTTTATATATTTTATTTTAATCATATAAAATATATAAATATAATAATTATTTTTTTAAACAAATTGTTCTCTTGATATAATTAAAATGTTAATTTTAAGTATATAAAAAACAAACAACTTATTAGAAATACAATATTAAAAAAATAAATAACTTCATGTTTTATACTATTAAGTTTTATTAAGCGTTCAGTTAAATAAAAATTATATTCAGCATTAAGGTGCATTTGGGAGAGCTTATTTACGGTTTATTTGACCTTATTTTATCATATAAGTACTTTTAATGAAAATTATAAGTGTTTGGAAGAGTTTATAAAAAGAATTTATGACTCCTTATGTTTATTCTACTATTTCAATAAAGCCTTCATGGAAGAAGCTTATCAAAATAAGCTTAAAAAAAATTATACAAATCCTAAAAATTGATCATTTTAACGACAAAGCTGTCATTTTGACAAATTATGTAAAAAATAGGAAAAAAAAATCTGAAAAATAGAAAAGAAATTCCGAAAAAATATGTAAAAAAATAAGTAAATTTTGAAAATATTATGTGTGTCAAATAGAAAATAATTAAAAAATAGAAAATAAATTTCAAAAATTATGTAAAATATGTAAATTTTTTGAAAAATTATGTAAAATAGGAAAAAAATTCTGAAAAATAATGAAAAAATAGAAAACAAATTCTAAAAAAGTATGTAAAAAGTAGGTAAACTTTTATTTTATGTATTTCAATAAAAATGCATATTAGACCAAGGTAAACTTTTATTCTAAAATAGAACTCAATGCACAATTGCTGGAACTCAAGGTGCAACTGCATGAATTGTTGGACAAGGGTTTATTAGACCAAGCACTTCACCATGAGGCGCTGGTTGTCGGTTGGCGAAAGAAAGACAAGCACTTTCGATCGTGTAATACTACCAATAGTTGGAATGGGGTGGTTATGATCAAGAACTCCAGATTCACTACCGGCGATCACGACTTGTTTGATTAGTTGAGAGGCGCGCCCCACTCCAAAATAATCTTCGCATCTGCCACATCAACTGAGGATTGGGAGGAGATCCCTAAGATAATGCTTAGACGCGATACGTGGCATTTCCTCTGAAAGTTCACAAAGTGATGCCATTCGAACTGACGAATGCTCTAGCAGCATTCATGGATCTCATGCATGGGGGTATTCCAACCCTACTTAGATCAGGTCATCGTAGTTTTGTGGACGACATTTTGATCTACTCCTAGTCTGAGGATGAGTATGAGGATCATCTGAGGGTCATTCTGGCCAAATTCGAGGGACCACCGCTGTGCTGCCAAGTTCAGCGTGAGTTTCGCTTATCGAGGTGAGAGATTCTTGGTGGCAATACAAGGTCGCCTTCAGTGTGTCGTAGACCCCGAGAAGTCAGGGCCGCATGAGTTAGGAGAGGCCGAGACCAGCCTTTGAGACACGCAGCTTTTAGGGATTGGCAGGTTACTACAAGTGGCGCTCACAAGTATCTCCTCCTCGCAGCACCTTATGATAAGATCAATCTCAAAGGAGTCGGAGCGGGATGACTAGTGTGAGAAGCTGCATTCCAGAATTGAAAAGGCTGGGCTTACTTCAAGACTTATTCTGGAGAACCTGCAGGGGACAAAGGTACATAAGGTATCAGGATGCTCAAGGATTCGCTATGATGCATTTTGATGCAGTACGGGAGGGTAGTAACTTATGGTTCTCAATAGTTGAAGAATCATGAGCGGAATTACCCCACACATGACATGAAGTTGACGGCCATTGTCTATGCCTTAAAGACTTGGTGCCACTACCTATATGGTGAGCAATTTGAGGTGTTTTTAGACCACAAGAGTCTTAAGTATATCTTTACAATAAACGGAGACCAACATGAAGCCGCGTTACGTATCGGCTGGAGTATCCGAGGATTATGACTGGGCTTCACTACCATCTGTAAGGCAAATGGCACACGCACTCGCCTAAGTCAGCCGGGAGTAATCGGCTAGTAGCTTCCCGAGAGTGGCGATGCTCTAGGTAGTGACAGCTCGTGGCTCCATGTGCATGCTGATAAAAAACAAAAACAAAAAAATAAAGAAGAATGAAAGAGAAGATGTAGGAAGAGAAAGGAGGAGAAGAGGCGCGTGGAAGTGCAGCAAGAAGGAAAGAAAATAAGAAAAGAAAATGGAGGAGGAACCAGCAGCCTGAGCTTCTCGGTTGCCGAACGGAGCACCTTCTGAATGTTGGCGCAAGTTGCCTACGCCTGCCAGCGGTGTCTTCGCCATAGTTAGTCCTCTTAAGAGCCATTCAACGCTGGGTGAAGCTCTAATATGGCCGGTTATGAACAAGCCATATCGAGGTTTCATTCCAATGAGCTTCAAAACAAAATTTATTGTTTTGAAAATAGTCTTCATACGCGTGGAAACCGATACGCTGGAAACATGGTGACCAGACGCGTAGCATTTGCATGCATTCATGTAGAAATGCATATTTTACTTAGATGGGTGTTAATGTGTAACTAAGTGATATTGCATGTGCACTTAGGTGGGGAGTATTAATGTAGAAGATTTTCTTACTAAGCTCTGCTCACCCCGTCGTGGAAAATATTTCAAGCACCCAGATACTCAGGATGCAACGATCTAAGACCTTAGTGGTGGAAGAAAAGTCTGTATTTGGCTTTGTTTTGTATTTTGTAAAATCGTGAAACCCACTTTGTTATGTAAAAGAAATTATAGTTGTAATTAAACTTATTTCAATACATTTATTAGTTTCAGTCATGTTGCCTTGTAATAAAAAGGCTATTGTGTGTTACATTGGGTGTATTGAAAGGAAAGAAAGAAAATTGAGGTGCAAGGAGCACCGGGAGAGGGCTACTACCCATTTGGGTCCCGTCATGACAGAAATTTCGCGACAGGTTTCTATAGCCCGTGCCTAATGTGTTCTTCCGTGTCTAAATGTGGTTCCCAAAGCAGCAGCACCGACCCTACTCCGCACGCGCGATAGGGCATGCACGTGAGGCCGAGATGCACGCGAATGTAGCTTTCTGGGCCTGCGGTCATTGCAAGGATCTCCGTAATGCGGATCACGCTCCTGCATGCCGGGTGGCCTGGGTCGCGAACAGGCCTTCTCTCGCAGCGATGCAGGCCTTCTCCGTCGCAATAAAGATTTTTTCAGCCCCGTGTCACGACAAGAATCTCGTCACAACCGGCCTGGTCATTAGGCTCGGGGTCATGACAAGGGTCTCCTTATGTCGTGACAGAGTTTTCCTAGGGGTAAGACATTCTGCCGCTGATAGACGGTGTCACTGATAGAAATTCCAAGCGCATGTAGGTTACGACAGACGCTTTTACGTCGCAACCCACAAAGTGCCCGCACCGCACGAAAAGAAGGCCGACCAGAACACGACAAATCCGGGTCGCCTGACGCACTCGCTGCTTTTGTCGCGACGCAGAATCCCGTATCATGGATTTATGTCACATGGGGATTACAGTCGCGACAATGCACCTGACGGATCGACAAAGCGCCTTTGAGGCGCCGACATGCATGACGCCAAGTTGCCCGAAGCAGGAGGCCCAGCGGTGTGCGATCAGACGACCTTGCATGCAAAATAGTGCTACCATGCGCACGCCACAGCATGCGCATCATAAGACACCTATTAAAGTACACATTAAAGAGTTTCAATCCGATGCACACAGCAAAGGGAGACACAAGACGACCCACATGCACCACACAAGCGACAGTTGTTATTCATAATGAAGATTGACTGTACCCGGTTGTGTGCACTACTTCTGGGAGCTATTGTTCTTTAGCATTGTTCATAGGCATTGTTCACATGGGTTTTACAAATATGGTTTTTGATCCAATGGGACCAGGAAAAAAAAAAAAAAAGACCCCCAAAAATTAAGGCGTCACAGAAGAGGAAGAGGAATATGATAACTTTTATAACAGAGGAAGAGGAGTACAATAACTTTTATGGCAGAGGAAGAAGAAGAGGAATATGATGACCAAGGGGCCGCATAGAAAGAAACCTAGAAATAATTGAGCTTCAGGGATAAAATCAAGAAAAGGAAAGAGGAAGAAGAAGCAACACAAAGGTAGGAAGAAGGTGGAGGGTGGAGGGTGGGAACCGAAAACTCAGGTGTTGTTGTCGGCGTCTTCAAAAATGTCGACGAAGAGGAGCGGTCGCCGGAGATATGGGTTGAAGGTGGAGGGGAAAGGAGAGGGATAAAGATGAATTTTTTTAAAAAAATTAAAATTTTTGAGTGCGATGATGACACATGTCTAGAGAAAATAGAGATGAGTAAAATCAAATTGATTTTCAAAAGTAAAAATATAAATTTTGGGGAAGATTAATGGGATAGGAGACCCTCTAAAATTTGGATTATTCTTATTTAATCAGTAATACCTTTTAAAATTGAAATTATTCTTAGTTAATTAATAAGTGAGACTAATTAAAGAAGATAGATCATTTTGGATTATTTGGATTAATCATGTCAATTACCTCTTTTATTATTATGACTATTAGTATTATTTTGATTTTATATCCAGACCCCTGTGTTTTAGTGTGCAGTGATAGTACCATCTCCATGCAAAAACTTTTCATCGACCTGCTTCGAGCCTTCATCAATGACTTCCAGCCCCCTAATTTTTGGGTTTCTTTGTTTGTTCTCTTGCAAAAAATAAAATCATAACTTGAAATTAATTTTTTTTGCATTTTCCGAATAACAAATACTATGTCATGGGCCCCCACCATGTAACCTATATTATCCATTTCCTTTTTATAACCGTTGATGACCGGGTAGTTTGTGCATATTTTGATTAACCCTACAGTAATTTTAAGTGTGATTAATTCTATAATAACTTTAAGTGGACTTGAACTGATATTCATAGATGAACATTATTAGATAAACCCTATGCCTTAAACTAGTTTAGCTACCTCTCAAGTTTCATTATATTATCCAAATGAAAGTCATGATACATTGATAATGCATAATCCATATCTTCACGCCTTTTTTTTATTGGGTTTACACCCTTCAAACCTAGGGTTTTTACAAAACTACAGTATTTTTAAAAAGTATTTACTAAACGGCTGTGGATCACATGATATTTCTAAAACTACAACACTTTTAAGCTGTGAAGAATTCCACGTAGATATATCATCAGTTGAAAATACGAGTTTCAAAGTAAAATTAAAACTTATTTTTCAGTAGAGCGAGTTCAATATAAATCAAAATTTGTATTTTCAAAAAAATTGACTTTTGTTAAAAAAAGAGTGTGTTATCACCTTTTAAATGAACTTTAAATCATCATTCAGATTTATATAAAATATTTTATTTAAAATTTGAGACTTTGTTACTATTGATATTGATATAATAAAGAAATAAAATTATTAAAAATTACATGAATAATTTATCTTAATTACATGCAACAAAAGTTTTAAATGATAAGCTTCCTACGTGTTCATATACACGAGATAGCATAACAAAAAAGGGAAACAAAACACTTAACATGCTTAGTAACTATTGGAGTAAATGACATTCATTATAGATATGAATGTCATTTACTCTTTGAGGACTCTAAATGTTACAGGAGCTCAAACATTTGGTTGCTAAATGTTTAGTTTGCTGAAGGTTGAGGGTGTTTTTGAGTTTATTGTGTAAAAATAAGAGGAAGTGAGCTGATTAGGTATCACAAAGAAAGGTCGACGCTTCAACCATGGGCCATTTCGTCAGAGTATATCGCACGTTGTCGTATTTGCCGCTTTATCCTCGAAAGATAAACGTTAACGTGTGTTTTTCTCCGAAAGATCAAAGAGGCGAGCAACTGCTTTAAGAATATTACACCACGGCTACTCGGAACACTTCACTGTCTCTTATAAACACTATTTCTCTTGTAATTGTTTTCTTATTTTCTTTGTAAATTTTTCTCCTTTTTTTTTTTCCTTGTAAAAATAGAAAGTTACTAATATTAACATCATAAAACAAAGAATAAAGGATGCTTCCATATCAGAAAGCATCCTAAATGATAAATTATTTATGTATCATTTGAATATGTTTTACAAGCTACACCTCTTTCTGAATCTAAATAATTACACATCTCGAACAAATTCAATCAAATTTATAATTGAAGTATTTAAGTAAAATCATTCAAGTTGTGGAATTAACTTGGCTTGAGTGCGTCATCCATATAAAGAGAGATTCAAGATGGGTGGAAAAACACGCGCGGTTGCTTTTATTTCCACGTCGGTCATAATTTTTCAGCCTAATGCCAAATAAAAGACTTAGTCAACATTAAATATTATGTTTGCTTGCTTTTTAACATCGGCAATGAAGCAGTTAACGTTAACTAGATTTGGGACATTCGAAGCCACTCGCCGCTCTTAATGACAGCTGATTTAATTGTAATGTGTTTTGAAGCAGCATTGCTACTCCTGTCCCTCCCCGATTATATTTTAAAAATAATTATTATTATTTTATTTTATACTTTAATATAAATAATAATAATAATTAGAATGTTTTAATAAATAATTTATGTAATTCATAATATTTTTATTTTTATGAAATATATCAATTTTAATATAATAAAATAAAATCAAATATAAAAATAAAAATAAAACAAAATCAAATATAACGGGATAGTTAGAATTTTTTATCCCGTCCCGCTCCGCTGCTTAATTTTTAAATAAGCAGCCAGACAAAAATAAATGAAGCCGGCCGAGAATGGAAGCCGCTCGTCCTAAACCCTCTACATCACATCCATAAGAGACGTATAAGAATTCTTCTTCTCGTCAAGAATCCACGAAGCTTCTTCTTGATTTTAAATAAAACGAATTTTTCCAATGTAAACACAAATATTTTCATCTTTTCTATTTAGAACTTTAAAAATTTATTAATAAACATTTAAAATTTTAAAAACAAACAAGCTTAATTAAAACTCGAATATCTTTGAAGATTAAAATAAAACACCACTCGTTTAAAATTATTTAAGAAAGATACCCATTAAAAACTATTATTGTCGCTTTTTAAAAGCACAAATATTTTAATGTTTTATATGGTATCTGTATCTTTATTGTTCTTATTTTTTGAATACAAAACGAAATTTAAAAATTGTAAACAAACAACCTGACAGTTTAGTAATTTAGTTATTAACAATTATTTAAATTTTTTTCAATTTTTGTTCATTAGAGCACCGGTGAATAATCGTTGAGAGGAAAGTACATAGTCTTGTCACAAACTAATACACATTTTAAAAAAAAAATTATCAATATAGTTTGAAAAATAAATTAATGTCAGAAGATATTCCGTTTATCAGATTATTATTTTTTTTAATGTTAATCATTAATTATGGTATTAATTTAAAAAAATTTCAAATGACACGATTACCATTGACTTAATTTTTCTTTTCAAAAGTCAATGTTATAATGAAATTATGATCTTAACTTAAAAAAAATTTAAAAAATTTAAATCGCGTGGCCAAATGGCCGATGTATGTTGATTTGGTCCCTAGACGCTAATTTAAACATTATTTTGTTTTCACTTTTCAACTTATATTTTTATTTTTTATTTTTTTAGTAACCTATTTTTGCCCAGAACTCGAAAGTACATACCAATGTATAAAATCACATCACCATAATCCAGGCATTGATTGGAAACAAAATACCAGAAACATCCTTGATCTCTAAACCAAATGGAAGTTTAAGCCACAAGGGGCAGGCTTGTAAATACACACCAATGCCGCCCTCCACTCCTCTTCCCTAATCCCCCAGCGGGCAAGCTTGGAATCTTCTTGCTTCCCGAAAAAGATATTTATAAGAGAGAAGAAAGGCGAGGCAGCAACCGAAAATTGGAGCCACTCGCGAAGTCACTGGGAGGAGCTATCAGGAAGAAGAGCTCTCTCATAGTCTTCATGCTGAAATAGTAAATCTCATGGCCTCCATATCCACATGTTTCTGTTTAAAACCCTCCGTTGTGCTTAGACCTCCCACTTTCCGTTCCAGATTTCACGCCACTGATTTTTCTAGGAACTCCTTGAAATATCACGACTCTAGGGTTTTCGTGCCTGTTATAAGAGCGAGTTTTGATGTTGCTTCTGGAATTAAGCCTGGAGGTATTGTGGAGACCGATAAACTGCCTTCCGACGTACGGAAGCGCGCTATGGACGCCGTTGATGCCTGTGGAGGTAGGGTTACTATTGGAGATGTGGCTAGCAAGGCCGGTCTTAATTTGAATGAAGCTCAGAAGGCTTTGCAGGCTCTCGCTGCTGATACCAATGGTTTCTTGGAGGTAGTTATTTCGGATTCTATGGTTTTTGCCATCTGTTTGTTTGCATCTAGAATTTAGGAAATGAAGAAAAAGCACATTTTGATTTTGATTTTATATTGTCGTCTCGAAGTTCTAGTTCTTTCCAAAGAAGGGAAAAGGAAAGAGGATGCTTGTTGCATTTATAAATCTATGTTAATTCTCGTTTATTTCGTTTGTTTTCATCATTCAAATTTTTTTTGCCGGAAAATAACCTCTTACTATTATACATCTCTTTCCAAAATGTATATTTATCTGTTTGCCATTTCCTTGAAAAAAGGGTCGCTGTTTGATAATTCAAAAATGGAATTCATTACTTATCCCTGACTTTGGCACTCTCCGTGTTTTAAGCTACTCTACCAAAGTCACAATGTCCCTCATAAGGATGAATTTATCACATCAGTTTTCCGGGCTACAAATGCGACACTGATCATTTTCTGAATTGAGAGAAACAAGCTTTTATATTTTTTGACCCTAGAGTAGGTTGACCTTGCCGTGTTTCTCTTCAGTGAATGGACAAAAGAGTTGTATAGGTTACATTTTCTCCAACGGCCATCTTTCTGCCAATTGGAAGTATATTATCTTCAAATTCATAATTTATAGGGAAAATTTGCACCTACTTCTTGTTTCTGTAGAGTTTGAAACTGAAAAATACAGTTTGTTCATTGGCTCTTTGACGTTCTTGATTTCGTGATGGCAATCGTTTTCAAGATGGTTTGAACAGGTTTCAGATGAAGGGGATGTTCTTTATGTTTTCCCGAAGGATTATCGCTCAAAACTTGCTGCTAAGTCTTTTAGGATAAAACTTGAGCCTCTTGTTGAAAAAGCAAAGGTATCAATTCTCATTATGTTTCTTGTTGAAATAGAAAATGCAAATTCATGAAGGTTATGTCTCTGACCAAAATGTGAATCTATCAATCTTTGACAGTCAGCAGCTGAATATTTAGTGAGAGTCTCCTTTGGGACAGCGCTTATTGCTTCAATTGTTATTGTTTATACCACTATTATTGCCCTCCTCTCAAGTAGAAGGTATCTGTTCAATGTGATTCACCAAATTTCTGCAAATTATTGTTCTCATTAAAAATTTTATTTTCATTAATCCCCTTTGTGGTGACAACAATATGACCTTGGGATCACATCTGTGTCTTTTCTCTTTCTTTTTTCTTTGGTGCAACAGCGATGAAGATAATCGTGGGAGACGTGGAGGCAGATCTTATGATTCGGCTTTCACTTTTTACTTCAATCCAGCTGATTTGTTTTGGTAATATTTCTGTACTGGCATAATATTCATTGTTCTTTTGAAACACACCATGATAGAGAAGGCTTACCACTTTATAAAGCATGAGGATGTTAATGTGCAAGGTCTTTATGGGTATATATTCAAATCAATCTTATCCTGTAATTTCTTCATTGCATATTGATACTTTAGCCTTTTATCGCCCAATGCTTCTAATGCTCTAATTGTTATATGAGATTAGGATCGAGTTGAGTGCAATTGTAATTAAATTTTGCTAATGGAGAGTTTGGAATTTAAAATTGGCATCCAGGGGAAGAAGGATGTTTTGATCACTTAGGACAATAGTGTATTCCAGTGTCTTGAGAACAAATGTACTAGGAATTTTGGTGTGATTACCTACTAATTGACAATTTTCCTGTTCTATATGCACAGGGTTATTCAAGAAGAGCAAAGTAAATGAATCACAATAACCAACGAGGAAGGGTTTATGAATAATAAACACAACACAACTATTTACATCTGCATCTACCAATCAAAAAAATTTATTTACATCTGCATCTGCATGAATCCGATTTGCAATTTCACGAGTGTGTTAATAGAACCTAATGACATTGAATGATTTTTGTAGTGTTGGTAAAATCCTATCTTTCTCAGTCTAAATTTGGTCTATGTTCTGTTTCTGATCCAAAATAAAAAAGAAAGTCTAAATTTTGTCTACCTCTGGCGGGTCTAGCACAAACATGAACTCTCACATTTTTTTTATGGGTAATTAAGGACTTGCACTTGAAACCCCTTGAAGTGGTGAAAACCATACCAAGCATGAACTCTGACTTTGATTTCCTAAATCACTTTTAATATGCTTGTTTGCAATGGGGTCTTTAATTTGAACCAAGGTTCTGGTTGGATCCACGCATATAATATACAAAATGCCTCTTCCTTCTTGGACTGTACCTGGGGGCAAAATACCTGGGCATTTGCCACCCTCGGAATGCATGAGTAGTGTTTATCTGTATCAATTCTCAGTCCCAGGGGAAAAAAAAGAAGGTGATGGTTTTTTGGGAATTTCAAGATGCATTTTACATATTTATGAGGCTTTTACCACCACTACAATAAAACATGAAAATTTCTCTGATCTATCCCTTATGAACTGGACAGCTATTATCTAGCAGTGTCACAGCAGTTCTTGTAATGAACTTACTGACCATTACTCTTATGCAGTTGATATCTTGAAATGCGGAAGAAAATTAAGGTAACCACAGAATTATTTGACCTCACTTCAAATATTTATTATAGGTACTGGGACCCATATTACTATAGGAGGCGACGAATACAGAAAGAAGATGGTGGGATGAACTTCATAGAATCTGTATGTTAAATAACTGAATTATGTCTTATGTTTATTGGTTTGGAAACAAATTGAACTTGATGAATTACTTGTATGTAGGTTTTCTCATTTGTATTTGGGGATGGTGATCCAAATCAAGGAATTGAAGAAGAGAGGTGGAAGTTGGTAATACTTGAGCACTGAGTTTAGTGGTCCGTTACTTTCGAAAAAAAAATTTCACCCCATTTGTTGTTGTTGTTTTTTTAAAATATAACCTCTTACCTACCCAAAAAAAGAAAAGAAAAGAATGACCTTTTTTTTTTTTTGTAAAACCTCATTGTACTAATTTTCTGTTTTTTTCAAAGGTGCATTATTTAGGTTTTCAGCCTATTGAGTTTCAAATTAATTTTTTGAGGTAAAAGAGAAAAAAAAAATCTCCTTTTCAATTTTTTGTGCAATTGAGTCCATTTCTTTCACAATGTTGATGTTTATATTTGACAGCCCATTGTTCATTTGAATTTATCACATTGACTTTTGCACTTACCTTAAAAAAGTCTATACTACCATGAGTGCAACTGGAGTCACAAAACAAATTGCCTATGGCTATTTTTGTATGTTTGAATACCACAGTTGTCATGGTCTAGTGTGAAGTCAATGCAAGTCTTTCTTTGATACATTCCCTGTCTCTTGACTTGTTTTCTTCACTTTAGTTGAATCTTATGACTAACTTCTCAATTATTTTGCTTAGGGTCAACACTTGATTTTTGTGGCAATTAAATGATATAGTCGTTTTCCTTGATTTATTGCAGATTGGGCAATACGTATCTTCCAATGGTGGTGTTGTTGCAGCTGAAGAACTTGCTCCATATCTTGATTTAGAGACTGCAGACAGAAATCTAGTATGTTCATGTTTAATGTAAATCTAGATTGTCTAAAAACTGTGGTCTGATGCATTGCTTCAGAATTTTGGAAATTTATTTGTGATAATTTCTCATTGGGATTGCACATCGATCAACATTTTTCCTACTCCTTAATTAGTCGCAGAACTTCTCATTGACTAATTGAGAATTTGCTAGTACAAAACAAAATAAAAATTCTTACATAGTAGTGATGTCTTTTCTTTTTAAATCACATATTCTGCTAACAGACATTTTCTCCTTGTTTTTCCCCCTTGCTATAGGATGATGAATCATACATCTTACCGGTGCTTTTGCGGTTTGAAGGGCAGCCAGAAGTGGATGAGGAGGTGGGTTCAAATAATGTATCTGGAAAAATGCAATCGAGTTTCTCCCTTTTAAGATAATTGTGTACATTTGATCTTGTTTTATGAACGGCCCTTTCTGATCTCAGTTAAAGGCTGTATTTATCTGCCCTTGAGGCCTGACTCAAGTGGTTAAAGGTTGGGATGGGGTTATGAGATGTTTCAGGTTCGAATCCCAGTGGGGACAAAAAAAATGAAAAAAGAAAAAAGCAAAAAAATACTTACCTATAAATTAGAAGCTCCAGACCAAATTTATCTGGGAAAAGAAAAGTAAGACGCCTTATGATGCCAAAGTTTTTATTTTAACTGGTTGCTGAACTGAATCTGCTTTGAAGAAAATACTATCATCTATACGCACAAACGTGGATGGAGAGGGTAGACATTTTATTTTGATGAGGAGAATTTACACAAACTAAACAGACCAGTATGTATGAGTGGAGAGTAGATTTATAAAAATAAAATATCATATTTAAGAGGAGTATTTGCTCACTTAAAGTTACAGGTTTATTTTTTATAGATATAAAGTTACAGGTTTATGAAGTATTGTCACTATCATTTATACAACTGATGTCATACTTGAACTCGATATGGTGAATCTCTGTCTCTATGCCCTTAGCCAGGCATAGCAGTGCATTACTTTTATGAATAATAGATCATAATCTCAGAATTGCTATTTTAGAAGCTACTATTGTTAGGGTATATGGTGTCCTGTCAAAGAGAAATAAACACATAATCATCAAGGACACTTGAAATACCACAAAACTATGGTTTAATTTGGTGAGTGTTTACCATCCATCTTTTCATTTAGAAAATCTAGTTCGTTCAGCTCAGAAATTCTCCTTTCTTTTTAATGCCTACCTATAACGGAGCATCCACTTTACATATGCTGCTTTGTTTGTGGACATTTGTGAAAAACATTCATAAACAATCTTTGGAGTCATGACAATTCCTGTAGCAAATTTCTCTTAAATAAGATTTGGTCTTCACTCAAAAGAAGTTCAATGTTTGTGTTAAACTTCTGTAAACCCTTTCTAAATTTCCACCTAAGAAAATTTGTTAGGTAGATATCAAAATAAATCAGGCATCCTCAGCCTGAACTTCTCCATACATTTTCGCATATTTTTATGTTCATGGTGGTAAGACGAGTCTTGAAGAATGTCCCTTGTCATCACTATCATTATAAATTTATGAAGCTATGATATTTCCTTTATTTTATCCTTTTTTTTTTGGTTGGTTCTAGCTTTATATCATGAATGGCACTACTTCTCTGGGATGAAATTGCTGAAAATTATGATACTTTCAGACAGTCATTTTAGCAATTTCATCAAGAGAAATTGCAATCTTCAGCACTTCTTGCCACCTACCAAAAACACACACACACACACGGTCATCATGTATACACACAATATAGACATTATCTGCTACACATGGTACTTATTTATTTTATTTAAATAATCTGATATGTTTATGTAGGGAAACATTCTCTATCATTTTCCATCACTACAATGCCAGCTTCATCCCAGAGACCTGGAAGGAAGGAATACAAGCTATTAAGACTAGCTATAATATAAGTTCATATATAAAATGTGCAATCTGTTTCACTTAATTTTTCTTAATGATAATATAGAAGTTTTCATGATTGTTCTAATACATTGGCTTTTTCTTTGCAAACTATAATTCAGAGGCATGGTCATTTGATTGCGGGGGCGAACGATTGGGAAGTTATATCATGTACCATGCTAAAGTATGTCTCTGTCAACATCCCTATTACTGTATATCAGTGCCTTCTTTTATTTATTCTTGTTATTTATTTATGTTTCACTGCTATTGTGTTTCTACCTGAAGGAATGTTGCAGTTACACCAAGTGGATTCATTACGTTTGTTTCTGACATATTTCCTCTACTTCAGGTGAGATTTTATTTTAAGATTTTCGAAATAAATAAGCTGCTTTCTGTGATCTAGGGAATATTATTGTAAATTTGCTTCCGATGTGCTGCCTCAAAGTTTAGTAACCACATTTACTGGCCTGATTGTGTGGATGTGGGTATTATGTTGTCTTAGAGAAAGCCTAGGGAAATAGGCTGGCAGAAAGAACATAAAATTTTCCTTCAATGAAAGAAGGATCAAGTCAAAACTCCTTGATGAAGGCATTTTCTTATTGGCTCTGGTGGATTCCCCAGAAATGTCGGTGGGTCTTATTGACTCCGGTTATTATCTTATTCACAATGTGAGAGGGTCTGATTCTTCCAATAGTTGGTTCCCTTGCCCTCTTGATTCATGCTCATGAGCTCCACCATAATAAGGTCAAGGTTGAGAATGGCCTGACCAAGAGGAGTGACAGGTCAAGTTGCCACAGACTAGATTTAGCATATCATAAATCCAGTGATTCTCCAACTTAAGACAATCTATGAATCTAAGGGGGGTGAGAGTATCTTTGCATTCTCTAGGCCACTTTCATGCCTCTTTTACAATATACCTTTACTTATCAAAAAAAATCACCAGTGAGACAACTAAAGCTAAATTCTCCTTCCAATTAAAATTGATTAGTCTTAAAATACAATAAAATATCCAGACTAATTTTGTGGTAGACTTGTTGTAATCTTTTCCCTATGACACTTCTTTTGTTTATACAGCATTTAATATTTATATGAAACAGATAGTAGAACATGGTGAGAGCTAGGGAATACTTGTCGCTAAAAAAATGCATGGTTACATTTCCAATTCTTTTTTTTTTTTTGGTAACTATGGATGTCCGGCCTAGTTTACACACATTTCCACTTTTGATAACTTAAAGTGAACATTTCCAGTAATGTAGCATTGTTATATGCTATT
The DNA here is from genome assembly GCA_016808115.1 of Tetrastigma voinierianum. Taxonomy (NCBI): domain Eukaryota; kingdom Viridiplantae; phylum Streptophyta; class Magnoliopsida; order Vitales; family Vitaceae; genus Tetrastigma; species Tetrastigma voinierianum. The sequence goes on from JAEQBH010001768.1 coordinate 336,607, forward strand.
TAATCTAAGAAGACTGTCTGTCATAATGCAGGAACCATCCGAAAGGTGATTGAGCAAAGCGCATGCCGCTTACCACGCCGAATAACCTTTTTCGCTTAATGGTCGTAACTCTTTTTTTCACTTAATGTGCTAAATAAAACTTAATAGTATTAAGTATTAAACTGTTTGTTTTTTTAATATCATATTTCTATTAAGTATTAAGTTGTTTGTTTTTTATATGTTTAAAATTAACATTCAAATGTATTAAGCATAGTAGCTTTTTAACTTAATATTTCTGATTATCTAATGATAATTTACCTTATTACTAAGGGATAAATGAAAATATTGTATATACCTTACATATTTATAAAAAATTAAAATGGTAAAATTATTATGATAAATAATTTATCATTATCATTCTTACAAAAATAATTATCATTTATTTATATAATTGAAATATATAAACACACTTCAAAACTATTTGAAGAACAAATTAAAATTAACTAGTAAATAATAATCTAAATGTATTTTTTTTTTTTATAAGTAAGAAAGATGAAATTAACTAAAAATTCAGACAAACCTGCAAAGAGATAGAAGAATTGTGAGGGTCAAGGCCTAAATGTATATTCAGAATAAAAACCTACCATCTGAAGTGCGCTAAAGAATGTGCAAGACGGTCTATGAATATAAACAATCCTTCGAATCAAGCTAGCCCAAGATTCAAAGAGATCTAAGAAAAAGGATCTTCAACCTACAAAGGAGAAACATCCATCCTCTCAAAAATTACACTGTTTATCTCCTCTGAGGTCAACCCATAAGCACAGGGAGCAAATTTCTTCCATAGCTCAAATGCATATTTTCAAATATCTAAAGAAAAAACATAACAACTCAAATACATATTCCTACCTATAAAAATGATGTTATAGGTACAAATTGTGGGAAGGACCTCAATGTTTCTTTAGACCTTCAAACGATCACAGCCAGAGTACCTCAGAGTGAGTAATAAACTTCTATCTTTATGATTAATGGAAACGAACTAAGGTGTACCCATTTGGGATTATGATCCGGGGTCCACATTCAAAGATCACTCTTTTCAATCTCAATTAACAAAATACTACGAAACGGCTCAAAACAGCTCATTTGTACAAACCAAACAGAGAAAGCCCAGCACAATAAAATCCCATTTCAAAGCAAGCACCAACGATTTCAAGAAAAACTTCCAATATCCAAAAGAAAAATAGATTCTTGACAGAACCACAAATAGAAACCGAAAGATATTCATTAATTAGAAAGAACACAGCAAAAAAACAATGGACTAGTACATGGGTCCTTTTCCACCTCTCTCTAATCCCACTAGATGCATTCTCACATGCATCACTTAACCAAGTGACTTTTGTATAGGTCCTTTTTTCTCTCCTCACTAATCCCATTAGAAAGGCCAACTTTTATTCGTTATATCCTTGCATGACCAAGACAAACTTGTCTCACTGTTTTCGAAAAGATAAATTACAAATAGAAATAACCTATTCATTAAGGCACTAGAGAAGGAGTGGCCTTAAGGTCATTAACTACTGCTGTAGGCTCAATAGACCAGAAAGAACATCTAGTTCCTTCTGTTTTACTTTCAACCAGAACCCAACCAAGCGTATAAAGGCAATCTATGGAGTATCTACAAATGGCCTCATGATTAGCAGAAATGTAATTTTTATCACTACTAATTAAGCCCTTAAGCATTATAAATAAATGACACACTGTCCGTGATTTACTCTTCTGATCATAGACTTAAAAATAATATTTTTTTGATCGGTGTGTAGACTTAAAATATGCTTTATACAACTGCCCATTGTGATGAACCTTAGCTCTTCAAATACCATGACTGGTTCTAAGTAATATTAAAAAAAACAAATTTAGTGCCCATCATGATGATATTATGAAATTATCATTCTCTTCAAACATTCTCCAAAAGTGTTGCTATCTCTAGTAGTATAAAAATAAATAACAGAATTGTTCAAGAGCAGGTGCCATCTGAGTAATCAAAACACTTTCACTAGAACACATTATAAGGTTCCAACTAATTGGTTATCCTGTCCTCCCACCAAAATACAGGAACAAAAAGGTAAATACATCCATAGCCTCCATGGCAGCTTTTAGCAAGTTTACGTCTAGTTATATGGTGCAGAGGTCAGATTTGTGATAGGATATCCACTAATAATCATTCAATGTTAAAACTCTTTAAAAACAAACACACACATGAGATAGTAGAACAAGTACAACCCAATTTCATATGTTTATCATGGTAAACTAGATTTTCATGAGTCGTAGCATTTTTCATTTAAGATGATAAATATAGTACCGTATGTAAAGAGATGAGAAAGAGCACAGTAGGGGTTTGCTTTGCTAAACTTCTATAGAACTCCAACAGAAAAGCCTCTTACAGCATTCTAACAAATGGAATGCAAAGCTCTACTCTAGTAATTCCTTTGTAGATTTCAACAAACAAAGCAATCACATAATCTTAACCCAACAAATCACAGTCAATAGAAACCAAAAAATGCTAAATTTTATCACAATCACATTTAGACCACAAGGAAGGTTATAGGAGTTCGAGGACCTAAATAGAGAGAAAATAGAGAAGAAATAATTTTGAGAAATCTGGTTGTTCATGGTATCCATAGATTCAAGTGATTCTAGACAATAGAGGAGGAAGGAGTGACGAGGGGATGGTAGGGATCAGTTGGAGGTCGGGCTGTTGAGGAGTGAGGGTTTACTGCTTGGGGTCAGTACTCATAGTTCTGAAGATGGCTTTTTCTTTTTAGAAAAATGAAGTATTTTGGCTTTTTTGATTTAGAAGTTTTAAAAACTCATAAATAAGTCATCATTAAACAAAGAGTTTTAGAACGAAATACTTTATTTGGAAAATAAAAATTATAAAATTAGTATGGAAACCAAATTCAATGCTCAGTAATGCATAATGCCATGCTGTCATGATAAGGTACCAAATTATTAAATCATTAAACGTTCTATCCATTTATTAAAGAATCGTATTCTCGGTAATACTCCACAATAAAATGGGGGAGCAAGAAGACTGGGCAAAATAGCACCTAATGTCGTCTAAGACAACGACAATTGAAGAAATTTAAAATCAAATGTTGTCACTGATAGCTGCAATTGAATAAATTCAAATCCGGGCAACCGCGACAAGATTTGAACTTTAGCTGAAAAACGCCGTCAAAACAACGGCATTTGCTAAACACACTAGCTGGGATATTTAAAACTAAATTCGCCATTTTCCTCACAAACATTATTTTCGTCTAAAAACTCAAATGAAAACAAATGACGATTCTCTCTCAAAGCAAATTGCACTCGTGGCAGTAAAAAAACAAACAGCCCCTTAGTCTCGCTTGTTAATGGTAGCAACTAACTCATTGATGCTGTTGTTCGAGGTTTAAGATCTGATTACATCTTTAGTTGTAGCAGTTGGTTCATTCCAGAAATGGAATCTGTGATTAGCGTTTTTTAATATTTAAATTTACTAGCCTTGGAATGCTGAAGAATGTTGCTGGTTTTAGAACAAATATTGATACACTCGTTTGAGTTATGTGCTTGCTGCTGAATCGTTGATGCTCGTGATGGTGGCAAGTGTTGGGGTGCAGATATATGGGAGGCTTCAGGTACTGAGAGGCCGAACAGGATAAATATTTTGAGGATTCTAAAACATGTTACATGGAAGAGAAGAAAAAAGGGGGAAGAAAAGAAGTCAAATTCGATAACAAAAACAAAAAAGGTTGCAGCTCACCTAATCTTGATGCAAGGACAGGACTATGATGGATGATCTAGGGGGTTTAGTTAAGCTAGGGTTATGGGGTAGAATTTTGATGGTAATGGATAGATTTGGTCTCAAAAGGCGTAGGGCTGGTTTAGGGTTTATATATGATGAAATTAAGAATCACAATGAAGGATTTTAGGTTTGAAAGATTCGGGGTTTGGTTTGGATGGAAAAATAGCCTTGTTTTGAGCCACCTGCGTTTTCGGGGTTTTTCTAGGTAGGCTAGGGCCATAGACGAACTCTGCTTTCCAAGTTGTTAAATGGTTTTTGTATCGTTCCTAGAGTAAAACAAAGTATTTGGAAAGGTTTTAGAAGTATGAAACTAGATTTGGAAAGTTTTAGATTGAGGTTGAAAATTTGGTTATGGAAAGGTGAAAGAGAAGAGTAGGATGTTATAGAAAGATAGGTACTTCACAACTCAAGGAATCCACCAAGAGATAAGAAGTCACGAACTCGTTACTAAAAGGAATTCATCCAAGAGATAAGAGAACAAGATATATATTTCGCCATCCAAGGAATCCACAAAGGGATAAAAAGCAATGAACTCGACATTAAAGGGAATCCACCCAAGAGATAAGAGAACAAGAGAGAATTCTTAAAAAGAGAAATCTTAAAATATTATTAAACTTGAATTTATTCTCAAAGACTACATTAAGGGGGTATATGTAGGCCACATACTTTCTAAATCAAATAAAGAAACTCCTATTTTGACTTGGAAAACGAAACTTTCTAATTGAAATAAAGCAACTCCTAAAAGCAAATCTTTCTAAAAGGAAATAGCAATTCTTACTTTGACTAGGAAAACAAACTTTCTAAATTAAATAAAGAAACTATTATTTGGACTTGAGAAAATCTTTTCTATAGCAAACAACTCTAAATCAAAAATATAACAAGATTCACAATACTTGGATTTAGAAATGGATTTGTGTTCCAAGGTTTCACAACCTCTCGAACTGAATTTCCATAATGAAGATCGAATTTCAATGTTTGTTGTAGATGCTCTTGCATCAAATCTCCAAGTAATTGAGTCATTGACTGGAACAACCTTATGCTGTTAACAGTTTTTTTATATCTATCTTTTAGAATGTTTGTTCATGTTTTTGAGTATTGGTTAACCTCACTTCTATCTATTTAATCATTACATAAAAATTTGGTAGAGATTCAGAGTTCTTTTTTTTGCAATTCCTTTGATCCGGTGGTTCTTCATTAGCAATAAAAATGCTAAAATTGAGAAAAGGAATCTAGCAAGAGAACTCCGGGCGCGGGCCCTTGAATTACCAGATGTTTCCCTAAGGCGAAAGGTATCTGACTGAGTGCTTACTCCAATATTTTAGGTTTTGGTCGTTGGTTAATTGTTATTGTGGTACAAAATTTATTAGTTATTTGCTGGGTTTGACCTCATATCCCTTGCGCCCAACTCCCCCCAACCCCACCACAAACCAAATTTTTAAAAAAAGCCAAAAAAATGAGTTTTCTTCTTTCTAGTGTTTTTTTCTTTCCTTTCATGGCATCCCCAAATTTCAGTTGAAAACAGACTAAATATTCGTACTTTAAAACTGGCTTTGGCTGCTAAAAGCAGTTGAGTTTGTAAACATTTCACACTTTTATTTTACAGTAAAAACTAGGTGCATTGTGAAATGATAAGGCCTTGTTTGGTTCATGTTTTAAAAACTGTTATTGAGAACAGTTTGCAAATATGATATGACTTGGTATCCCTTCTGAAACACTTCCTGTCTTCTAAATTTGTTTTTTCCAGAATAAAAACTAGAACCAAAATGCGTTTCTATGTTTTAGAACAGAAAAACAGTTTTGAAAATGAACTGTTGATGACCCGATTTTTGTTTTTCTAGAAATGTTCAGTATTTCTTTTCTTATGGGAGCTTCAAATTGTCTCCACGTTATAGTGAACTAAAAGATAAGAGACTTTGTGTTGGTTTCTTTTCAAATATTTTGGGTGCTGTTTTAAGCTAAAGAGTTTAAAATTTTGATTGAATTCCTTCAAATACTGCTATATTAGTTTACTTTTAAAATCTTTTGATGGTTGATGTGCCTAGCTTTATAATTTTTGGTCTTTCATAGTAGGTTTTGGTCTTGCCTTAGCATTTTTGTTTTCAGTTTTTACTCACTGGCAGAAGTTCAATCCACCATAGGTAAGCTTCCTTCCTCACGGGGGACCTAATTTGTCTTTGTTTTTATGTTTTTACGTGTTAGCAGCTTCTGAGTGCTCGGGACATGGCTCAGAGAACGGTCATCGGGCAGGATAGGATCGTCTATAGCACTGACAGGGACTTGTTTGAGCAAGATTATGATACCCAAGATTGGGATAGGAGATTCCGTGAGATTGAGAAGTCAGATTGAGAGGGAGGGAATTTTACATTTTGGCTGCTGGCAGATACACAGTAGAAACCAGAGAAGCCCACCACCAGGCACCCAACAATTATGTATGAAAATGTAATTGCATTTATGGACCAAATATGATTATATGAATGAGTATATTATAATATTCCTATTTACTTAGATGTCACTGTGTCCTGTTATATTCTTGGTGTTTCATCCTATAATCCATAATTATCTTATATATATATACACTCTTATCCGAAAATATTTCTATTTTTCTAAATATATATATATATATATATATATATATATATATATATATAGAGAAAGGAGTTATATATATATATATATATATATATATATATATATACAATTTAAAATTAACCTATTCCTTATATATAAACTTAAACATTATATAGTAATCTAAAACAGTTTCATATCTCGAACAAGCATAATCCAACTAAAATGTAACTAAATAAAAAATATTTAATAATAAGAATAATACCAATTATTTATAGAGTTTTATAATGCAATATGATATATCATTTAAAAAGACAGAAACAAATCATTTCTGATATATATAATGAATGCACGTTACAAGGGAAAATAACAAAAACTAAAAAGGATCTTAAGAAAAATGATTGTGAGGAGTAGCAAACAAACTACCATAGACTCCCAGTACAAGATTCACAACAGGGCAATACTACAGGAACAACATATTCTGGCGGTGGTTGAGTTACAATTGAAAATGAAGCGAGGTTTGTGCAACACATCGATATGCAGTAAGTTCTTTCAAGGGTGCTGAAAACGTTAAGATAACACTGAGTTCTGCAACTAAAATGCATTGCTGGGCAGAGGTGGTGGTGTCTGTCATCATGCTCTACTCCAATATCCTTTCAACAGTCAGCTGCACACTTTCAATAAGAAACACAAACAGTATCTGTCTGTAATGATTTGAGCTCTCTAGGGATAGGGAGTGGTTGCCAGTAGCTGGGCAACAGTATTCATTACATCTAAATCTTGATGCATATCTGAAAGAGCATCAACTGAAATAGGCTGTAAGATGCACCTATAAATAGACAGTTTTCAAGCAACTTGGAACAGCAAGATACCTGCATCAACAACCAAGATGTATAGAAATATTAGTTTGGTTGCTCATCATGGATCCCAATATTATTATAGAATGCCAAGGTACCGAATATTTCTACAACCATCGTTCTCTCATATATTCCAATCCTTTTTAGTGGAAAATTTCCCTACAAACTAGCCTGGAAGATGTTTAAAACTCTCTCTAATGAGAAGAATTGGAACAAAATACTTGTCATTGAAGATTTTGTTATCTAGGACAGAACTTGCCCCCCTCCCAACCACTTGGACCAGACCTGGCCTCAGGATGCACCATAATAATAATTCAACTGTTGTTTTCTATATAGAACTTGATCCATATGGCCATGGTCTATTTAGCATGTCATAATGATAAGACAGAAGCGTTTTGTGAAAGTGCTTTAGGTGACGAATATAAGCCCCGTTCATTGGCTCCTCTGAAGTGCATTTCTATCCAATGAGAACCTTCAACCAGTACAATTATGTCGCATCAAACACTAAATAAGCCATGTCTTTTTTCATTCTTTTTTTTGGATCGGTTGAAACCAACAAAGCCATGTCATTATCAGGATCAATAAAATAATCAACAAATAATAACACAAGCAATCAATCTGTGACAAGGATAACCCACACCATATGCAAGTCCTATTCAAAACATGTCATTCTTTTTTTTATTTATTTATTTATTTTTTTAAGTAATAATAAGTAAACTTTTGTCCCTACACAACCTGAAACCTCCGGCAAGCCCTATTCAAAACATATCATGCCATGATAAAAGGGTCTGAGGCCTACAATACGAGAAGAATGATTCTGTTAGGATACAGTTTAGGTTAGGACTATCAATCTACATGTATCACCAAAACTGTTATCTGAGCATCGTGGCAGCTGACAAGAGCTTCGGACCTTTTTGTAAGCCCTGTTTGAATTGGTGTAGGTATTTCCAAATCCAGTGGAAATCTCCTCTTTCGTGGAAAGTTAAGGGCTTCTAAAGAAAAAAGAACGGTTTGGAATTTGGCTCCAACTTGCTTATTTTGGTGTATTTGGAAAGAGTGCAATCAAAGGATATTTGAAGATTAATGGCTTTCTGACCAAAGACTAAAGGATTTTTTCATTCAGACACTGTTTGAGAAGTCCAGGGACTTTCTTACTTATCGAAAAGAAGTCCAGGGTCTCCTTTGAGTTGGAACTCCCCTCTATTTTGAAGTTCCTAGATTTTCTTTATTGTGATTAGCTATGCCTTGTTAATGTAGTCCTTTGGTTTGTATTTTCATTGTTCTTCTTGTGTATACTGCCTGTATGCATCAGGTACACCCCCTCCTCTTCAGAGCTTCTTAACACATGATCTTGTTGTCTATCAAGGGGGAAAAGAAAAGACTATTGAAAGTACTGCAAATATCGAAAAAGGGGAAAAAGAGATCTCTGTGCAAAAAATGGAGATTAAGGGGGGAGTGGAACTTATAGTAGATGATGCTCCCAGTAGCTTTCTGTCTTTTATTCTGAGAAGATAAAAGAGAATCCGCCTAAACAAGAACTGCATTTGCATAAATGCAAATTAGAATACAATAAATCATAAGTTTGATCTCTAGGTAGCAGGCTCAGATAATGTCACAAGTCAAATTCTTAGCACAAAACAGAGCTTGAGATGAAAAAAAAGTTTAAAGAAAGGCGTATACTTTTATTGCTCCATTTGTTCTTCCAATAACAAAAAACCTCAATTCCATTTAGCTCCTTGTTTTCTTCACTTATAAATTTGGATGCACAGCTCACTCAAAGAGGCAGAGTATTAGAAAGTAAAATTAAAAAATGCCTTGCCTTGAGAGCAGTCCTAAGAAGCATTACAAATCTTGATCCCAACTACCCAAGGCCACAAAATGAACACTCTTTCCCTTTCCAGGATTCATGTTCATTAGGTAAGGCATGTCTAAACATTCTCCTTTGGCAACCTACCTACCACATCCCTATTACTTCATTCAGCCTTGGGATTTGGTGCTCAAATTCTTTTCTAGTTGCCCTTTTGGCAATTTTTTTTTATTTTTTTATTTTTGGCATACTCCAAATTTCAAAGTTCAAGATAATTTTTTTTTTACACAAAATATTAAATAAGATGAAGAAATATGCTCATGGGAACTACAAACACTATAACCATTTTATTTGTATACAGTTTGTTATCCACACACACAAGAAAATTAATTAGGGGCAATAATAATAAGAGACAAGAAGAGCCTTTGAAAAACAAGGAACAGAATGAAAAAGTATATTTAAGAGGGATGGTGAGCTCACCCAAAATTATCAGCGCAAAAAGCATCATCAATATCATTCGGACAGAATGGTAATCTGCTTGCATATGATATAGTGATCTTCGATATCTTGAACTCCATGCCCCTATCCAGCTATAGGAGTGTGTGACTTTTGCATATAATTCAGAACACAATCCTTGAAAAATGCCATATCGAAAAGCTAATCTCATTCTTGCAAGATGACCCTGGCAAAGGGAAATAGACAAATAAGCATCCATGACACTTAAATTGAAGCAAAATAAAAAGGCTTAATCAGGAATATTATTGTCATTGAGAAAGGAGATCTTTCATAATCCCGATCTATGGTTTTTCAAATCATGGATGAATGTCATTTTTTCAAGGACAGTTGTAACATTTTACTGCATGTCAGATTTACTATATATGATGCTATTCATTTACTTTCTAGGTTTAAAAATAGAAAATATTACACATTTTCCTTTGATTGGAACAAGGAATGGAGGTACAAGTTTCAGGTTCGCCACCTAGCCTAAGTAGGTACCATGCAGATTACTCTTGTTCACTTTGAGACAATGGATATATGACTTAGGTTTTATAGGAAAAGCATTTATGTGTGGAGAGAATAAGTAAAAATATTTTAATGAGACAAACAACCAGCATGGGAGATGTAACATTACAAGTGCAACATGTGAAACCTCCATTTGTGATGGGGGAATTGCTGTTCTTCTCCATCTTTCCAGCCTCTTGGTAAAATTCCTAGAGAATTTGCTTCCACATACGAGGCCATAAGTGTAGGAAACAAAAGATGCCCATTCCGTCATGGTATCCTCCCCGCTCCTTGTGGAAGAAACTTTTATTTTTGGCTCCATCAGCTTCAACATCCCAACTGCTATTTCCACCATGTTGGCCACCAGCATCTCGTTGTGCCTCTGGTGCTTCAAAATGCATCTCGCTATCTCTAGTTTTTAGTTCAACAATCTCATCGGTACTGTCATTGTGACCAGAAGTTGTGACTGGATCAAGAAACCTCCTCATAATAGTACTATCTTCCTTTTCATAACGCGGAACATGTTTGGTCGGATCTTGACCAGAAAGAAATAATGCCAACCCATCTCTGTCTTGTTCATCTAGATTAATCCACTCAGTGTTTCTCACTGATTTTCCCAATGATGAATCCACCAAGCTTTTCTCCACATGTACAATTTGCTCCTAATTGCTCCTAATGAACTGTTTGTATGCAATCACATCTTCCTCATTGGGATTTGTCGGGTTGCGGGTGAGACTCCTTGCTCTTTCAAGTCTTCTAAGCCTGATCGGACAAAATAGCCGAATATGCTAAAAATTGAACAATAAGAAGAGTGAAGGTTGGAATCAATAAATACCTTTTTTTTTATCAGTAGGAATCAATAAATACCTGCCATTTTGCTGTTTCAAGTGTTGTTGAAAGATCACGCTTATGATAATCTATTGATGTGAGTAGCTTTGGGTCTGAATGGCATCCTTGAACAAGGCCTTCCTCATGCAAAAGAAGGCGGAAAATTGACTCCATCCTAGATATTAAACCAAAATCTTACTTTTTTTTATATTCATTTATAATATGGAGTATTCATAAAGCATTTCAAATATTTCAAATATAGCCAACCAAGCCAATTTTCATACCCTCCGTTTGGTTTTGCGGAAACCAAGAAAAGAAGGGGGGAAATGGTAGGCGCAAAGAGCAGCATAAGTTTAATTTCAATGGAATTCACAGTTTCACCAGGGCCAATTTAAGAAGAAATTAACATGCAAATTCATGCAAATTTCTGATCCCACACTCTCAGTAGCCAAACACAGTGTGTTGTAAGGAGGAAGCTTAATTTCTACCAATTAAATGCTCACTTCCGTGGGGATGACGACATGATTAGCACTAAGCCCACAACTCACCTTTCATAACACAAAATCTAAGGCCCAAAATAAAATGAAGCCATGAATATTCATTTTAACGACACATTCGTTAAAAATAAAACAGTACTTCACTAAAATGAATCCAGTGCAAATAATCAGCTCAGTTGAGTTCTTCATTTTCTTTCTTTTCTTAACTCTTTTTTTCTTGGCTTTCTCGGCAAATAAACGGATAGGAAAGAAAACCAACCTGTCTGCGGAATCTTGAACGACTTCGGCCGCCGAAAACAGAGGGTCCGATTCCCATTGGTGAAAGCTCGTCGCCATTTCCAGCATCACCAATACAACAAAAGATGTACAGAAATCCGCTAGTCGCGTATATATTGGAGAAAAAAGAAAGATACTTTTACTTATAATCTCCCGAATTAACAACCAAAAAATAAATAAATAAATCAGCGAATAAAGATTAATTGAAAAAAATGCGAGAAATGAAGGTGGATTTCGATATGACGATCGGAGGAGTTATGCAAATATCCTTTACTTCAAATTTAATCTGGAGTAACCTGCTTCTAGGGTTTAGAGTCGGGAAGGAAAGAAATATCAAAGATGAACGAGATAGGAGTGGATCCAGTGTGACGGACCTCATATAATCCAACACTGCGCCGCGTCTACGAACTTGCCTTTTCTTCATTAATAATTTCCCAGGCGACTGCAACATACAGCTTTCGCTGTTATTCCCTTCTTCTTTTTTTTAGAGACATCCTAACTGTTATTCCTAAAAATTGCGTTTATGTTTTTAAACATAACACCCTCATATAATCATATTTATGGGCCTATGAAATATCTTATGAGATTATTTTAGAAAATTATACATCATTATATATATATATATATATATATTCTTTTGTAGAATAAATATAAATTACATTCTATATTCATATATTTTATTAAAAAAAAAACCGAAAATTTATTCATATTTAATATTATTTAAAATTGTTCAATAATTTGAATTTTAGCTATAAATTTGTCCTTCTTTTCATTCTTTTTAGATCATCTTTTTATCGAACGAAGAACATAAAAGGCACAAGCTTTTACAAGCAATCTCTTTTTTTTTTTTTTAAAAATTGTCCTTTTAGTTATAATATGGTAAGAAATTTATTTTATTAGGGCTGAATCTGAAACAGAGACTCTCTTTTTTATGTCCTTATCTTTTGAAATGTTGAGTGTTTTATGTTATATTTGGGGTACCGGTAAATAATCTCAACCCAAACAGAGGCACTATTTGAGCGAGTGTTTACTCCCAAAATTATAATCAAACAAGTAGTAGGGGATTTTTTTTATCATAATTGAAGGAACAAGGGAGAAGAATTGAAGCAAAGAAGAGGAGAAGTATACTTAGAAAACTTCTATTTCTCTCTATGCTTTTTCACCCGAAAAAGAACAATACCACTACAATATATTCTCCACAATACCTACCTCACTGACAAAAAAAAAAAAAAACATGATTGAGACACCCACAAAAAACACTCCTAAAACCATACCACTCCTCCTAACCTGAATGAATAAAACCCACCCCAAAAGATCTCATTCTTCCCTTACACATAGTCCTTAAGGTATGTTGGTTTTTTGGTTACCCATTTAGGCCTAGCATCTTCTTTATCGGAATGGGTCTTGAAAATAGGATCCTCACTCATTTCTTGGCTTCCTTATTCATGTCTTGGGCCTTCCCTCATGAGACTTACTGTGATTAGTTCCGATGAAAGGGTAGTGTATCATTCACTTTAAGCTTGAAATTGACCTTGTCCTCAAAGGTGGTAAGATGGATAGAGTTTGCAAAACTCAGAAGAGTCACTCCCATGCATCTAAATCTTGAAGGCAACCTATCCGTTCTGTAATATTTGCTAGGTATATGACCATTCTGGAAGGATAGAACGAGAAGCACATATATACAAGCGGAAGATCAATAGGATGACTATCCACAACAAGTGGAGGCAGCGACTGATGAGGGGGGGAGTGAGAACCACAAAAAGGTTTCAACACCAAAATGTGAAAAACTGGATGAATTCGACTATCTTCCTACAAGCCGAGTCGGTAAGCCACTTGACCCGTCTGGCGAAATAGGCAGGAAAAGGTCCACTGTATTACTCAATTTATGGTTATGAGGAGCAGCTATACTAGAGTGGCGGTATGGCTGTAAGCGTAATAAGACCAAATCACCAACAAAAAACTCTAAGTCCGGTCGATGGGCATTGGCTTTGCAAGCCATTCTCTACTGTGCTTCCTGCAAGTTTCACTTCAAGGTTTGGAGCAATTGGTCGCGTTGTGTAAGAAGGTCACCAACTGCTTGAATTGATGAAGAGCTTTAATATAGCGAGGAATGGTGGGAGGTGTGAGCCCATAGAGTGCCTGAAAAGGGGACATCTTCAAATTGCTGTGGAAGCTGCTATTGTAATGGAATTTAGCCCAACATAGAAAAAATAGCCAAGTTTTGGGGTTGTCTTGGACAAAAGCCTGAATATATTGTTCAAGCCCTCGATTATGACCTCAGTTTGCAAATGCATTTTGGATGATAAGAACTCCTCATGGATAATTTAGTACCACTTAATTCAAACAAGCCCCGCCAAAAAGCGCTAACAAAGACCGGATCACAATCGGAAACGATGGATTTAGGAAAACCATGGTGTTTGACGACAATCTCCACAAATAACTCAGCCACCTTAGCGGCTGTAAAGTTAGCTGGCAAGGCCTCGAGATAGATATATTTGGAAAGACGATCCACCACGATAAGAATAATTATATCCCAGCGGGTAGGGCGGTGACAAAATCATTGTAACATCCTTGAGCAACCTACGGAATAGGGGGGGTTATAATAAACCTCCAGGGACTGCAGTGGCTGATTTAATTTGCTGACAAATGGGGCATTGAGATATATAATTAATTATCGATTGTCGCATTCCGGGCCAAAAAAATTTTTTTGCCAAACAGACAATGCTGTATGATCCACCGCATACCCCTACCACTTGAGTGTCATGAAATTCTTGTAACAAGAGAGTAATTAATGATGAAGTAGTACTAAGGACAAAGCGACCATTAAAATACAAAATTCCATTGTCAACCGAATAAGTAAGGGGCAATTTGCCTTGTTGGAATTGTTCATGTAAATGTAAGAGGTACGGGTCTGTAGTATTGGTTGAATGTACTTGAGAAACCAAGTCAAATAGTGAAGCAAAAATACAAGCCAGGAACAGAGCTTCACCATCAAAGGTTACCGGTTCTAGAGCTGGTTCAATTTTTCTCAAATTATTTGGAAAACAGGACAAAGCGTCAGCGACTTTATTAGAAATCCCTTACTTGTACTCAATGCGAAATTGGTAGCCAAGTAATTTCCAAACATACACCTGCTGTTCAGGAGTTTGAATCACTTGTTGAAGCAACTCCTTAATAATTTTATGATCTATCTAGATGACAAAAAAACTACCCGATAAATATTTATGCCACTTACGTACAGCATCAGTGATAGCATGTAACTCCTTGATGTAAGTAGAAGCACGCAACTTAGGTTAATTTTTCTGAAAAAGCAGAATTGGATGGTTGTCTGCGCGAGCAAGTGCCAATGCCACAATTGAAAGCGTCTGTTTCTACCACAAATTCTCGAGTGAAATATGGGAGGCGTAGCTTCTTTCAATTTAACAAAAGCAAGTTATGCTTTTGGACCCAGTAAAAAAGCATCGCAACGCAAGAGATCGGTTAGTGGGGCAGTAATGGAAGCAAAACTAGCAATGCAATGCTAGTAATAACCCGTGAGACCGAGAAATCCACGTAGTTGTTTGAGAGTACACGATACCGGCCAATGAACTATAGCTTCCAATTTTTGAGGGTACCTTGGACAGGTTCTTTGATCCATAATGCAGCTGAAGTACTGTTTAGCCCCCAGCAAAGAAACATTTAGAAAGCTTTACATATAATAACCTATCCAAAACTGATTCTAAGTGACCAATATGGTTAGTAAGAGAAGAGTTATAAACAAGTATATCATCAAAAAAAACAATGACGAATTTACGAAGAAAAGATGAAAAAATCCTATTCATAGTGCTTTGATATGTTGATGAGATTGCCTTAGTAAGACCAACGACATAATGAGAAATTCAAAATGGCCATCATAGGTAAATGTTGTCTTGTGTGTGTCAAAGAATGAAATAGAATCTAATGATCCACCCTTAAATCTAGCTTCTTGAAAATTGAAGCTAATACCTAGTTAAATCCAAGAGCTCATCAATTGTTGATATGAAATTTGTCATGATTATAGGCTGGAGTTTCAGAGACACGATAGTCCACATAAAATCTTGAGAACCATCCTTCTTTTCTAGTAAATTTGGCGAGAAAGGGTTGGTGCTTGGCTTAATAAGCCCTTGAGCCAACATTTCTGAGGCCAAGCTTACGAATCCTCATTTTGAAATTAGAGATTACCGATAAAAGGTCGAACATTGATGGTCTTAGTGTTGGGCTCCAAATAAATTCGGTGATAATTAGGACGATGGGGAGGGAGGCCAACAGGCGGCTGAAATACTGGACCATACTTAGATAGAAATGCAATAACATCTGGAGGCAAATTGGAAGGAATATGATCAACAACAAAAATAGAATTACTCTGTGAAGATGAATATGCTTGCAACTTGTAGAGGCCTTCAACTTGCTTACTATGAATCAATGTTTGAAAGAGATGGAGGGAAATGGGAGCAGGCATGGTGCTATCATCCCCTGTAAGCACCACCTTGGTTCCATCCTGCCAAAACTCCATTGTTGAAGCCAAATAATCATGCGAAACACGACCTAATGATTGTAACCACCGAATTCCCAAAACTACGTCTAGTTCTTCAATGGGAAGAACGAAGAGGTCAATGGTGAATTTATAGCCTTGTAGAACAATCGAGATAGAAGAGCAACGTTGAATATAAAAGCGAAGTCCCCATTCGATAAATGCCCGAAATGGCCCGAGTCCCACTCCTATAGCTGGGGTGCTCATGATAGTTGGTTTGATGAAGTTGTGGGTACTGCCACTATCAATGAGAACATGGAAATGATAAGCACCAAAATATCTTTCTAGGCATAAGGCATGCGCATACAAATGACCCATAAGGGCATTGAGACTAGAGATGTCACCAGGAATGTCCTCATCCGGATGAGAGTCGGCTAGGTCACTTTCTAGTAGTTGTCCATCATCGTCGTCAATTCCCAATAAAAGCAAAAAGCGACTATGGCAACGGTGCGTAGGCGTATACTTTCGGTCACAATTATAACAAAGACCTTTCTCTTTTTTTTTTCACGCAACTCCGATAGTGACATTCGGCAAATGGGCAAGGGGGGTGTAAGCAACAATGGTGGTAATTTAGGATTCGAAACAGGAGGATTGAGGGGTGAGGATGATGCTGGATTGATTTGGGAAATGGAGGAGATAGGGTTTGGATCGAGGGGTTTTTTTTAGGCAAAGGAAAAGAGGGCTTAACTACGGGAGGAGGTAGGAAGCGGGTTTAGGGGTTGAAGTAGGCTAGGCGGAGCGAGGTTTGCTATAGGCCTAAAGCCAAGGTCGACCATTTGCGTGCTTCATGTGCTCCTAGCTAGGCAAGCCTCCATGAGAGATGAAGGTCAATTGTGAATAGTAACTCCACGGCAAAGTGCGGTTTCAAGTCGATGATGAAAAAACTTATGAGGAGAGGCTCAGAAATTCGGGTCACTTTGTTCATGAGATCCTCAAAAACGGCTTGGAAGTTAGAGACCAGCCCATTTTGAGTGAGTTTTGAAGTTTCCTTGAAGTCTTCATATAGGTACCGGACGGCTTCGATTATTAAGCACGTTGTAACAGGCTTTGGGCGAAGTGCTGCGAGGTTATTGCGAAGCCCGATGGAACGGCTGTCGCACGCCGCTGGAAATGGAAAGAAACTATTTGAATCGTAAATGCGATCGAGGTGCCATGGTAGTCAAGAAGCCTCACAGCGGAACAACCACCCATTTGGGTCAGATCCATCAAAACGGGGAACATCGAGCTTCAAAGCGCGATAGGCATGGTTGGAGCATGTTTAATCGACGTACTATCGGGTTGCAAGAACCCGAGGAGACTAAAGAACTTGAGCCTTCCTGTAATAGTGTAGTCTACCGCCATTCAGCTCGGAGATTTTCCATTTCGCAGTGAGCATCATGTGTTGTTAGAGCATTGTATAGTAATTGAAATGATCGGAATAATTAGTATTTGCAATGTTTCAGATTAGTACATCAGTGTGAAATTCTTACGCAATATTTTTGAATTCCATCGTGACAAAGATTCGATGAAATCACCACTGTTATGTTTGGGATACCTGCAAATAATCTCAACCCAAATAGAGGCACTCTTTGAGCAAGTGTTTACTCCCAAAATTATAACCAAACAAGCAGTGGGGGATTTTTTTTTTTATCATAACTGAAGGAACAAGGGAGAAGAATTGAAGGAAGGAAGAGAGAAGAAGAGGAAAAGAATACTTAGAAAACTTCTATTTCTCTCTATGCTTTTTCACCCTTGAAAAAGAAAAACACCACTACAATATATTCTCCACAATACCTACCTCATTGACAAAAAAAAACAAACATGATTGAGACACCCACAAAAAACACTCCTAAAACCATACCACTCCTAACCTTAATGAATAAAACCCCTTTAAAGATCCTATTAGCCCAGCTTCTGATCGCTAGGTATCTTTGGTTTTGGTTCTGTTTGGGCTAGCATCTTCTTTAACTTCGGAATGGAGTGCAGAGCAATGGGATCCTTACTCATTACTCTTAAGAGCTTTGTATTCATGTCTTAAACTCCACTATATCCTTATGACTTATGCAATTGGTTCCAATGAAAGGGGTAGTGTATCACTTAATCACATAAAATAGGCATGATGGACTCCATCTTGTTCTCATTTTGATCAAAAATTTTAACTATAAAGATAAAAATAATAATTAATAAAAATTTTATGATCAAGAGAAGATATTTATAAACATTGATAAAGACAATTTAAAACTTACAGCACCTTTTGAAAACTATTTTTAATTTTGAAAAATACAGAAAAAACTAAATTCAAAACATCAAGAGTAAATTCAAAAAATTAAGACTTAAACTCTAACCGCCCCTCATCTCATTTTCTCTCATGTTTTTCTTTTCCATTTCTTTTTCCTTAAGTAAAGATGATAATTTTTTTGGTCATTATTGACCTTAAATCACCTCTTTACATATCTCTTTATCATTTTCTTCTTAATAAAATAATTATTTTATATAGATATGAGTTTTTACTTCGTTTTTTTGTGATTTTGTCACCGACTTGTTGCGGCGTATGATTGTCACCGACTTATTGTGGTTGTTGCTGACTTGTTGCGGCGTGTTGTTGTCTCTGACTTGTTTCAGTGTGTGGTTGTCATCGATTTGTTGAGGCGTGTGATTGTGTCATTTGATCTGACAGTTGGTTTTAGTTGTGCTTTGTGCGACGCGTTCTTAGGGTGTGAAGCGATTGAATGACAAAGCATGTGTCGGACAAGGCATTCGTCGTAGTCGTCAATATGCTACAGAATGAGAATAGTAGATATTCTAGTCATTATAGAATTATCAAATATATAATTTCTGAATTATTAACTGTGCCGTGCTTAAATAATAAATAAATGCTATAAAGTTTTAATGAATTTGATTATGTTTTATCGAATGTATTCATGTAGTTTAATCAGTAAAATTATTTCTATTTAAAAAAAAAAAAAGTAGAATTCGAGGAAAACATCTAAATAATATTTTTATATTTTTCAAAAACTGTTCTGAAACCAGTTTCTAAAAACAGTCGCGCCCTTATTATCTGATTTAAGTGATTTAATAATTATGAAAGGAAATTGCACTCATCCAAAAATAATAATTATGAAAAAATGAAATAAGAAACAGAATTCCAGTGGTACTAGATTTATTTATTTTTTTTGTTAATGACTAACTTTTCCAAATTATACTGATTCGACTTCTCATAAAAAAAATGGATAAGTTGAAAAAATAACAAATTTAAAATATCTAAATTATTGAAACAGCTGAACCTGTTAGTTTTGAAGGATAAATGACGAATGCAATTAATCTGTTACGACTTCATTATCTTCATGTAGAAATCAAACGACATCCCCTCAGTGTTGATTGATGTGAATGCGTAGAGGAAGCAAAGAAAAACACCTTTTTGTGTGGAGTTCATTGTTGAAGCGATTGATCCCAACCAAAACGGAAAACCGAACACACACACGGCTCACTCAAATGAAGTATCTCACCATTTGAATTTCCTTCTGTTTGAAGCCGCATTTCTCATAAAATCCTTTGTTCTCAGCACCACAATCAAGAATCACCTTATAGCAGCCACTCGATCGAGAGTGCTCTGCAAGAAACTCAACGATTTTCTTCCCTAACTGAAAGCCACGGGCACTGGAATCAACCACAACATCTTCTATGTGTCCAACTTTTCCGCAATTTCTCAGAAACTTCTTTTCGATGAAAACGCTTCCGGTTGCAATAATCTTTTCGAGTTGCTCATCTTCAATTACGCATATAACATGATCATCACCAAGGGAGCTGAGCTCTTGAAATCGTTCCTCAAATTCCTTGTCAGAGACGGAATCGCATACACTGAGTTGCTGCAGTAGCTCTATGAAACCCTTGCTTTTGTCCGAGAACTCTAGTTTTCGAACTTGAAATTTTTGGTCATGGCTGGATGAGTTAATATTGTTCTGCATACTCTACCGAAAAGCCTTACGGTTTGCCAAACTGTTAAAAACTAGCGACATTCATTCAGATCAACAAAGAGTATTATGTAAGCAAGAGTAACAATTGATGAAAATAAAATTTAAAAATTTTAAGATCAAAGAACATTTTGAAGATATCCTTATATGATTTCTCATAGAAAATAATTTTGCAGTCCAGAATTCATGAAATGAGAGAAGAAGAACGACAACATGCACCAAGAGCCAGCCCTTCAATTTAGGGGAAAAGGGATTAGGGGTTCTGTATAACTCATTGCAATGATTCAGTCAAGAAAGAGAAAATCGCAAACACAATCAAACTGTCAATTTGAATTCGTGAAATCCATAAACACCAACCAAACGTTTTAACCAATAAACCATGGGAATTCCTTCTTCATCAAATTTGATCCTTTTCCTTTCTTCCCCTAATTCCTACCGAGATCCACACAGAGGCATTGTTTGATCCCAACACCCAAAACATAGAATAAGTAACAGATATTCTCACAGATCTTGTTTTTTCACCCATCTCGCATCCACAGAAAGCAAGCAAGAAATTTGCCCCCAACAATATCGAATCGTGAAAAAAAAACGAAGAAAAATAATCTCAAGCGCAAATATGAATAAAGTTCAAAATAAACGAGCAGTTTTAGCTTACAGCGGAGCAGGAATTGGACAATGAGGAACGATGGGCGACAACCTGGCTGGGAGAGAGTAGCAGGGTCGTCCACTTCGTTTTGCTTCTAAGTTCTACCAAATGGAGAATAGGGCAATGTTTGGCAGATGTTCTGAAAGTGTTTTTTTTTTTTTTAGATAACATCTTTTCTCAAACAGTTTTTGAAAATTTATTATAAAATGATGTGATTTTAAATATATTTTAATTGTTTTCAGTTTTTCACAACCATTTTTTTCTTTCTTTTTTTTTTTCTTTTTTTGGACATCTACAATTTTCACAACGATTTAAATAAGCCAATTTAATAGTTTATAGAAAAAATTTAAAAAACATTTAAGTTGAGTAGTTCTTTTAAAAGCAATCACAAGAATTATACCTTTTCAAAATGAAAAATTAATTTAATTTGGAATTACGTAGTAGAATAAAATGTCAGCAGGGGCCGAATCCAAATTTTATAGGAAAGCTTGATGTTCTGAACTTCTGAAGGGAAGCAAAGCATAAGGAAGGCTGAAAGGCTGAAAGAGAGAGAAGGCATGTCAAGATCGTTGCTTCGGCGTCTGCATCCACTCATCGCCGCTCGTTTACGGCAAAATCAAACCCTTCTTTCCACAACTTCTGCTCTTCACCATTCGCCGTCTCCTTCTCAATCCCCGTCTACCGACGCCATTGAGATGACCGACAATTGCGTCCAGGTCCTCTCTCCCTCTCTCCTTTCTTTTGTAGCTCCAATTTCGGCGAGGTGTAGGGTTTTGAATTCAATTGCTCGCACGAATTTCAGTTTTTATGGATTTTTCGGTGATGTGAAAATTTTCCCTTTGTTGGACTCATTGGTAATCGTATCTAGGTTATGAAGCATAAAGGTATATTGTTTAGGAAAGAAGAGGGGGGGAAAGATGGCTTGGGATTTTTTTTTTTTGGATCATAAAGCTCTGAGAAACGTACGTCAAAGTAGCTTCGCAATCTGCGAAGATGTTTAGGATTGGTGGGTAGGGCTTTTGGCTTGCTGGTTAGATTCATAATACTTGGTATCTGAGCTGCCCTGGGATATTAAGTCAGCAAAGGTTAGTGGGCTGCTTAATCCAGAACATGATTTGCCATTCGGTTTCTATGCTGAGGCTTTTTTCTTTTTCCTTTTTTTGGCAATGAATTGGGTGTCTCATGAACGTACGAAGTATCTGCGCATCAGTTCCTCAGAAGTTCATATTGTTGCATATTGTCACTTTGGTCACTTTTTATTGACTCTAGGAATGCCTTACAGAGAATGAAGGAACTGCAAGCCAATGAAGCTTCCATGAAGGATAAAATGCTTCGTTTGAGTGTTGAAACCGGCGGGTGCTCTGGTTTCCAGTATGTCTTTTTACTGGTTGATAAAACTAATTCAGATGACAGGTTTGCTTTCTTGTTCATCCATTCTTTTGTTGTCATAATTCATTGGAATAATTTCCACAGTTTATATCATGTTTTTTTTTACAACGTTGCTTTTTATCATTTGCAGAATTTTTGAGAGGGATGGTGTGAAATTGGTGGTCGATAAAATTTCATATGATTTTGTAAAAGGTGCAACTGTTGATTATGTCGAGGAACTGATACGATCTGCTTTTCTGGTAGGTCTCTTTATATTAAGCATGCATTGTTTTTTAGCTTGTATGATTCAAAATTATATTGGTCATTAAATATCATATATGTGATTGCAACTTGACTACTAATTTCTATAGAATGATTCCTATTCAACTTGCTCTATGATATATTTTTCCTTTTGATCCATTTCACTGCCCCAACTATAATATTTCATCCTTATGCCTCAAAATAATAATAATAATAATAATATTTCATCCTTAAACAGGCTTGATCATAGTAATTGTTCTAAAGTTCCTTCAAAGTTTAAGCATTCTACAATAATTTTCTAAGATATCAGATTTAGCTCTTGAAATTTTGAACAGAATCTCATCCAAGTAGTCTATCCTACCGTACAGAAAACCCCTCTAAATGTCTCCAGCTTCTTTCTAAAAGACATCTGGACTTTGAGAAAAGAGATAGAATGTCGTTTTTACAAGATATGACATAAATTATAGGAAAGGGTTGATAATGTGCTTCTAATGAGTGTAGAAAGCTTAAATGTTATTGCAGTCTATCCTACACTACAGAAAATCCCTTTGAAACGTCTCTGGCTTCTTTCTAAAAGCATGAGTAGTGAAAGAGAGGCAGGCAACTCAATTCTGAATCATGGTTATCTCAGGGTTCACAATAGATCAAGCAACATGCGAGCAAGAGCTTTGGAATCTGGGAATTTTAAATTAAACAGAATTAAAATTTTATAAAATATAACTAGAGTGACTAGAGTAGAAATGTCCAGTGTACTTGGGTGTTATTTACAGGAGTAAAATGGAGCATTGTAAGAATTATGACTAAAT
This sequence comes from Tetrastigma voinierianum, assembly GCA_016808115.1. Taxonomy (NCBI): domain Eukaryota; kingdom Viridiplantae; phylum Streptophyta; class Magnoliopsida; order Vitales; family Vitaceae; genus Tetrastigma; species Tetrastigma voinierianum. Next base: position 359,836 of record JAEQBH010001768.1, read on the forward strand.
GAAACTTGGGTTCTCATTTGGGCAGCTATTGATGGGGGCAAGTGGAAAGGCATTACCTGCAGAGACAGGAAACAAGATAGATGAATGAGTGTGGATTATTGGATTAATAACATTAAAGTCAATTTTGGTAGGTAAAAAACTTGCTGTGTCAATGGTGTCTTCCCATAAATGAGCTTTGCTGAAATGGTGATGTTAAGATGAACAAATGACTAGAAAATGAATATGTTAGTTGGAAGCTAGAGGCGGGCACCTATTCAGGACAAGAGGGAAGAAGACCATATGACCTGAATTTGGAGAGGAGATGACCCTCAATCTAGTTTGACAGATATATAGGATTTGTGTGGTTTATCAGAACACTAATACCTAACAGATAAACGCTCGGTGGAGTTTGGCATCTAGCTTTTCAGATGTTACTTGTGAGATCTTCTTGGGTCAGGTTCTTTTTTTCTTTTTTGTGGAATTGGTCATATTTTCATGATGAAGCTAAATTTTCCATGATACTTAAGCGCTTGGTGGGTTGGCATCTAGCTTCAGATGTTACCTGTGAGATCTTCTGGGTCAGGTTCTTTTTTCCTTTTCTTTTCTTTTCCCTTTTTTTTTTATTTTTTGTGGAATTGGTCCATATTTTTCATGATGGGTAAGTTTTAACTGTTAATAAGTTCATAACCCAGTCTATTGACAGTTAACTGATCTAATTGTAGGTAATAGCACAAATATATTTGGGCTTTTTTTGTCTAGTTTGTGTCCTTTCCATTATATTCACAATTGCAAGGACATGAGCTAAAGGTCTGTGGATGTCTTGTGTGACCCTAAGAGATTTTCATCCCAGCATGACATTCCTGATCAAATTTAGGCTTCTCTCTCTCAGAGCCATCCTTAATATAGGCTTCTATCTCCCAGAGCCATCCTTGTCTGGTTGAATATTGTCTTCAAAGTAATCGCATTTTTGGTATATTTGTACAATGAGTGTACAACATTGTTTACACTCACTGACTACATCCTTTTGCATTTTGGGAAGGCAAGGATGTTTTTGGGAGCTTTTGTTCTCTTTTTTGGAGTTTTTTGCATGGTGCAGCCCAATTAAAGAGATTTCGTTATAAGGGCACTAATCCTATTCAGGAAAAAAAATGGGAAAGTTTGGAGAGTAGCGCCTTTATGTCTCTTCTAGACAATTTGGAAAAAGAAAAATAAATCTTTAAGAATGTACAGCTCTCTCCAAGGATGAACTTGTTCTCAATTTAACTAGTTGATCTGCTGGACCAAACTATTTATAGGCAGCTTAATAAAAATAATTGATTTTATTGATTGATTGAGTTTTTCTTTTTTTATTTATTTATTTTTTGCTTTTTATAGGTAAATATTTTTCTATTTTGTCACATTGGGACATAAACCTAGAACTTCTCATAATCCTAAATGCATAACCCTTTGCCCATGAGTCGGGCCTCAAGGTTATTTTGATTGGCTGAGTTTGTTTTAAATGAGAGAGTAGTCTTTCTTTCTTGTTCTGCTTCCTCTTTTTATTATTTATACATTATGCTTACTTTGGTAATACCTCTTTTTGGTACTTTTCTATTTATTTAAAGGAATGAGTGTACAGCATTAGTGTTCTGCTGTTACATGCAGGTAAGCACAAACCCGAGCGCAGTTGGTGGGTGCAGCTGTAAAAGTTCTTTCATGGTGAAAGAATAGTTCTACAAGTGATGTCAAGACCTTATTTACCTCTATACTCTCGACATGGCTAAGTCATTCAAGTTTTGCTTCTTGATCATCACATCTATATATTCCTTTGGCTTTTATTAAGAACAAAATTCTAAAGATAAATACCATGTGTAAGCCAATTTATGTAAACACCGAGGCATGTGCCAGCTTGTTGGTGGCTACTGAATAACCTGAGGCTTCTGTTTTCAGATGTATTCTTCGAATTGAGAATAGAATTTAATATCTAACGATCTCGATTGAGGCTTTTAGACATTTAATTGTAAAAAAATAAAAAAATTCCTTAAATATTATAAGTTTAAATATTTTCAAATGTAGCTTGTAGTTTTATCACATGAAAAGTGTTCTCTGGAAGGGCATTTCAAATGTCTTTTTAAGATACACTTTCTAAAGTGTTTTCAAAGATATTTTCAAAAAAATTAGGAATTTTTACATAAAAGTATCTTTTGAAAATATATTTATAATTTTGAATATTTTGAATAATACTGAAAGTATCTTTTGAAAGATACATTTTTTATAATCTTAAAAATTTTAAATTTAAGTTGAAAAAATCTTTTTAAGAGGCATTTTCAATTTTTCAAAATTTTTAAAAAGTGTCTTTTAAAAAGGCACTTTTTAAATTATCTAGTTGATTGAGAAAAAACTATATTATATTTAGGATTATTTTTTAAACTATATTTTTTAATTTTTTTATTATTTTTCGGAAAGTTCTTCTCGACTGACAGGCTAGCAACATTGAGCCATTGTGAAATCATTGTCTGGCAAGATGTATCACAGTGAAATTCATTCTGCATTGCAGGTTTAATTTCAGGAGAAGCATTCACTCCCATTTTCTTGAGAACTTTGGTCCTTTGGTTCACAATTGTTTTCTTCCCTCTAACCGACAATCCTCAGTTTCCAAACGTATCTAACATGTCTTAATAAAATTGAAAATGTATGGGATTAACCGTTACACATCAAATTGCCGGAGAAAAAGCGAGATTTATCCGGTGTTGGAGATAAAACCAATCGTGGAACTGATCATTTTCATAAAACTTTCAGGTGAATTCATACAGTAAGACAACATTTGTAACTGGATTAAAAACAAATCATATTTAAAAAAAAAAATTTAATAAAAAAAAAAGGATTGCTTTAGTTTACCACCAATGCTTAAAAATCAAAATGCAACTTTTGAGGTTCAAAATAGAAGGATCCAATAAAGAACAAAAATAATATCTGACACATTTCCAGAAAAAAAGTTTCAACAAAGCCTTGAGCAATGCTACCGCCACTCACTACAAAACTCTCACAATAGAAAATTTTCTAAAAGACGCGATTAGATTTCCCCATGGTGCTCTTCAGGTACAGGCACCTCACCTGATTTCAGGCACAGAAAACATGGTTAGCTAAAAAAAATTCAACAAAAAATCAGAAATAGAGAACTAAACAAATTTAAGGATAAACATGTCTAGAACCCTAAAAGACAATGCAGAGTATATGTACTGTCAATCTGCAACAGAACTAAAAATACATGATGGACCTAACCAGTGATATGATTATAGAAAAAAATGTCAAGTGAGCAAAGAGAAAAGTATATACCAGCAAGACAGAATAGAAAGATCTTGTTTCCATTGCTTTACTAGTTAGCCATACCCCACACCATTGGAGTGCCCTTATTTTGTTTCACATAGTGTATGGTATCATATAACCCAAACAATTACAGGCCTTCTTACTATGAATGATCATGCAATTCAACCCTAACTTTCAAAGCATATGACCTAATTAACAGTTAGCTACTTGGTCATGTTAGCATGAGGTTGCAGAACTTACATTTTGCCAATTTTTCTTCAATAACGAGACAAGGAAGTTGACACTAAGTTGCACATTCTGGAAGATCTGCTTCTCCTCCATGCTGCAGTTGCCCACAACTTAACACCCATACGAAGAACCAACTAAGCTGGAACTTCACCATTGCTTTTGTTTCATTAACTTTAGACTCAAGGGATTCCTGATGGGTAACCAGTGTTGGAAACTTCCCTGCAGTAACAACCTGACAAATATAAATATAATGCAAGGGAGATATGTAACAAATGGGTATAGAATTTAAGCTATTCCAGTTAGTATCATTTAATATGACTATGTCTCCTAGAGGAACCATCATGCAAAAGAGAGGAGTGCCTAGCAAAAGTGGTGCACCCAATGTACACAGTATAGACAAGTGGCAAAAACAAAAAATGGGTACAAGAAACACCCTATAAGGCAAACTGTTTATTACGACCAGTCAATCATGAGGATACACAATGAATGTATTGCCTGTGTCTATGTGTGAATAAACATGTGAGCAATATAATGTGCTTCAATTTTCACAACTTAGATGAATCCAAGGAAGGCACATTTTAAACATGATCATCATCCAGCCTAGACTAATCACAAATCACAACCAACATAAAAAGGAAGAGGGTGGAAGGAAGGGGGCTTGGGGGTGTTGTAAACTAGTTTTTAAGAAAACGTGCATTCCATCAATTGATGTGCTTCCAGACCAAATCACGCTGCTCTTGTTAAAAAGAACACCTCCTCTTATCTAGGCACTGTATGCAACTCATCCACACTAAAAAAAAAAAAATCATACCAACAATGAAATGAGCCACTAACTGATGGAAAGCAACACCACTTGCCTGCCTTGTTGAGACCAGGGCCTAAAAGACGAGGGATCTGCTTGATAACTGCTTCAGATGCAAGAAAAGCATGGTACTTTTTGGCAAGCTTCTTGACCAGCTTCTTGTTCTTATTGAGCTTTTTTAGCCCTTCCACATCCATGTACTCCAATCCTATCTTCTCTGCCTGCCAATTAAAAATGACAGAAATGTCACATAAAAAAAAAGCTGAATACAACTCATACTTTGATTGTAAAAGATGATACTGAAATTCTTAGGGAAAATAACTCAATATTGTCTATTTGAATAGAAGTTCAACATACATCCTTAGAATAGTACACCCATATCTGAAGTGCTTTTTGTATAGAAGGGTGCATCACTTTGAAAATTTAGCCATCCAACTAATAGTAGGAAGTATAGTATCTGAAAGAATCAAAAAGGATTACAAATGATGGAGAAATCAAAATCAATGTTTGTGGTTGTTCTCAGTCATTAGTTGAATTAAAAACAGTAATTTACCTCTTCCCACGTGCTGGGCATCACCAAGCATGCAGATCTTCATCTTAGGACGAGGGATGTCGCGGCAGCAGATCCACTAAAGCGCTTGTCCTTTTGAAGTCATAGTTCTTCAGTCCAATTTGCAGTTCAATGGTCTCAGTGAAGTTACGCTTTTTCTCCTTTGCATCTGTAACAATCTGGGTGATGGCCTCTCTCAATGCATCGCTCTGAAGCTTGCTGATAACAGAAAACAGAAGGAAAACATATTGGTTTGATCTTCATGAATTGAGATCAACATTATAAGTTACAAAAAAAACAGTAGTACTCATGTCTTGTTTTTTAAAATACAGGGAGTACCATGATCCTGTATTTTTAACCACGGCATACAGCTTAGCATTCGATCGATATAGTTGCAACACTTTTGGATAAAGATATTAAAATGTCTCAAAGCTAATACCATCAGTCCTATTAAATTCTGAATTTCAATAGAGTGAGAAAAAAAAACAACCAATAGAAAACGAAACAAAATGCTCTGCTCTTCCCATACTAAAAAGAACGCATTGTTCTAATGCCTAAAATGATGAAAATTGCAGGTACAAGGGTAATTTCATAGCACATGCAGACCAATGTGCACATGTACTGATCATTAACAAATTCTTACCCCACAAGACTTAACTTCTTCTCTAAAGGGAAGTAAAGGAAGCCACAGTCAATCAAATCCACCAGACTTAATCAATCAGACTAGTTTAAAATATTCGTATTCAATCAATGAAACAAGTCCCATAATCCCTGGGTAAACAAAGCAAAGTAAAGCTTAGCAATGAACAATAAACATATAGCTTTCAACAAAAGAAATACCACAGAAATTCCTCCTAATAAATAGGTATATTCATAAATTCCAACTAACAAACCACGAGAGCAGTGTTTCTTAAGATTTTTGAACCTATGACAAAATGCAGCGATCTCATTTCGCACGAGCAACGAGATTAACAGTCCAGTTCAATTCTTAGTTGATTTAGCAAAACACAGACACATTAAAATATACAGGAGAAACACTAAAATACACTAATACACAGATAGAAGGAGAGAAGTACCTCATGGCTTACTTTCTTTTTCTCTACAGTTTGATAACTCTGTCATCATTATAGAAAACAAGCGTGCGTCAATGTAATCAAAAAATAACACTACATCTACGAACAAAATGTAAGAAAATAACTAAATCATAGATTTTATATGTTTGTCATGAAATTATGTACTCGAGAAATTTCGGGATTCAGAAAAAACATAAAGCCACATTATAGATCTTTGAATGCAACAAAAAATTGCAGGAATGGAGAAACCCTAGAAAGTAGAAGGAGAAAGCAAACATACCTAGAGAAAGAAAATCCTAGAACGGGCCTGGCGACTGCAGCCGAGAATAGAGGCAAGGAAAGATGATGTTGCGACTTGCGAGTCATATAAAACCCTAGACACGTGCGAAGCTCCCTAGAATATTATTTACTGTTTGGTCCTTCCAGTTTTAACTTTTTGTACATTGCGCTCATTGGCCTCAAAATTGTCCACCAAAACTCAACTAAAAAATAATAATTTGGGACGGCAGAAGAGCTGTGATAAATTTGGGACTCAATTTGTTTAATAATTTCTATTCTTAAAAATAAATAAAATAAAATCGTTTAAGCTAAATGAACTTTAAAATACATAAGCGAAAAAATATTTTTAAATCTTAATCATCTAATATATAAGTTAAATTTTTTTAAATATATATAAAGTCTAGTAAACCCAGCGTGGTTATAATTTAGAGCAAGCTTCCGATGGAAATTCTTGAAAATGGGGTCTTGAATCTGTTTTGCAACCCATAATAAAATTTTTTGGCGCGCATGAACCGAGTGTTTTTCAATGTTTCTCGATGGTAGGCGCCGAAAATGGGGGTCTTGAATTTTAATAATTAAATGTTTTTTATTAAAAAATATAATTAAAAACACTTGGTTATATTTTATGAGTATATTTTTCATAACGTCGTAATTTGGCCAGTATATTTGTATAGTAACAATTTAATTCATTTAATTGAATTTTGTCTCGAAATTCAAATTTCAAATTTCAGTTGAAATTCAAATTTGAAAATTGCGTCAAAATAAAAATTAAAATTATAGATCGATGTATAAATATGATAATTTTACTCCATGTTTTTCGTCAAATATCTTCTACGTTCTCTTTTCGGTTTTTAAATATTCCTTTTCTTTATTGTTATCCTTTTCGTATTTTTAGTTCAAACCGAGTTATATGAATCGTTTTCGCAATATTTTAGGAGGATCTTGATATTGAAGAAGAAGATAATGATGATTTTGATATGTTGTATCTTTGCCGGTAGAAGTTACGGGTTTAGTCGGGAAACGGATAAGAAGGCATCAAGTTCGGATTCCAGACCATGTGGTTAATCGTGGTGATAGAGTTGAAGGAGTCGTAAAATATCTTACATCGTGGTTATTTCTTCTTACAGTAATGTATATGAAAGACTTTTTTTCGAAGGGGTTAAATAAGTAGATGCTCTTTTTCTTGAATTGTAAATGAGGTTGAACAATATGATCCACGTCTTCATTGAAAGAACATATCTTAGTTGGAGTTCTCGGTTTGTCGCTCCGCCCCGAATACTTATTTGCTTATAGAATTCTTGCTGCGAGCAGCCGTGGTCACGTGGATGAATACATCGAGGTGGAGCTTGATATGAAGAGTGCGAGAAGGTTTGTGAGAAGCTGTTATTGCGATGTTTGACGACCGTTACTGGGGTCGCCCAACCCGATATCGATGTTAACTCAGATTGTTACAAGCGAGGAGATTTCTGCGTGTTTCACACGGCATGTTAGGGAGTATTGATTCTGCGTCGCGTGGAAGTGGAAAAATTGTCTGCAGCGTGGCGGGGTATGTATCGCGGTCATTGTCATGAACCAATGATCATTTTAGAAGTTGTGGCATGCCGAAGATCTTTGGATATGGCGTGCGTTATTTGGTCTGCTTGCGGTTCGTTGGATAGCGTAAATGTTAGATAGGTCGCAATTTTACATTGATAGCAAATGGTCGTGCTCCTTGGTCGTATATAATTAATGATTAGTAGTATAGAATGAATATTATATAAGGGCGATGGTATTTATCACAGCTGAGTCGAGCATTTTGTAAAAGCGATTACTGTCAGGTTTGAAGAAAAGCGTTTTTCTTCATATGAGAGTCGGCCAAAATATGTAGAGCGGGCATTTCGGTACTTGAGCCGTTTTGCAATTGTGCGTGTCACCGCGTGTTTTTGGGATGAAGCATTTGCGAGATATTATGAAAGCGTGCATAATAATGCATAATATGGTCGTGAGGGCCGAAGGAGATATTGGTAACGATAGAAACGATGGAAGTGATGCAAATCCGCTGGCCAAAGTGTCACATGCATATACACTAGAATTAGAAGACTTTATGCAAATTCATTATCATATCAGGGACGATGTTACTTTCGTTACCAGCTACTTGATCGAGATCTTGCTCCGGCATTTGTGGGAGCGACGTAGCGGTAATAACCTATCAATTTGAGTTGAAGTTGTATTTTGATTTAATTTCAATTGTATTTGTATTTTCCATTCCAATATTCCAATTTCAATTTCATGTTGTATTTTAATTCGATTTTAATTTCATGTTTATATTTTTCAATTCCAATTTCGATTTGAAGTTATCTTTTCAATTCAATTGCAACATAATAAATAATATTCCCTGGAAATTAAAAATAATAACATAACATAATAAATAATAACTAAAGATTAAAACCCCCGTTTTTTCACCAACCTCTATCTTCGGTTGACCCAGCTATGTTGCGAAAGTGGGTCCATGCCAGTGGTATCAGTTTCCATGATTTTCATCTCATTTTGCATTTGAATTTTGCACTTGTCTTTTTCCGATTTCTTGCATTTGGTGTTGCTCGATGTTATGCTGTTGAGGCATCAGAATTTTGTCGCGTAAGCTCGACTTTTTGTGGATTCCACTTCCATTATTTCATTAGAGTGGTGATGATACGTGATGCTTTTCGGCAATCGGTTTGCTTAACTTGTTTTTAAGTTGTTTTAACCCCGGCGCTACGCTTGCCCCGATAACTATCGAATTGGGGAATGGCGGGTTGATGTGCGTGCAAATATGGAGTTGAATAGAAGGATTAGCGGGTTGATTCAGCCGAGAACTCTGGAGTTGAATGAGTTTTTGCTCTGCTATTGCTGGTCGGTCTGGAGTCCATTTAAAGCTCGATTTTTCAATATATTCAGCCAATGCTCGTATTGAAAATGGTTTACCAGGTAATCTTACTTCAACATTTCTTTCTTGTGTCGAAAACGTATGAAATTATTCGGGTTAATAGTTCGGAAATATCGAAATCATCGCAGTGTCACAGAAATTAAAAGTTTATATCTTTACGTTATTTTTCAGCTGATTATTATTACTTTATTAGATCTTTCCGATTTGTATGAACGAAATAATTTGTTCCATTTTTGCATTTATATCGATCAGCGACTTTTAATAGAAGATTGAGAAACGCTCTTGTGATTACTCAGTTAAGTTTTAAGTATTCGCGATATGCTTTGCCAAATGCCATGCACTTGTTGTTCGTTCTGAGTAATTGCATCTTTGCTTCTGTATTAAAGTACAACGAGCCACTTGATTAATTTATCTTCTTACCAGTTCTTTGTCGCTGCGATTTTAATCTTTGGAGCGTACATTTTGTCGCGGCGCCCGATGCGTGGGATTGCTTTCCCGAATAGTATCATCGTATAAATTTATTGTGCGTTAATAAGCGAATCGGTTAAAGCCAGGTCGTATTGCGAATCCGTCTACAAAAAAAAAAAAATCTAATCCAGTTTAAAGAATGACGATTTATCCAGATTAAAAAATTATCAATTTATCAATTTAAATTTAAAAAATCAATTTGTCAATTTAAAGAATGAGCAATTTATAAAATATATAAATGAATCTACCAATTATAAAATTTATAATAAATTAAAAAATTAGCAATTTTATCTATTTTAATTTAAAAATCGAAATTGAATTTAAGAAGGGACGTGCTCTTTCCTTGAAGCGGTTCTTCCCCTTCCTCCTCCTTGAAACGGCTCTCACGATTTTCTTCCTTAACTGCTTTTCTTGCTCTTATCGCCCTTCTTTCTTTCTTCGTCTTCTCCTTTGCACTGCTTGACAATGAGTGAGTTGAGACCCGATATTTGAGGGGAAGTTGGGGTTTGTTCAGTTCTGGGGTTTGAAAGGCGAGGATTGATGAAGCTCATTTCCCCCTTTGGATCTACGTGTTTTTATAGAAATTGAAATCGGATATAGATTTGTTGAGAGAAGCCGGATTGAGATCTTTGCCCGGGGAGCCATCGCGGCGACTATTTTGCGTCACTGCGCGTCTGAAGCTGCCGAATATGGCGCGGCATCCGCGGATGACATTTTCTTGGCGCCCCGATCTCTTATCTCGGGTTAGACATGGTTTTTGGTATTTGGGTGCCATTTTGGCGATTCTGGCTGTAACATACGATACTTGACTCTTTGTTGGAATTGCTCTTATATTATTATTTTTTAGGATATATATGTTTATCCAATATGGGACTAATGAATTCGAGGGAAATTACTTCAGTTTTATGATATAAAGAATATCAACATGTTAGGAAGAATGTGAGGATTACACAAGCATTCTACTTGTATTTTTCTACGCTTTTCATAATTTGTATTTTTTTTTCACAACTAAACACTTGTATCCTCATTGAAACTCGAACACGGACCCTTCATTTCCTATACTCTGTCTATTTAAATGTTAAACGCTTTACAATATGAATTAGACATGACTGACGATTTTGATTATATATTTCTATCGACAATTATTGGTTTAAATCAATAAAATTAATTTTATATTTATCTGGCATTAAAGAATCGCAGTAAGAGTCGTAAAAGGCTTATATTGAATTGGTTAGAAACGTCGATATTTAAGTTAGACATGGGAGGGAAGGGGTTTTGCGGTCTTGCTTTGGGCGCAATTTCTTATATTGTATTGAAAAAATGATTAACTTTAAAAATAAATAAATAAATTAGAATCAATTAAAGAGACGTTGCCTTACCTACATGGCTTCTTTGTACTTTGACACACACAAACTTATAAATAAATAAATAAATAAAAAATATATATATATATATAAATTAAGCATGATAACTACAAAAATCAATTGAATAAAATCCTTAACTTTGAAAAAATAAACAAATCATCGATAAATAAATCAAACCAAAAAATAAAATAAAAAATAATATTTTATATTTTCATTAAACATTTTCTTGCTTCGTCAACTCTTTAAGTTGGATGATGAAAATGGTTAAAGACAACAAATATTTGAATCAAGAGGCAGGCAGCTATTTCCTCCAAACAATTTAAATAATGAACAAATCGAAGATAAATGTGGTTAAGGGTTGATGATATCTTTCATGATAACCATATAGCAATGAATTAGAGAAAAAAAAAATCAGAAGAAGAGGAACAAAGTGAAGCATTAAGGGAAAAAGAATCAACCTGGCTCCGGTCTTCAAGTTCAAATTTCCCCCATCTCACTCGCAGCACACTTCAAGTAGGGTCCAAAAATTTTGTGGTTTAATGTTAAAATTAACAACAAATAACACACTAAAGCTTTCAGGATTTTCTTTGCTAAACCTTCTAAAAAGGGTACTTTTAAAGTTTAAAGCTAGAAACTCCACCTCATTATATATTAATTTATATTTTTAGTTCAGTTTAAGGAGCGGCGTCAAAAGAAGGAGAAATTTAGTCCTAAGGCAATGCGACACTCCTAGTCCTAGCCATAGCCATATACAAGGAAGGATACGAGTAGTACGACGTTGTAGAATCGTAGTGACACGGCAACATCTTTACCAAATATGTCAACATTCATCGTAGTAGATGGAAAAGAAAAATGAAGGATAGCGGCCGCTGCATGCAAGGAAGAAACGTAACGACCAAAATAAAAAACCAGAGCATAAGTTGAGGAAATAAACTAATGTTTGGTTCTCATGAATCAGAAAGAAATTCATCATGTTGAACACAAAGCATTGCCACCAAAACAGGTTTTAACATCTGCATAGTTTGAAGCGTTCAGTAGTACAAAACCATGCTAGAGAAAAATACTCAAGAAACAATACGCTTATTGCAACAATATCGACTACTACTACCTATTACTTGACCAAATTTCAAGAAGCTTGCAATTTTCAAATGGGAAAAGATGGAAGATTTCTGCGATTCTTCATTCTGCTGGTCTTTGCCCCAAAACTGGAATGTCTTCATATCGTTTCTGCATTGCAACAAGGAAGCAGTCAGGACTCAGTAGGACTAGGTAAAAAGCCACGCTTCCTTAGCAAGTCGTCACCATAGGTGGAAATGAATTTATTTATAAAGTTCAGGAACACCTACTAACAGCCTTTATGTAGTAGTAAGTCTTTATCTTTATCAGCATGCAATGCTTGACAGGGATATGAACAAACACGTTTGGTAGACCAGAAAATTCCCATTCCATAATTTGAATGTCAAGAATTTTCACGGGTTATGATTTTTCAGAAGTGCTGTAATGGAACTTGCAACTCACTAATAAAATTTCTGTCAGTTGGTTTTGTGGCTTTCTTTAAAAAAAATCATGGGAAATTAATAATGGGTAAAATAAAAAAAAAGACATTTAGCAACAAAGATTAATCAAAGTGAGACATGCATAAGAGCTGAGATGTCAAAAGGACCCCATCGTGAAAGGTTCCAATAAGTATCATGATTCAACTACTATATTTCGAAGCTGAACTAGTAACACCAGCTTTAGCTTTTGTAGTCCCAATGCCAGACAGAAACTATTTCCCCCAGATTCAAAGAATAGCACTCTCCACAGAATAATGTAGAATCTGGCTGATTCCATTTAGCACTATTTCATTTTTTTTCTTAGGGGTTACGATTGTAGGATCCAAAGATAACCTATGCCTTCAGCTAGTACACAATTGTTGAGAAACCAACCCTCAGAGGAGTATTAGCTTTCGTAACCCTTCTAACGTCTGCCTGAAATTCTTTCAGGCAGCTTCAGTAGCTCTCTCACAAACCCACAGATCAGCTTGAAACTGAATCATTTCCTCAACTGTCCTTTCTTTAAAATACACATAAAAGTGTTCAACCATATAGGATATCAAGCCCTAACCAGGCCTATCCACTAATACATTAGTATGAGAGACTAAGCTCTCCTTTCAAGATTGGAGACCACTGATGAGATCAGGCTGTACCATTAAGAACCTATTCCCAAACCAAGTTTCCTGGATCCAAGTGTTCCTAACCAGGAAAAAAGTGTTTTTTTTTTTTTCTTTTTTGTTTTGATAAGTAAAAAATATAATGTATTAGAAAATGAAATCAATATAGCCAGTGTGTAGAAACACTCCCTCACAACCAAGACAATAAAGAGGCACAAAAAGACCATCCCTTACTTGACAAGCAATCGATAAAGTCAATTATAAACAAAGCGTAGTCCCCTGTATACGTCCTAATGCAATTCACAAAGGTATGTAACAAGATAGTCTTAATAGCCTGGTTGAACCGCTCTGCATCATCAAAGGCACACTTATTCCTTTCCATAAAGCCCACATTCAATAGATGAATAACTGAATGAAGCAGGGAGCTATCAGTAAGTTGAGTTCCCACTTAGTTGTATGCAGATACAGCATATAATTTTATGAGGAATCATTTCAGCTGGCTCAGCAGCAAGTAAAATGTTCCCCCCTTGCTTCGATCGCCATAGAGTTTTTTTTTTTTTTATAGGTTGCATACTTTCTATGATTTTATAAGTAATCATTTCAGCTGGCTCAGTTTTGATGAGCACAGATGCTGCCAAGGAAGAGCCATATCCATGTTGATCTTCCAAACAGTTGCAAATTTCTAAATCAATTGCTTGACATTGTATGCCTTATTGAAAGGAGTTTTTTTTTTTATAGGTATGAGTTGTTCTAAATCAATTCCTAAATCTTTTTTTTTTTTTTTTGAAAGGAGTTAGTTACTATATGCATTTTTTTATCGGTAAAAGCAATGTATAAAAAATAAATAAATAAAAAAGCACACCAAAAGGCAATACAAAATACATAAGAAGTAAAGAAAGGACGCAAAAGAGAGCCTAAACAATAGGGAAATAACAAAAACCAGCACCCATAAAATAGAATCCAACCAATCCACAAACTCAACAAGAGAAGAAGAATTGTGACCAACAAACACCTTAGTATAACCCGAAAGACTCAAATAAAAGAAAAGTTTCCAATTTTCCTGAACTTTATTATGAAAAGCATTATTGATTCTCTCCTTCCAAAGTCCAAAAGAGGCACAAAGGTACAGCGCAACAAACCTTTTTTCCCTCTTTTTACCCTAAAAAAACCTTATTACCCCCTGTAGGCTCTCTAATAGAAAAGGAAGCCTCCATTTTGGCTATTCCATTTGTATAAGATAACTATATATTAACATTTCAGCTTCACATGCAGCTTCCGAGTTATGAAATTGTTGGTGTGAGGAACTAGAAAATTAGTGAACATTATGAACTGATATACCAAAATAACATATCTGTGATCCTATTCTGTGTGTTGGAAATATTATAAATATGTGACCCTATCCTGTAATATCACTTACATTCTTTCATTTGCAATACAGTTTTTAGAATAGCCTCACAAGAGATGTTCCCCTAGCCTCAAGAACCATGCTTATCATGCAGACCAAAACTTTTTACATCAATCACTTGACATGTAGCATAATAATATGATTTTTCCCAGAGCACAAATAGCACGTAAACACTTTGATTCTCTGATTACTCCATTTTCCATTATGGCATAGCTTAAAAAACTTAGGAAATTCCAGGTGCCATAAAGAGATACATCTGATGCACAATCTATAAAACATGTATAGAAGCTCTCAGCTCTAATTGATTCGTGGATTTCCAAGAAGTAAAAAAAAGCATGGAAAGAAAATGAAAATTATAACTCTCTAATATTGTTATTTTGGTCGTTAAGAAAAAAACTAAAAGATGAGTATTAAAAAATCAAACAATACTTAAGCCACGCAATAGACATTCCATGAACGTAGGCATGAGAAGGAAATTAGCGACCAAAGAAACATATGATACTGATAAGTGCATGTAAATGCATGCAGATCCGCATTTAGAAAACAAAACGAAAGAGTCGGTTGTAATACCCCAACATTGTTGCGCTCCCAAAGCTTATGAACTCCATAATCAACAGCCTAAAACAGAAAATCGATTAAATAAGAACCATGTTTTGAAAGATCAAACAAGATAAACATATAAAACAAAAATGAAAAGAATTTGCAGGATTGCGCCACACAAAGTTACACCATCTGCCAGTCTCATTTGAATCAACCGGAGAAAATAATTTTGGATTCTTCCAGGGGCAGATAATGAGTTGCAACCTTTGTCATGCATTTTCGTCGCTGGAATAAAGAATAAAAGGTCCGGGGAATTTCCATTCGTTTGGATCCAACAAAACCAGAATCTCTATTCATCCATTGGAGGATATTTTCCTTTCATTTCCCAACGATTTGCTCAGCAATCAAAGACCAGTTATTGGCTAGATTTGAGTCCATCTTCCTTTATTTTCCCTGGATTCCTTATTTTCTCTCCAACAGACAGATCGGATGAGAAGGAATTCGTAAACTTAAACTTTAACTCAAACTTACACGTTCTCCGGCGAAGGCGCCGAGGATGACAAAGGTAGCATAGACGGAGGTGCGGCGCATGACAACTCTGTAGAGGCCTTCGAAATTCGCCCCCGCTAATCGAGCAGTGGAATTCATGGCTAGAGTTGCTGGGTTTGTTGGTCTTCTTCCTCTATGATCTATCAGCTTAGGGCTTGCAGAGCAATTTGGGGAAACCGTCGTGGTAATTTGCCAATTTATAGGTCAAAACTTATTAACTTGCCAAAAAATTGGTCGAAAATCGAGAAGCATGCTCAGATTGATTGTGTTCGTAGCCCAATTCTGCTATCTGCCATTTAAGAGCCCGCAATATGGCCCAGCCCAAAGTATGGTTTGCGTCTAGAAAGTTTAGGGTATGTTTGGTAAGAAAAAAGAACTTTTTAATATAAAAGTAATATATAATATATGTATATATTTTCCAATTGCCATTACGTTCCTATTATTCCATCAAAAAGTTAAAACTTCTTTGCGAAGACATCTCTCAAATGACATCCATTCAGACGAATGAATTATTCTCTTTAAAAAAAAACACGTTTTCATTGCTTCAATTCATAAAAAGTTTGTTAGCCGCCTCCTCAAGGTACTTTTCATTCGAAATCTTAGTAGACCCTCGTTTTCTTTCATAAATCTGGGTTTTTTCGATCATCCCGGTTCTTAGCGTGCGTCCCCAGGTTTCTTATTTTTCGTGTTTTTATCGTTGATATGTTGAGGCGTGTTTTGTTACGGCATTTCGGATTACATTCGCGACGGTGCGTGGTGGTGTGTTATCGGTGGTTATCTTTTTGCGTGGATAACCGTAATTGATAGGTGAATAAGAGTCGATCGATATAATCGTGAATCGAATCGTGTTTATCATATCTTTGCGTATTTAGAATCTTATATATTTTAAGTATTTTTTTATTATAAAATGTAGTCGATCCTTTTATTAATAACTTGAATGTTATGTCATCTTTTAAAGTTTTTTAACATTTTTTATTATGTGTTTCTATCGATTATATTGTCAACCTGAATCGATAAGTTTATCTTTTTAAAGAAATCATATAAATTTTGTTTGAATGTTTGCACTTAAGGAGACAACCTATGTGTTGTGTAAATAAATATTTGTATTTCCGATTATCATTTTTATACAAATAATATTTGCCACATCTCCTCGTATTATTGGCGAGGTATTTAATTAAAATTTTCTTCAGACAAATGCTATCTTGTTGGAAGGTAGTGTAGGCAGGACAACTCTTTGGAAAATGATCTGGAATAGTTATGTGTCTTCAAAAGTGAGTTTCTCTATATGGGAAGTTTGGTGAGGAAAAGCTATCACCATGGACGAACTCAAGAAAAAGGGTTTTCAGTTGATTAGCAGGGAATACTGAATAATTTGGATCATCTTTTAATTCATTATCATTCAATTTGGAGTCGATGGGGGAGACTATGCTCCCTTCCAAGCTTAAGTCGGGTCTATCCACGCTCGACCAAGGACTCGCTTGAGAGTTGGAGTTGTGCTACCATAATGTTAGTTCATAGCAAGTACATTGAAACAAAATGATTGAAGAAGAGGAAGAAAATAAAAGAAACTACAAATGATAAAAATTCGCCAGAGTTTTTGTGTACTTATAATCGTCTTACGATGGTCGCCTCTCCGGCGGTGTTGGAGAATTTCGGCGTTGTTTAAGATACAGCCAGTGCTTGAATGGCCAACCAGCAATAGCACAACTTACAATCACTCATGACGAAAAGGAGATGTTCGTATCTTTATCACAAAGAAGACAAACAACGAAATCGATATTGAATATTTTCCTTTCATGCTTCAAAGAGAATCATGAATTCTCTTTAAATAGACAGTTCCTCTCTTTAAATAGACAAGGGGAGGAACGGACAGTCAAGCTAGCGATTTGGCTTAAGCGTTTCAAAATCAACGGATAATAAAAGAGTAAATACTTATGAAGAAATTAATTGAAGAAAATAATTGAAACAAAATAATTGAAGAAAGAGAGGAATAAAATAAAAGAAACTACAAATAATGGAATTAGACCGAGTCTTGTGTTGTCACAATCTCTTTAAAAAAATTTCGCCTTTCCCAATGATGCTTAAGAATTCCATGGCGCTTGCTTCCTAAGATACAAAGGCATTTGAGAACGGCAGCCAAATAACACTTTAGCTTTGTGATCACTTTAGATGAAGCCCAGAAGTGTTCGTATCTCTATCACGAAGAAGATAAACAACAAAATCTATATTAGAATATCTTTCTTTCTTGCTTCAAAGGAGAGCCAAGATCTCTCTTTAAATAGAAAGGGAGAGCAATTGATCAAGTCATTGTTTTTGCCTTTTCGATTGTTTAAGATCAACAGAAGATAAAAGAATAAATACCCATAAATAAAATCAAAAGGGTTTTAAAAACATTTTCTCAACCGTTTCAAAACTCAACATTAATTTCATTAAGTTAATCTCATTCAAAACAGTTCAAAACCAGTAATAAGGAAAAATGCCAAAAAGTTATGGATGGTGGCACCTCTATGTCTCTTTTAGACAGTTTGGAGGGAGAGAAATATGATCATTTTTTATGACAATTTCTCTATGACTAGGCTAAAAACCTCTTTCATTAGCATGCTTGTTTCTTGGGCTAATTGCTTTGAGCTTGAGGAATGTTTGTTGGAATTTCGTTATCCGTTTGAATGAAATTAACCTTTGAATATAGTTATTTTTAAAATCCTTTTTAAAACGTTTGCATGGAATTATAATCTTTAAATTCCATTTATGAGGTTTTAATTCTTTCTTCCGTTAACCTAAAACGGTCAGATGATCATTCATTGGCTTGCTCATTCGTTGCTTGCCTGAATTCTATTTAAAGAGAGATTCAAACTCTATTTGGTAAGAGGGGAAAAACTATCTAGTTACGATTTCATCGATTATGCCTTTTTCACAGTGATAAGGTACCAACATAGTATAATTTATTGAGAGTGATTGCAAACTAGGTGTTGTTGCCGTCAGTTGTTAAAGATCGTTTCATCTTGAGAAGCAAGCGGCCTCGTTCTCGAATCTGTCAGCGAATTTGGCTTAGGATATCTTTGGTTGTCTGAACTCAGGTCTTTTCCATCATTTTGTAGTTTTATTTTTTTTTTTGTAATTTTCTTCTCTCTCGATTTTTGTTTTGATGTACTTGCAATTTTGCTTAACGATCTTAAAAGCAATTTATGACCTTGCTTCTCACAATTGAAGCATTTTCCTTGAAACTTCAACTTCTTGAAGATTCCACATTTATCTCCCAACTTAGTGTTTTTCCCTTTATTGTTGACTTTCTTGAACATGGAACGTTAATCATGTTCCATAAAGTTAGCCTTAGCATCTCTTAGATTATGTACCATTTTCTTCTCAGATCCTTTATTGTCTTATTTGATGCGAAGTCTAATAATTAGATCTACAATACTCATTTCTTTTCTCTCATGCTTAAAGTAATTATTGAAGTCTTTCAAAGCAAGAGACAACTTCTCAATAATAACTGCAACTTGAAAAGTCTCACTCAATAACATTCCCTCAGCATGTATCTCGTGGACTTGATTGACCACGGTCTTGGAATCCTATAATTTTGTAATCAAGGAAACGACCCACGACAAACTACTTAGCCCTAACATCCTCAATTTTATATTTCTAGTCTAGTGATTCTCATAACTCTTTGGTTGTTTTCTTATCTGAATAAACATTGTATAAAGAATAAGTCAAAACATTCATGCATAGTTCTGTAGAAAGTCGAAATGTTTACAGCGTCCATGCGGCGTGTTGTTAGGATATCACGTGCTCATATTCTTTTTGAGTTTAGGAGCATCTTCAGTCAAGAATCTTGCAAGATTCATGTTGGTTAGGTAGAATAACATCTTATGTTACCACCTTTTAAAATTAAGTTCATTGAACTTATCTAGTTTTTCTCCAAGTGAGACAAAGATAGGCACTTCAGTAGACATTATTGGCGCTTGGCCACAATAGGGGTTGTCACTTGGACAAATGCAGTTGGAACATCATTATTAGATTAGAGTCGTTTATACACTTGAATTGTAGAAAATGTGTCGATTTTTATTCACGAAATCAATTCGAAATTATTTGAAAATAACGTGTAGCAGTATTCATAGGAAGGCGTGGGGTATAGAAACCCCGAGTCGAAAACCCGGTTTCCTTAGATAGAATGTTGTGGTTCCCAAAGAAAGAAAGATTTAAGGGTCATAAAGCGATTAAAATTTAAAAATCGAACTCCTTAGATATAGCGAGAGATTTAAAAAATATGTGGCGAAATCGCGCGAAAACGAGGAACGTTCGTATTGAATCATCAAGAATCAAAATACGAGTTTACAACGAGGCGATACAGGATCGTAACAAAATATTGAGGATATTTGAATGCGGGTTTGAGGTTATGATCTTAGGATCTAAATCACAAATACAAGGCTTTATGATCTTGAGATCTGGCCCAGTTCCATCCCAATATTTACATCTGACGATGGAATTAGAGAAAGAAAAACTTTTGTGTGATCTGGGGACCACATGACCCTTGTTATAACCCGATTGTGGCCCACATGTATATGAGCCGGTCGCGATTGTTCGTAATTTCTATTTGAGCCATCGTAAAAATAGAAATTACGGCATGCAACGATAGGTCTCGCGTCTTGGGCGTAGTTAAGTATGCCGCCCGAGGGGTACCAGTATGATTGTGTTCTCCTCTTCCGGGAGGAGCGTCAGCTTTGAGCCACGATAGGTCTCGGCCGGGTGTGGTTTGAAGCTCGTTCTTGGTGTCATTGGGGACGAGAATCAAATCTTTAATTGTCACGCCCCGAGGAATGAGAATCAGAGTGGAGCATTTTACGTAGAGGATCGAGGGAAAAAAAATAAAAAAAATAAATATTTTTCGACCCCCGAAATAAAAATCGAGCACTAGTGCTTTAACTTTGTTGATAGCCTATAATTCACATTTAATTTAATATATCGGCCCATATATTCGATTTTACTCAACAATAACTAGTATGTATCGTAATTTCTAATTCACACAAGGCCAAAAAAGGAATTGTGTATTCCATGAGAGTGAATGTGAATTTAACTAAGTGAGCTTATCTCCTTATCATATATTTCTGGAAAACCCATAAAAATGGCGTATGGTAGTAGCAGAGGGTATCGCTTGAATCCAAAGTTATGGGTTCAATACCATTCCTTGTACTTTTGTACCAAGTATTTTCTTCATTTGGTTTTTAAACATTTTCTTGTAAAAGGAATATTTTTTTCCTTTTGGATAAAACCCTTGTATTTTAAGATTTTTTTTTGTTAATCTCAAACTCCATATATTTTTTTTTTCCTAAAAAACAATTTTTTTTTTTAGTTTTTTCCGCTTAACCGAAATCACCTTTTTGCGATTTTTTTTCTTGTAAGAAGCTTTTCGAATCTCAATTAAAGAGATTCCTATTAATCTAAAAGACATAGTTTTTAACCTTTTTTTTTTTTTTCAATTATCCAACAAAACAAAATTTATTTTCCAAATTAAGTAATCAAATTCAAGGAAAACAATCCGATTGTTTTTTTTTTTCCTCAAAACCAAACCTAACATTTTTTTTTTCCAAAAAAAAGGTTTTTACATTTTTCCTTTTGAAACTTTTTTTTTGTCCTTTTTTTTTGTTTTGGAGAAAGATATTTTACCTTATTAATAAGCTAAGTAGATTTTCCAATTAGGTAAAAAGAACAAATTTTATTTTGTTGCCCCAGATTTACGTTCTCAAACGAAACTTTTCCACCTATTTTCCCTTTTCAAGTCTTCTTGTAAGAAGATTTGAAAAAAGAAAGGAATTTTTTTTTTCCTTTGAAAAAAAAAGGAATTTTTTCCCTTCTTTTCCGACTTCTCTTTCGTGACACGACCATTTTTTTTTTCTTTTCTAACAACCTTTTTTTTATCACAACCAACCAACTCTGATGGTTCAAGTTTATCACTTCTTGTTTTTCCCCCTCCTTTCAATTTGCTTTAAGAGTGTTACAAAACAAAATCTCATTGTGGGTATGTGTTCACATTGGGAGGAACAACAATCTCATAGAAATCCTCAAAACAAACGATTGTTGTCAGATCCACAATGAAATATGAGTTTATAGCCCTAAACAAATGTGAGAAGGGGCTAAATGCTTCTGTGGCTTCACAGAGGATGTTCGAGAGATGACCAAAACTTGTGCCCGCCCGAATATGCGTACATCGTAATGAACATGTTAAAATCCGATATGCACACGTATTAAATTAATGAGCATGTCTGAATTGAAACCAAACTCCTCTCAGTGAGTTATCTTTTAAATTATGTAAAATCTAAGGAGAACATCGTAGATCCGCTAACCAAAGGGTTAAATAGAGAGTTAGTTAAAAAGTCATCGAGAGGGCAAGGCTAAGCCCATAAGGAATAAGTTAATGATGAATAGCCAACCTAGTTGATTGGAGATCCCGATATCTAGGTTCAAAAGGGATAATTAAATTGTAAAGACTTTGATTCGATCACTGTAGTGATCTTCCCTTGTCCATTTCTATGATGAAAGAATGATGCTCATAAGAAGAAGGTTAATATATGATTTTAATGATCTTTATGCATTGGAAAAGAGTGACATGAACTACAATTAAATTAGGAAATCACTTATGTAAGGGTGAAGTGGGGTTGCTTCAAAGGGAATTGAATAGAGCACAGTTCTTATTAAACTCTTACAGAACCAGGTGCATGTTCATGACCAAAACGAACATAAAAGTGAGAACTGAAAAATGTTAGGAAGATTCTTATGTGAGGTTGATAAGCATGAATTTTATGGTTAATTTTCATCAATTTTTGCATGATTTTTTATGTTAAATACTTGTTTTAAATGCAGATTATGGATACTTCACTAAATTTAGTGTTTTTGTAGGAATATAATGAAAAACAAATAAAACAACAAGAAAAAAAAAACAAAAAGTGGTCAAAAATCCAAAGTCGAGACATTAGCTGAGGAATGTCGTGACATCATATCAGAGTCGCGACATGGGAAGAAAGGAGTCGTAACATCGGCGAAGCGTCGAGTCACAACATCGGTTGAAGGAGCGAGTAGAAGAAGGATTAGAGTAGCGACATCACATCGGCCGCGACAGCGAGGGCGACCCGCGGCATATTTCGAGTCGCGACTCGACAGCGACATCGCAGTAAATCGTGACGCCGAGTCATGACATCATAACAAGGCTGCAACATTGAAGACACAATTCAATTCGCCAACTCCAACAACATCATAAGCGAGAGTCGTGACATTGTACGAGGACATGCAAATCTGATCGCGACATCATAAGCGCCCAATAACCAAGATCCTTGAACTTTCGAAGTCACAATTATCACCTCATTTCAGGCCCAATCATTATGACCTATAAATAGAAGCTCTTAGGGTAGAGTGCGCAGCTTTCGAGGGATTAACTTCATAATTTCTCAAAGATAGGAGTAGTTGAAGCTTTTGTACATAATTCTTATTTTTCTTTTCTTAATTTTATTTTGGTTTTTCATCTTTTAGATTATAGTAGTGAATCTGAGCTGAAATATTGAGTTGGATCGTTGTAAATCAAGCTTCATTTATGTTTCCAGAAAGATAAGGTTATTATGGAATCAAAACATTAGATTTTGATCACATTTTCAATGAATTTGTTTGATTAATTAGTCATTGTCACTTGTGATCTAGTTATGGAAGGCTAAGCTCCCTCTCGGAAGGGATTGATGTTTTGGTTATCATTTTGTAGTATTTAAATGAATGTTGTGGGTTTCAGTATTGGATTGATTTAATTGATATTGTTCTTTAAAAGAAGCTAATTTCTAAGTATCGACGGATCATACACAAAAGAGTATCTTTATCGATTTCAAGGATCCC
Source organism: Tetrastigma voinierianum (assembly GCA_016808115.1). Classification (NCBI taxonomy): domain Eukaryota; kingdom Viridiplantae; phylum Streptophyta; class Magnoliopsida; order Vitales; family Vitaceae; genus Tetrastigma; species Tetrastigma voinierianum. The sequence goes on from JAEQBH010001768.1 coordinate 383,305, forward strand.
TCTGAGTGACACAAAAATGGGCTACACGAGTAGCGGTAACAGGGTGGAGCTAGGCTAATACCTTTAGAACTAATGCGCTTAAATATCACTACTGATGAATCAAGGTGGCGTGTTCTATTATAGCTTCAAGGTTCCTTTTTAAATGATAGAAGAAGTATGTTCTTGAGGTATAAGGATCATATGGTGATTAATCATTTTAATATTCAGAGAGTTCATCTCAATTTGAGATAATGTTTGTACTCTTGTTATATGAGAGTGATTATTCTGACCAAATTGCAGATTGAGATGTCAATTAAATTGAAGGAGGCTTGTGTTATCCTGTCTATGAGGGCAAGCAGACTTCAGTCTTGAAATTGTTGTGAAGTACTGGTTTAAGAAAAATAGTAAGATCTTAGAAAGATTATCAAATCATAAAAGTAGCTATTTAGACCCATTGATCTGGTTTAGGAATATGGTGTTCTAAAGAGTGAAATGTATAGTGTCATAAGGTATTCCAAGACTATACTACTCTGCTTTTAGACGAATCCAGAATTCAAGTCCATGACTATATTGTTTTTGAACCTCATGCAATTTGATAATCATAACACTAATCTAATTCCTAGTGTTATTCCAACTCAGTAAAACTTCTAATCCATTTAGCTTAAATTATCTTTTTCATTAAAGAAAAATATACAAAAATACTCATTCCATTTAGGCTAGATTAATCAATCTTGAGTTAGAGAGTTCGAATAGATGATCACGAGTATTAGGGGGGTACTTGATCTTTAAATTTTCTCATCGATCCTTATGGAAATGATATACGGACTTACTTAATCCACTTTATTACTTGTATGACCTATACTTCACAGTGATTTAGACCAAATTAATTTAAGTATATTATCAAAGCAAACAACGAAAAACAATATTATTAGTCCCGATCAAGTTGTAGAAGCATTGTTCTTTGGGAGATTTTCAAACAAATCTCTAGTAGCAATGATTCAACAATCTTTAACAACAATTTGGTCTATAAAAAAATATAGTCCTTCGGTATACCATCATCTATACCAATGACATAGGTTCAAGGGACATCGTGTCTACTATTTGGTTAATGAGTAGAAGCCACTTTTCTGAGGAAGTTCAAAGGTAACACCTATCTCCATGCAGTTCTATGTTGTAGCATATAGTGTGGAATTGTTGGTCTTGTCCTTGGGTGTCAATTTCATTCATGTGGGAAATTTTATTTTTTCGGCGACTTCTTCTTTTCCGGTGAACCAAGCTTGCTAGTTCAAAATTTTTCCCTCATTTTTTTTTTAAACCATCGAAATTTTTCTCAACAAAAAAAGAGACAGATTCTTTCCCCTTTTCAACATCTTTTCTTTATCTTTCTTAAAGAAAATAAAATTGGGATCTTCTTTTTTTCTTTCCTCCGGCAAACCAATTGTCGTCTTCTCATTTTTTTTCGATCAAATATGTTGATTGTAGACTGTTGAAGATGAAGAAACCTAAGGAAGCAAATGTGGTTTATGGCATCACTAAGGATGAGTCTGACATTGACCTCACATCAGTAATCTCCGAGGTGAACTTGGTAGGATCTAACCCCAAGGGCTGGTGGATTGTGCTGAGTGCTACTGCCGCCATGTTGTTAACCCGGATAAAGATGTTTACTCATCTTTAAAACAATTGGGACGGGGAAAATGTTCATGGAGCTTTGTCGCCGGGAAATCAGGGTCGAAAGTGATCTTGAAGATAGCGTTCGGAAGGTGACTATGATAGCGTTTTATATGTACTTGAAATCCGCAAGAATTTGGTGTATGGTTCGTTGTTGAACATTCATGGATTTCTATCGATGTTTGAGTAAGATAAATTTGTCTCATTAAAGAGTGGAATGTATATATGTCCGAAAAGGGTATATGAGTGATAGTATGTGGAAGCTCGATGTGACCATTTATTAAATCCTGACCAGAATAAAACTAGGTACTTGGTAATATTGTGGGTCTTTTAATCTATGGCATGAATTGGATTATGACATAACATTCTGATATACAACGTAGATTAATTAACCCAAATCATGTAACATTAAAATTGATTCAAAAGCGTAAGTGTGAGGAAAAACTGTGTTGAGGCCCAAAGCGAAACCATGCCATATTGTCAAAGTGTTGAAAGACCCACTGAACCTGCCAAAGCAATCCATAATGATATGTGATTTGAAATTCGACACCCAAACAAGAGGTGATAATAAATATTTTATTACTTTTGTTGATGATAGCACCAAATTCTATTATGTGTACCTACTCAAAAGTAAGGATGAGGTGATAGAGAAATTTGATCTTTATAAAACGAAGTTGAGAATCAGCTAAACAAGAAAATTAAAGTGCTAAGAAGGATCAAATGAGTAGTATGAATCCCTATTTTTGACTTTGTGCTCAGTATGGGATTATATATGAAACTACAGACACCTTATTCACCTCAATCCAATGGGTGGGTGACGAAGAATCTCCTCTAAAGAAAGCAGTAGATACAATGTTGATAAGTTTGGTCTATAAAAAAAAAACAAAATGTATGAGAAAAGTCGTTTTTAGCTAACTTAATTTGTTTCTGAATAAGGTACCTTAAAGTAGAGAAGACTCCATGAGTTATGGAAATGAATAAAATCATCTTATAGATACTTGCGAATGTGGGGATATATAACTAAAGTGACAATTCCTCCACCTATAAAGATGAAAATACAACCTAAAACTATTGATTTCATTTTCATCGATTACACACATAATAGTATTGCTTATCGATTTCTTGTCCATGAGCCGAATATCTTAGATATTCACAAGAACATAATAATGGAATCAATGAATGCATTATTATTTGAAGATGTCTTTCCATGTAAATCAAAGAAGAACGACTCATCAGCAGTGCTTAGGACATGTGAGAAATAGTAAGAGATCAGGAATGCAAAGATGGTGAAATTTATTAAGTGGCAAGAAGGACATGAAAAATGCTGGTGAATTTTCTAGCATATGATAACTAAGGGAGACACTCACTCTTTCGAAACTGATGGAATGGAGGGTCTCATGTGAAAAGATATTAATAATAATGAAATTGATTTCATACTGCATAACCATACTTGGGAACTAGTGAATCTTTCACCAGACTGTAAACCTTTAAGTTCAAGTAGATTTTCAAAAGGAAAAAGAAAGTAGATGGAACAATTGACAAGTACAAAGCAAGACCTATGATCAAAAGCTATAAACAAACTAAAAACCTTGATTATTTTGACACATATTTTTTGATCATGAGAATAAATTCCATAAGGATGGTACTTGCAATTGATGTTTTAAGAAACCTTGAAGTACATCAAATAGATGTAAAAACAACATTTCTTGATGGAGATTTAGATGAATAAATCTACATGGAGCAACTTGAGGGTATTTATGCTCAAAGACAAAAAAATAAAGTCCATAAATTTGTGAAATCATTGTATGGACTAAAACAAACACTAAAACAATGACATGAGAAATTTGACAATGTTATGATGTCATGGGACTTCAAAATTATGAATATAGCCAAGTGTATTGCATGTCAAGATCACAAAAACATGGATATGTCATTATATATATTTGTACGTGGATGACATGCTTGTATTCGTAGTGATGATAAAATGATTCACATCCCTAAGAGCGTGTTAATTCAAAGGTTTGACCAAAAGACTTAGGACTTGTTGATGTTATATTAAAAATAAAAACTAAAGAATATTTGTAATTATAGATTAAAATCTTTGATTCAATTTGGGATTTTAATCCTTTATTAATTAACACAAGCTGGTCATTGGTTTGCTTGTATGTTTGTAGATTCGATTTAAAGAAGGTTCAAACTCTATTAATAGGAAAAAACTATATTGTTATGATTTAGTCTTTTGTTTTCACAATAATGATAAGATGCAGACATATTCAGGTTTGTCGAGTAAATAAAATAGTTTTGTTGCCTTAGTCATTGAAGATCTATTCATCTTGAGAAAACAAACTTATTTGTAGATTTTTGTAATTTTCTTCTCCTCCTCCTTAATTTTTTTTTGTTTTAGTATGCTTTTAATTTTGTTAGGATGTTCTCTTTGGCTACTTTTTTGAGTGGTATGTGGCCGTCTGATTAGTATGCTAATTCTATTTCCCAGCGTAGGAATTGTAGTCGTCATTGTAATCTTGTGGGAATCCACGAAGGTCATCTCAAGTGGTCTGATTTGGCTGATCAATAGAGTGTTCTCACTAAAAGTATGACTTAAGCGGAAATTGTAATGTTGTGTTAGTGGTAGATGGTTGATTGGTTTGAATGTTTTTAAAATGGAAGACAAATCTTGGGATTTTTTTAGGGTTCCGCTCGCTACGATCGGAGTAAGTCCCACCTCTTATTTATAAACTCATCTAGGAACCATTGATAAATGGTCTTTGATGGGGATTTATCTTTAAGTGCTCTTTGGAAAATAAAGATGATCGAATAATCACTAAACGCTTGTTCTCGATTAATACCGGCCATAGCTTGCATTCATGATCCAAGCTGCGATCTGGGGTATCTCGTTAACAACGTTGTGAAATATGCCCGACTAAGGTTTGGCACTACGCACGTGATTAATATCACACAATCCATTGAAGATCGAAAGAGGAATTGAGGGACTTACCTTGATCGGGTGAGTTTCCCAAGTAGGATCAATGGTCGGGTTTTAGAACTCCATAAAATTTATATGAACAATTAAGTTGAGAACAATTAATCATAAAAACGGTACCTTGAAGAAATCGGAGTCAACATGAGCGAGGATGAAAAGATATGGAATGCTAAGATTTAAAACGAATGAATGTTATCTTTGAAAGATTACAAACTCTTGAATCCCGAGAAGCGCTAAAGTTAAATGCGGAAATGCAGATCTCTGAGGTACCCTTTCAAAAAATGGAGAAAAACATTCTATCAAAACCTAAACCACTGAGAGGAAGTCGAACCCTATTACTTGTGTCCTCCTCCTTTTATAGCCACCTCCAATGTGATTTTCCCATTTTGGTTCGTTGACGAAAGTGCCTCGTACGGATCGAATTCTTGGACAAATCAGTAAGTTCCATGCAGTTGTGCGGGGTAGAACTTTAGGGTTGTGTAAGATGCAGTCTCCTCTTTGTTGGATTTTCAAAACGGTTGTCTTAGGTAGAACTTTAAGTTGTCTTAGGTACAAGGTAATCAACTACTTATTCGCGATTTTCCGACAAGTTGTCTTGGAGCCAGAGACTTTAAGTTTGTCTTAGAGTGCAAATATGTTCTTGCCAATTTTCAGCAAGTTTATGCCCAGGTAGAACTTTTAAGTTGTCAGAGTGCAAAGATCAACAGTGCTCCTTGCTTTGTTTGGAGTTCAGAGACCGTCAATTGCTCACCCATCCCACATTGCTTCATATTATTGGCTTCAGGGCAAACATCACTTGTGCGCTACGTTTTAACTACGAAAGACACACTGACTGAAAACATAGAAGAAATTAGAAGTACTTGTTCTTTTGCCAAATGTGGGTAAATTGTGATTTAGATGTGCATAATTCTATTATAATTTATACTTTCAAATGTATTCATCCACCCCCAACTTTGCATCTTGCTAGTCCACAACAAAAATTAGATTGGAACTACCTTGGGTGAATTTCAAGTATTTCAGGTATAGTCAAGCTTTGCAAGAATCTCAAAATAGCAATTATGGAATAGAACATTTCACCCACTTCATGCTGCTTCCTTGCGACTCAATTAGACCAACCACATTCTTACCGCAGTGAACATTTATAGCAAACTAACACAAAATTGGTTATTCGGATATGGATATAGGATTTAAGAAATGTCGGGTAGTGCGTCGTGGTGAAGCGTAATGAATGATATAAGGTAGCGATCATATAACATAGAACATGTAACCATCATGCATAAACATCAAAGACGACAAACATATAGAGTAGAATCAAAAGAGGTCTTAAAGTTTGTAGTGATCGTGGTAAATGAAAGAAAAGGTAAAAGATCAAAAGCGAGATTGTTGACATAACATGGCTAAGATTACTATACGCGTTGCCAGCACCACCCTGTCCCAGCCTAACACAAGCTATGCGGCATTGTCCTCATCCTCATGAGAGAATGCGTCCTCGTCCCACTTGATCATCCCTAATTCTTCGATTCTCCTGCAATCTGGAGCATCGCCATGTTGTCTACAGATGTGGCTCTCGAGAAGCACAGGAGAGGCGTCGGTCGGTACATACGCTTCAGAGAATGCATGAACCACCCCCTTGATCGCGCTCCATCCTCTTGAAAGGATGTGCTTTCGATGGTCTTTGCTGAGACATGGATCAGTATGGTCCGGGAGGAGTCTGAAAACCTTAGGGAATTTTGTGGTCTAGTGGATCTTTGCTGACCTCAGTCTTATTCGTGCAACCAGTCTGGGTATCACCCTCTTTTCTTTAGCCCATTCCCCTCATCCCGCTTCTTCTCTGATACTAGTCACAGTAGAAGCGAATATGTCGACACGTGAATGTTATAGAACTCCTCATCGCGCACCATATGACTAGTCGTAGTCAATCGACTTCAGTCATAACCTGTTCAACGTTGAATCTATTCTTGGCGGGAACTTTTCCTAACCCCTTGACCCGAATCGTTGTGAATGATCTTATTCATCGGGGCGATATTCAGGCTTTAACTTTCCGGGAGCAGATTCTTACTTCCCATAAATCCACTCATGGAGTAAGGGATGGGTGCACATAGCCTCGATGAATAAGCGGGCATGAAATCGATAATATGCACAGTGGATATGGGCGGGTCAGCGTCGAAGGCGAATATAGTCACGGTATGTGTGCTATTGGTCGGGGTGACCTGGCCTTTCCCATCCTTTGGAAGTTTCAATCTGATTGTCAACCGATTTTCCTTTAAAGTTGAGGTGTAGAACTCCGGACCTCTGAAGGTAAATATCACGTGATCTTCGGTGTGCCTGAGTGCATGATACGTTCTGGATAATTCCGATGGGATGAGGAATATAGGAGCGTCTCAAATTAGCCCCTCTCGCATTGGAAACCCCTATTTGCCATTGCGGAATTAAATTTTGTGCTCACCCTCGAATCCTTAGCGAGTATGGCCTCATTTCTTAAATCCAACATATCGATAATTCCTCACTTTACAGAGGATGCGACTTGTTTTCTTTTTTCTTTCCGCTGGTTGGAAACATGGAGCTTTCTCTTCTTAATTTGCTTGTTCCATGAAGATTTCAGTACCCTTCCCCTTCCGGTATTCTTGTGTGCCATGAAATGTGATGATGCGATAATGGCTTGATGGCCTGGGCCTATCATGGATCCCAAAACCACATTTCCAAACGACCTTTGGTACAGCCCATACATCGGATAATAGTCTCCTGCCCATCACGGCGACGAGACACTCCCGACAGCAATCACAAAATAACATCCCACCCCGAATCGATCAAACAAATCATGTATGTGAGAGAAGATCAACAATACTACGTAAAAAGTTGGGACACCCTTGTCGAACAACGTTCAGGGTGCTTGATCGGGCCCCGGACACCAGAGCAACTGAAACAGCGATCTTGAGAAAGCTTGTGAGAGGAAATGGCAACTAGGAGCTCTTCTTGTGGGGATGTAAAAGCAAATTCTGGAATATGAAAAGGCACAGAATTTCGGTTTAAAAGCCTTTACCTTGATTCTGACCCAGGTTATCACGGGTAGAACTTAAGTTGTCACGACTAAACTTCCCTTGCCATGTTTTTGTTAAGTTGTATCGGTAGAACTTTAAGTTAATAGGTGGGAACTTCTTCTTTACTGTTTTCGACAGGTTGTCTTAGGTGAAGACATTAAGTTGTCTTAGGTCTGACTGTTTCAAAGCGATTTTTCTCTTTTTTTTTTTTTTTTTGAATATATATATTTTCACTTTGGAGCAGTGGTGCGCTATACATCTTGACATGTTCCAAGCGCCTTTCATCGAGGTTTTTAAATGCCCTTTTCTCTTATTCAGATACAATGGCCTGTTAGCAGACTTAGTGCGTAATTCATTCTTGGGATATCTTCAAACTCTCCATGAGAACCACTGTTGTTCCATAAATCCGGTTCTAAGTTTAGAATAAACTTTGACAACTTTAAAAACCGAAATGGGTGCGAGGATGAGATCTTACAACTCCGCTGGTATACGAGGAAATAATGGCCTCTAATCATTTTCCAATTATGCGATGTTTCACAGACTATGATCATGAAGTTAACATGGCTATATTAGTGTGCACAAATAGAGCAAAAAACGAGCAGTGGATTTGGAAACCGTGAAATCGTGGTTTGTCATGAGAGTAAAAGGTAGGTAGAATGCAAGGGAAGCGATCACGGCGAACTCGAGGCTTGTTGTGTACGCCTTAAGATGTACATGCGATAAGATGATGTGGAAGTGTATGAGATCATGCGGAATTTATGTACGGTCACGAATTAAAACATAATACTGAAAGAAATGGAATTTTGAAAAATTTATTGCAGATATCTTGTGCGTAGTTCGTTGACCGGTGTACTTTACCCCATGACGAAGCGAGCATTGTCCCCGATGCTTTTGAATTCAGTCATACCCACAACGAGTGGAAGTCACGAAACAAAAGAGCCCCCATGATTTTTCTAAGTTATTGAAAAACAAATAGAAATAAAGCAAAGTACTTTGGTAAATAAGCAAACAAAAAATAAAAACAAAACTATTCTGTGATTGAAGTGAGGTTACTTGGAAGAGGTTTTGGTAGAAGCGGGTCTACCAAATCCCACGGTAATATCGTGAGAGAAATGCTCAAGGAATGGTTTGAGGCGTTGGCCATGCGAAGGAACACATGCCGAGTTTTCCAATTTCCCACGGCTCCGTATGGATAAGCCTGTATAGTCGAAGAAGTAGGTCAATGGCGGAGCTTTCCGGAAATAGATCGATCGGGAATTGTATAACGTACTTTAGTTAGGTTGAAAGGATTTCTGGCAATATATTTGTCATGGAATAGCGAGCGCTCCTTGTAAATTTTGGAGCTTTCATACGATTCCTATGACTCTTCAAGTTCATTTAAGCTACTTGATAAGCGCTTACACAGCGAGTTAGATCGAGTCAAAGTTCGAATAGCTGATGGCTTAGGTGTTCCATCTCTCTTGACGAAATAGCAAGCTTTGCCATAAACTAGCCTATAGGAGACATACCCAAACGGTTTAAAAATGATCTGGTATGCCCAGAGCATCGGTAGACGGGTGACGATCTTTGCCCTTTTAGGTCAAGACAGCCAGTACTTAATCATTTTATCTCCTGTTGACTAACTCGGTGACCAGCTGATGCGTAGGTGGTAAGCTGTGGATACTTTATGGGTGACTCCATATTTTTTTAACGATTTTCAAAAGATGGAGTGCAAAATGAGTCCACCATCACTAATAATTGCGAGGTTCCAAGCGAAAAGTATGTTCCTTTATGAATTTCCAAAACAACCTTGTGGTCATTGGTTCTCGTTTAAAGATTGCCTCGACCACTGAACCACGTAATCAGATAATAAAATGTGAGATAAAAACAAGAGGGAAAAGGCCCATGAAGTCTATACCCCAGGTCAAAGAATTTCAATAATTAAAATTGGGGTAAGAGGCATCATGTTTACGATTTTGTGACCCCTCACCAGTTCTGCCCAGAGTACAAGTTTTGCAAAAATCAAAGCAATCTTTAAATAAGGTGGGCCGATAAAACCCGGCTTAACGAGAATCTTGTCTGTTGTTTCGGGCGAGAATGTCCTCCACGGGCTTCAGAATGGCAAAAAGTTAAAATCCGAATCTGTTCATCATTAGGCACACATCTTCTCATTATTTGATCTGGACAGTATTTAAATAGATAAGGATCATCAAAATAGTATTTCTTAATATCTGCCAAAAATTTTCTCTTTTGTTGAGAAGTCCATTGAGTTGGAATCTGTGAGTTCTTGTCAGTTCCCAATGTCGACGCCACGAGCGTGACGAAGCAGTTATCATCAGGAAAACTATCACCTATGGGTATGCCATGAGAGTTGGAATGCGGAATAATCGAGATAAATGGTCGGCGACCACGTTCTCAACCACTGCACATCTTTAATGGTCAATTGATTCTGTATATTAAAATCACCTAGTTAACGGGTTTCTGCATACCATTTTGAAACCCAGGTACTTAGCATGATGTGATGAGATCACGGGAGAGCCTTGATATCTGTTGCGTTACACAAGAGCAAAAACAACATTGAGGAACTCTTTTACGTAGTGCGTGTAATTGGCACGTGCGAGTCTAGTGTCTTCTTGGCACAGTAAATGACAAAAGCCTTTTTGTCTTCCCTCTGTCCCAACCGACCTGGCGCAATCAGCTGGCGTGCGCAGTCTCGAGGAAGGTCCGATTAAGGAGACCCGTGATTGGGTAGTGACACTAGCATGTTTTTGAGCTTAGTAAAAGCATTGTCACAAGCTTGTGACTATGTGAAAGGGACATCTTTAGCAAGCAGAGTACATAAAGAGTAGGGCTGTAGCCTTCAAATCTTTTATAAACCTTTACAAAAACCGGCGTGGCCCAGAATGACCTTATGTCTCTAACACACTTAGAGTAGGAGGTTGAAATCGGTTCAACTTTGGCCTTATCGACCCCGATTCCATCTTTTGATACAATGTGGCCTAAGACAATTCCTTGTGTTACCATGAAATGAAGCATTTTCCCAATTTAACACAAGATTTTTCTCTTGACACCTCCAGCTTTCGTAAGTTCTCTATAGCAAACTCTCAGAACGCGGATTCACCCAGCGAGAAATCATCCATGAAGATTTCCAATATGATTTCTATCATGTCACTGAAGATTCCCATCATGCATCGTTGGAAAGTTCCGGGTGCATTGCTGTTGACAAATCAAAGCACATGTACAAATTTATGACACTATCACCAAAGGACTATTGTTTAATCCCCGGCAACCTTGCCATAAAACTTGTTGACATTATAATATGTAAAACAAAATCTCTTAGAATGAGTCATTTTCAAGCTCGGTTTTGATTTGCTATTACTTACGCATGAAGTGCACGGGTCAACTAGTAAAATGGATTTAAATCAAGATATCGATCCACAGAGATCTCGAGAATTTTAAATCAACTACCCTTATACCAGAGCTCCATCTGTGGACATAAAATGATAGTGGAATCCATTAGATCTTGGAAAAATTAAACTCGACATAGAAAATAGCGGTATGAAAAATAAACTTGATTATAAAGAATAAAGAATAAGTGATAGTTAGGAAAATGATCATCAATTGAATAGTAATCGTTTAGAGAACACATTACAAGATCGATGCTATTGTGAAGAGAATGTTATAGCGTAAACGCCAGAATTTTACTACGTAATTTTCAGTTTGCCGAATCTGTCGAGCTAAAGTAGATCAATTTGGATCTCTCAGACTTCACCTTTCATTTACCTAATTTGACTGATTCTCTTCGAATACAGGGAATTAGATAACTACTAACAAAAGGACATCCCAACCACAGGTGTTTTTCTTTTCTTGATACTTCCATACCCATTTTTGTGAATTTGTAAACCTTGGCTCCCGAGTTGTCGGTCGAGCAAGGATATACAATTTCGGGTTGCTCTTCCTCGAAATTAGAATAAGATCACCCATTCCTTGATTAGATCTCATTGCTACAGGGAATGGCATCACTATCCAAGAGTGGTGACTCTTTGTTTGTTTAAATGGATATAACTCGTTCGACCTCGGTCTTGATTTCCAGCTTTGAGAAGAAGTTTATCAAGAAAACTCTAAGCACAGCCGTCAAAAAATAGCGGGTTATACACCCTTAAAGAGATGTTCATAAGCTCCGGGAATGTCTTCTCTGTGTCACTCAGAGGACCTCCTTGAAATCGGAACAATGAAACAAATCTTAGGCGGGTATAAGCGATATTGGTCAGAAACTATTGGCCTTCAAACCAAATTCATAAAGCGAAATTTGCGATTCTTTAAATAACAATTGGAAAGATAAAGTTGTTAATAGCATTCATATAATGGAAGGCGGGTTCCTTGATTCTTGAATTACCTGTGCAGTATTCCTCGATCATAGAATACTTGCATTTCAGCTGGATAGCAAATTCGAGAAAATTTGTATGAGAGCTTTGACTTTCAGGCGTAATTTGACTTAAAAAAATTAAATTCTGTATTCAGCTTCTTCGCGAAACGATTACATCCAATTCCAGAAAATGAAGCAAAAATAATTGGTATGAAAACTAATCTACTCTAAAAAAAAACGACGGAAAACATAAAATAAAGGAAGAAAAACAAAAGAAAACTAAAAAAAAATGACACTGCTGACTATCCGGACCTGATGCGTAGTGGCGCGAATAGGTTGGATAAACTGCGTATTTATGGGTTCTCAGTTGGGCTATTGTCCACAATATGACTACTTGTAGTTTTAAAGTATCTAGGCCCCGATTCTTGTGCAGAGTCGACTTGAGTTTCCTTGCATCGTGACATCATCGGTCGCGACATCAATCTCACGTCGCGACATCAACTTACTCTATGTAACCTGGATTTGGTCATTCTTGATGCCGTGGCGTGATATCTGGTCATGACATCTTCTCACGTCGGTATGTTTCAATTTGTTCTCTCCACGATGTCGCGGCGTGATGTCTTGCCGCGACCCGGCTGAGTCATCTGCAGGTCTTCATCGCGATGTCGCCGGATCGCCGACCCGATCTCTTGCTGCGACTCATCTTCAAGGAACCGTGAGCTTAAGCGGGTACTGCGGCTCATGTTGTGTGACACCGACATCTTGTGCGACATCTCTTTATGGTTCTGCATCTTTGATCTGGTTGTTCTTGATGTCACGACATCAACTCTTGTCGCGACCTCACATTATGATTCTGCATCTTTGATCTGGTTGTTCTTGATGTCACGACATCAACTCTTGTCGCGACCTCACATTATGAAGCTTGACCTTCTCTTGGCGATTCGGTGTGTGACTTCGATGCAAATTAGCGACATCGACGCCTTCGATCTTCACTTGATTGTTTGAGGTGTGGCATTATCTTGTCGTGACAACAGTTCTTTTTCCTTTAGCTTTCATCTGGCAGGATCTTTGGTAGCCATGACATCAATAATCTGCGTTCGCGACGTCAACTTATTTCTGCGGGGCTTCGGTTGGTTGGGTACGATGCCGGAGCCTCGAGTGTTGTCGCGACATCGTTCTCTTAGTTCTACAGTTACCCTTCCGGTGCTTATCTAGTACTTTGCATTAGTGACGCATCAAATTCCTGCTGATTCTTTTGAAGGTGTCAGGCCTCGAGTGGTATGTCTAACCCAGCTTGCATCGATGAATCGGTAGTTCTTTTCATTTACGCTCACGCCGATCATTGCACTTTTCTTCCCTTAACACTGTATTTTTCTACTTTCTTTCTCTCTTCCTGCTAATAACAATTTGGTGAGTTTCTTCATAATTCTGTATATTAAATATTCAATTTTAACTGAAAATCAAACAGAAAAATGGACTAAAAAGAGATGACTTTTAAGCTCATCAAACTCCCCCAAACTTAAAGTTTTGCTTGTCCTCAAGCAAAGAAAAAGAAAAAATTGTTTGTCCTCAAACAAAATAATTTTTTAAGGACATTTTCTGTGAATTTACATTACCAGTTTCATTCAATTTAAGTACAATGCAAGGTATGCAAATTTTAATACATTTAGCCTTAAAGTCCAGTTCAAGGGTTTGATCTGCTCCACATGTTATGCAAAACTATCATGTTAATTGTTTTACAAACAATATACTCATCCAGGATCTGTTGAATAATGAATTAAATTCCTTTCTCAATTTATATTGAGTCATTTAACTCCCTAAAGTCCTTCACAATTTTGATTGTTCTTCTTCCAAATTCCATAGGCTTGTTTTTCATATTGATCTCCACTAATCTTGAAGTGGAGTCGACCTTCGGATCATCAGGTCTTTTGGGCTTATATTGTGAGGCTTAGGTAATGGGTAGGATGGAAGGAATTTTTAGGTTAGATCACCTGAACATTTTTCTCTTCTCTTCTACCCTTCTTTCTTATAGTTTCTCTAGTAAACTCCCCCAAACTTCATGTTTGGGATATCTCTTTGATTTCTTCGTTTAATTTGTATTCCCCCTGTTTTGCTCTTATAATTTCAGGAATTTCCTTGGTTGCTACCACTAAGGGATAGTGCAATGTTTTAACTTTTAGGCTTTCTACGCTTATACCAGAGACTTTGGGTTAGTAACCCATACCCGAGATGGCATTAGGATTACTAGGTGTTCAAACACCTAAGAACTTAATTGTTCAAGAGTTGGGCCACAAAGATAAAACTTATCCCTAGAAGCCTTAACTCTCTTGCATTTTTCTGCTCTTTGCCTTTTCTTTTCATTCCTTTTGAGTTCCTGAAAATAAGCTCTGAAACATTTCTTTCTTCCTCTTTGAATTCGAGTGTCGTAGGTTCTTTGCGAAGGATTGATGTCTTAAGATGAGTTAGGGTTTCGTTTAGTGACACTTTTAAAAATAGACGTTGGCTGATTGCGGAACTCTTGTATATGCCTCGGCATATGAATAGGGATGGCCGAATGGCTCAAACTATCCAAGAATGCTTTGCATCGTTCTTGTAATTTGTATCACACAAGTTTATTCGATCAATAATCTAACAAATTCTAGAATGCAGTTTATCGGTGTATTCGCTGAGAATCTTGACCCATTTTACATTATGGTAATTCAGTTAATTGATATTCAACGGGTTCCTTGACTTCATTCATACCTGTTTCAAAATATGTTTGTTCCATCGTTGTATTACGCTTCCTCCTGTCTGGACTTATCGAGTTAAATATAGTAATTTTTTTTTACCTTGTTTTTCGATTAAAGCTAGATGCATTTTCCTTGATGCGCAATTTTTTCTCATTTGACCTCACACTCTATTGCTTCATTCAATTTAGATAATGTCCTCTCGGCGAGTTTTATTACGAACTCTTCCTGCTTTGATTTCTAATCGTCCATCTGCTGCTGCATTAATTGTCAATATCAATGTTCAAATGCCTTTCTATCTTGTTGATTTTCATTTGTTGCAGATTGCAGAGTGGTATTGAAAGGTTAGGTAAGGAGAATGTCTATTTGTAACTTTTTTTTTTGGGCCAATTGGCAGAAAAATATCAGGGGATCTAGGTCTAAAGTGTTCAAATGAAATTTAGGAATGAAGTGAACTTCATTTCCCTTCTTTCCTTTCTCTTCTTAGTTTCCTCATTTGTTCTTCAATGACAATCTCATTAGAGATCAACTTTCTTGTTGATTACATCTGTCTCTTGAAATAACTATTGTGTTCTCCATTTCATCCGTGACTTCAAAAATTCCAGAAAGATTGTTGTTAATCAAATCCCTAAATTTTCCGACCATTCTTCTGCACGTAGGATTCGGCTCCCATTGCTTTTGTCTCTACTCTATATTCAGTTGTTTTCTAGCTCCTATATGGGCATAAAAAATTTAGACATCTGCTCCCAAATTTGGTGTCATGCTCTTTATCTCTTTTCTCGGCAATGCCTAGGAGTTGAGCATCTCGATCAAAGCTGCTTGTATAGAAAACTTCATGACTCGGTTGGGTTTGATAAGATCTTGATCTCTTTCCTTCATTCTTTCTTGAACTCTTCTCACTAACTTGACATTTTTGTCTGTTCCTCTTTTTCTATTTGGTTCTTATTCCCACTTTGTTGTTCTACTTCTTTGGATCTCCACCTCATGCTCCCTTTCTTTTAACAATTCTCTTACACTGTTGGTCTCTTGTTGCTTTCAATTCTTTTCATACATCAGCTCTAAATTCTGGTTTAAGTTCCACCATACTCTCTTTCTTATTCTTTTACGCATAATTGAGAGCTTCGAGTGAATTGTGTCCTCTTGTGCTCCTCTTGAGCTTTCTCGAAAAGATGTTGGAAATTTGTTTTGTACGAAAGGGATGGGAAGCGGCGAGGGGATGGAGAAGTCTATTGGGCTGTCTTCATCTTGCCGCTTCATTATACGCAAACATCGTAATCATTGTGGTCGAGTGATGTCAGCTGGGTGCTCTGCTCATGATCGGTGGCCTCTGGGTGCTCCTTTAAGTTCTTGACAGGTTTCACTGTTCTCTACCGGCACTCACTTTTCCTCGATTTCTTGGTCCCTTCTTAACTCTGGCTCCGGAAGGAGGGTGGCTCTTAGGACTTCTTCTTGACTCTGAGCTCTCCCTTCCTCCAGTATGACAAAGAAGCTGTGATTGTTCTTTGGGTGAGAAACTTGAACCTCTTTTGTTTCATGCTGATATCTCATGATAGAGTTCTCGTAGTAACTCCTATATTGATCTTATCCTTTAGTATGGCATACGGTAAATAAACTATATTCTCTCTTGTGCATAAATGTCTTGTTGAGACCAAAACGAGGCCGCGGGAGTAAAACCATACCTTTGGCTTCTTAGTAAGGCTCCCCACTGTTCGAGTTCTTGGCTTTCCTTCTTTACGGTCTAATAGCCCTTCCATCGGTGAGCTTCTCGCGATCTTTCTAGATTCCGGCTTTCAGAATTTTCTTGAATTTGGAGCCGTGGCATGCGTTGTCATGCCATAGGCTTCGTTGATGGCCTTCGCCCATTATGAGACCAGAGACTCCTCTAACAAAAGCAGCTCCATCCTTCCTTCATGTTGGAATAAAACTCTACAGTCTGTATATCACGCCTTTGGTGCGCGCGAGACTCTCCCATCCTCTCTGTTCTATCATCCTCTCTTGAGAAAGAGTCACGGGGTTTTGAATCCTACTCTCTGTAACAAAACTCTTGTTAAGCGTATTACTTCTTCCAGAATAAGCTTCATCGGAGGGCGAAATCTTCTACTTCTTCTTCTCTCCTTTTTTCCCTTTTCGCTGCCTTTCTTGAGAAGTCTGGGCCGGGTGCTTAGTGGCGTCTCTCACATGTTCTTCGAAGGCGATCTCATCTGTGTTCTCCTTGATAGGTTTCTTCTTTCTTCCCCCGGTTATTCGTGTTCCCTCATTATCTATTGAGGTTAGGAGACGATTATTAGAATTTCGACCATTGAGTAAGAGAAAAGCTTTTCACGTGATGGTTGGAGCTATTGCGGGTTTGGAGGTTGAGATTGAAAGGGGGAAGGCAAGGCGAATGGTTATGTGGGTTGGAGTGGATGAAGCCGTATCGCGGTTGCAATTCGTCAATGTTTTGCGTGGCCCAGTCGTAAACTGTTTATGACTTGTGTGACTTCAATTCCGCCTCCTTCATTGAGATCATTAAATTTAGGGGCTTTGGAATGAGTAGTTGGCATGTGTCGCATTTTATGTCGCGACATACCCGGGATGTCGCGGGCGTATACAAGTTTGAGGAATTGTTGATGTGGCGAAATTCCTTCTCAAATTTGAAACTTAATTCACCTGGCCGCGACATCACAAAGGGTGTTTCACACATGAATCTCCTTTCCTTACTACTCCACTAATCGTTTCTACTAAACTCAATAATGCATATCAATGTTATGTATGGACATTAGCTTTGGTCAAGTTGCGACATAACCCTTTCATAGGACCAAAGCCTTTAATTCAATGATTTCAAAAACTTGGAATTTTGTTCTTGTTTCTAACACATTTAGACATCTATCCAGGTATATTTCAGGCAACGATTTAACAATTAGTTCAATCATAACTGCAGGATTTGGTTAAAGAGAAGGTTAGCCCCCTTTTCTCATGTTGCGAATTCTTCGCAAGTTACTCGGGAATCATTCCTATAATTGCACCGCTATTCATGCCTTTGAACCCTGCGTATGATCACCGCACAATCCGTAAGATTCTAGTTAAAATACAATCAATTTCTAATAAAAATTAAATCTATCCTTCTAGAAAACATGTTCGACTTTAATTCATCAAAGAACTAAAAGAAAAGAAAAAAAAATTCAAAATTAAATCAAGCATTGAAACTCTCCTGATCGCTCCCATTAGTCAAGCCATGGAGTCCTACCGACTTGTCAGTTCAGGGTACTTCTTCTTTTTTTTCCTTAAGAACCGCTTGAGTTCCTTCAACTTCCTCCTCCCTCGTTGAGATAATGCTTTAACCTCATTCACTGACCTCACCCTTCACCGCAGCGCCTGTCACCGCTCCAAATGTAAGATTTGGCTACACTCAAAAGGGCCCGCTCCAGAATTGGATTTAAATTTCCTCGAAATAATTTCCCCGCCTAGCTAAACAATGTAACCTGCTCCCTGCTCGAACTCTTTCAAGATTCTCCGATCATGCCATTTCTTTGTTTTATCTTCAGATATTCGAAAGCATCATTTTACAAGCTTCATTTCTCGCTTCTTCCCAATTCGCATACTTGAGCAATTTCTTCCTTTCGTTAAAATTTTAAAATCGAAGTTTAACTTCGATGGCCCATTGCCTTGTATTTTAATTCAAGAGGTAGATGACATGGTTTGCCAAAAAACAACTCGTATGGGGACATTCCAATGGAGTTTTAGCAAACCCAGCCCAAAAGTCGCATCATCAAGTTCTCGAAGACCAACTCTTCCCGCTGAGTCTGCGCCTTTCAAGTATTCTTCGATCTCCCTGGTTGAAATTTCTCATTGTCCATCAACTGGGGGATGATAAGCTAAACTCATTATATGCTTGATCCCATATCTCGTTTCATGAGTTTTATGAAATATTTTGACCAAGAAATGGGTCCCTATCACTAATAAATGGTTCTGTGGGTTCCAAACCTCGCCTGTAAATATTCTTTTCGTAAGAAAACTCACAACCTGTTAGCATCATTCCTGACAAGAAATCCTAAAGCTTCCCACCCATTTGGAGACATAATCTACGCTAGCAAGATATAAATGTTTCCAAATGATGGTGGGAAGGGTCCTATAAAATCTATTCCCTAAACATCAAAATTTGTATCACCATAATACCTTTAGGGGGGCATTTCTCATCTCTCAATATTTCCAACTGCATCGATCACACAATTCTCAATGATTCCGTGACAATCTCCAAGATAAGTAATAATAAACCCCGATTGGAGTATCTTGTGACGCTCTTTCTCCCTAAAAGTGTCCCCCCATATGGTGATGCATGGCATCTTACGAAATGTCGCTTGCTCACCTTCCGCACACATCTTCTTATTATCATGTCAAGACTCTCTCAGACAATAATGGTCAACCTAAATATAATATCCGCTATCTACTCCGAAGCTCTAGAATGACCTACATTCATCTACGTCGATAATTTCACACACGCATACCTGAAGTCTAAGGAAAACCTTAAATTAATTGCTCATCTCGGGAAGTTCTCTGCTAATCGCATATCGCCTTTCTTCATCGTTTCTTTCTACTGACGTGGTTTGCCATCACATTGTCACAAATTTCTCTTTTATCCTTTATTTCCAAATCAAACTCTTTGCAACAAAGAAGACTCCATCTTATCAATCTCGTCAGTTTCCTTTTCGACATCAAGTATTTGATCACGTGAGATGATCTCGTGGTGGGAATTATCACATGGGATCCCAAAATGTATCGCTTAAATTTTTCACAAGCAAATACCACAGCCAAGATCTCCTTTTCGCTTGTTGAGTAATTGGCCATTGAAGGTCTTACTTAGTATAGTATATGACCAATACTTTCTCCTTTCTTTCGTTTCAACACATCCCATCGCAAAAATCACTCATCACACATTATTTCAAATCCTCGATTCCATTGGCTATGGCAAAATGCATTATAGTGCCTCGTACTAATCCGATCTTGATTTCATCGAAAGCATCCTTATGTGAATCATCAAAATTGAACCTTGCATCCTTTTCCAAGAATCGTATAAATGGGTTCCGCTATTTTTGAAAAGTCTTGATAAATCTTCCCGAAAATCCAAAGACGCCCCAAGAAACTTTACCCTTTTATCGTGATAGGTGGTAAGAGTCTTGATAATGGATACCTTGACCGGTCAACTTCTAGTCCAAAGAGGGGTCGAAATTTTATGCCCAAGAACAATACCTTCTCTACCATAAATGGCATTTTTCCTCCCAATTCAAGCAATGCTTGTCTCGCATCTTTAAGTACTGCTTCCAGATTGCTTAGACATTGATCAAAGCCGATCCATACATGCGAAAAATCATCCATGAAAATCTCCATCACTTCTTCAACCAAACTGAAAATAGACATCATGCACCTCTGAATGTAGTCAAGTATTACATAACCCAAATGGCATCCTTCTCAGCGCAAAGGTACCATAAGGGCATGTGAACGTGGTCTTCGATCCTCTCGTGCAATAGCAACTGACAAAATTCCCCAGTACCCATCCGTAAAACAAAAGTGAGGGTGTCCTCGCTAACTCATCCAACATCCGATCAATGAAAGGCAAAGGGAAATGATCTTTTCGTCAATAATTCAACTCTCGTAATCATTACATACCTCCATCCCGCCACCGCTTCATTGAATCAATTCATTTTTCATTTCGATCACAAGAAACCTCCTTTCTTAGGAACCACATGACTGGGCTCACCTAAGGACTATCTCGAATAGCATGTGATAAAACCAAAAGATTCAACAATTTGAGTAATTCTTTCGACTACTCTTCATCACTGGATTCGCCTTTCTCCGATGTTCTACAGATGGCTTCAAGCCCTTCAAGCAGAATCTTATGCATGCAACCTGCTGACTAATACCTCTTCAATTTCAATGGACCAAGCTAAAGATTCCTTATGCTTCCAATATTTTCAGCAATCTTGCTCCTCAAAGATCACCGAGTCCCCACGGGGGTTAATCACCGGTTTTTCGGGTAAATTCTGGCATGCATACTTTAAATGACATGGCAACTCTTCAAAACTAGCCCTTCAGACCGGGTTCTTATTGATTTTCTCTCTTTTCACTATTTTCCCATTATCTTTTCGTTGTGCTTCAAGTTCAACATAGCTTCTATAGAATGAAATCATTGTATAAATTCGTAATAAGCATCTTCAAAAGATAATTTTAATTCATCTCTTTTTCATTGATAAAAACTGGAGCGTTACAATCATTTATAACATCGTAGTTGAAGTAGAGAGACAAAATCACCGCATTGCAACTCTCCTTGTCCCTATCTATACGTCATACTTTGATCAAGTTAAATGTGAAGTAGCCTTCTTCTCCAACCCTCAAGACAAGAACTCCTTTCTGCATGTCAATCGTATACCCAAGAGGGGCCAGAATGGTCTCCTAATAGTAGGGTACTCGTGGAATCTTCTTCCATGTCCGTAATGATGAAGTCTACTGGAATAATAAACTTCCTTACAGCCGACCAACACATCTTCAATGACCCTCTGTTTCACCATCGATCCGTCCTCACTATCAGTAACAACCAGGGGAGTAAGCCCCAAACTTAATTTCTTGGCAATGTAGAGAGGCATCGGGATTGATACTAGCTCCCGAGTCACGTGAGCTTCCTCGAATTCCAGCCTCCAACAATACAAGGAATTGTGAAACTTCCGGGTCTTTTCATCTTTACCCGTAATTTCTTCCTCGACACGTGATCGCAAGTGAAGTAAAGTGAGATTCATCATTCCTTCTTCTAATTATTTTTCTTTTCTTGCTCGCGATGTCCTTTAGAAATTTTGCATAAAGTGGCATCTGTGTCACCACTTCAGTAAAAGGCATACCGATCTCTAGCTCGGAAAATTCCTCAAGAACCTCAAACCCGCTCCTCCATCTGACAAGCAGCTTCCTCAGTAAAAATGACCGCAGTGCCTGATCCTTGGATGTTCTTCCTTTCTAATTCTTCTTTATCATTCTCCATCGTCTCTTCCCATCCCGGGCATTGCTACTTCCTTGTTGTCATCATCTTTCTTTCCTCTCTTTCTAACTCCTTCCCACTCCTAAGCCGCACACGCATGCGCCTTGGTTCTTCCTCAGACTCACTGGGAAGGCATCTTTCCTCCTGCTTCTGTGTGGTTGTACAAATTCGCTCCTACTTCAGAGCCCCAGGTTCTTCGTGACGCATTGGTAGTTGTTCCTCAAAATTTTAGAATTGGTGCAAATTTCGCTTCCACTCCCTCCAAATTTTCTGCTCACGAGGTTCAACAGCCTTTTATCGGTCTCCCCATAAACCCGCAAGACTGCTCTCGAAAGCCAGCCCTCCTCCGCCCCGGTATCTGGCCCCCGTGCTCATTTCCCCGTCTCATGGTCGCTGAACCTAGGTGGTCGGGGCCGATACCCCTTGATGAGGTTCATTCCCGCCTCGTCTCAGAAGCCCCTCCACCATACGAGAAGTTCTCATGGTTCCCGAAAGGCCGGGTGATAATGGGCCGGAAGGTTCAGGGATTGGGTTTAAAATGATAAAGCCTCGGGCTCACCCACATAATCGACCTCTCGCAAATTTCATAGAATCTCTTCGCCTACCCTCTCAAGACTTCCCACATTAACTCCTTCGATTTCAGCTCTATTTCATGAAAGGCAGGTGTCTTTCTTCATTGTCTAACCTGTGGCATAATGGCATCCAAATTTATTCCACAATGCTTCTTCATCTTGCTCACCTCCATGATTCCTTTCCCTCCGCTGCTTTCAAAGCTCGTATGAGTTTTCATGTTACATCTGCCGATCTTTCCAATCGCCCCTTTCACTCTTCAAGACTTTTTCTTTCAATGCTCCATGCCATGAAGTATCAATGATCCCTTTTGATATATCATTCATGGCATGATATACAATGTCCATTTGAGTCTTCGGGACGTCCCATGCATCGACATCTTCTCAAAGAACCGCTTGAATCTTTCCTAGTTACATATGTGCTTTCATCTTCCCTCTCGCTGAACACAATGATTTCTCTCCTTCTTTCGTGGTTGTAATGTGGTGAATCTGATCAAGTAGTGGCTTCAAACTTAACCCTCCGGGCATCAACAGAACTAAGGTAATGATTCATACCAGCCGTCAGATTCTTAAGGAGAATGGGAATAGTGCAGCTTATGACTTCCCGGGTCTCACCCCATTCAAATTTTAATAAGATACCATCCCGGGAGAATCTTCCCAGTGTTCGCTTTGATCTTCATGGGATGACCAAGAACTCGATGCCGCCGACCATCAGAATTCGCAGGCCGGCTCAATTCAAATTATTAGCATCAACTCCAAGTAGTCGGGCTCCGATCACGAAAGTATTCTTCGTATAATCGGGTCTCCGTAAATCCTCCATCAGACGCAGACTGGAGGCCTTCTAGCTCCTTCCTCGTATGTATTTCAACCGATCCCGCTTCCATGGTTGAGTTTTTCTCGCCTCTTGGTCTTCCCAAACTTCGAGGCACCCTTTCATTTCTCAGTGGTCAATTGAATCAGACTCTGTTTGTTTCCTATGCATCAAAGCTTTTTTCTCTCGGAAGCAAAACACACTTCCATTAATAGGATTAGTCAAATTAATAATCATTTTCAATATGGTTTGTTAAAGGTCAAGGGCTAGAAATAGCCACCGTCAAAAAGCTATTTCGTCCTTTAAAATGTCCAAATTAGTATTTCCTTCTTTCATCCAATATTGATTTGCAAATAAATTCTTTCGATCTTAATCTGCCAAAGTATAAAACTTGTCGACAAATCAAAGCATGTACAAATTTATGACACTATCACCAAAGGATCATTGCTTAACCCTGCTAACCTCCTCGCTTAAAACTCATTGACATTATAATACGAAACAAAAACTTTAATGAGTCATTTTCAAGTTCCTAGCTTTGATTTACATTATTCCGCAAGTGCACAGTCAACTAGTAATAAATGGATTTAAGCCCCAGGTCGATCCCATGTGAGATTCAGAATTTAAATCAACTACCCTTACTACTCAAGCTCCATACTATTCGGGACCATAAAATGATATGGAATTCAGATTATGCGCCGAAAATTAAATGAACATAAGAAAATAACCTGCATGAAAATACAACTTGAAATATAAAGAATAAAGAATAAGTGATAGTTAGAAAATGATCATCAATTGAATAGTAATCGTTTAGAGAACACATTAAGATCAATGCTATTGTGAAGAATCAATTCCTGCTGTAACTTGTAAATTTTTCTGTGAATTTTCAGTTTTTCGAATCTGTCCAAGGCTAAAGTAGATCAGCTGGATCTCTCCAAACTTCACCTTTCATTACCTAATTTCACCTCATTCTAATACTGTGGAATTAGATAACTACTTTTAACAAGGACATCCCTAACCTCCATTTTTCTTTGCAATACTTCATACCCATTTTGGATCAAACCTTAGCTCCTAAGTTATCTATTAAGGATATACAATTTCTGTGTCGTTTTCCTCGAAATTAGAATAGATCACCCATCTCGATTAGATCTCACTAACACTCTGAATGGCATCACTATCCGACCAGGTGAACTCTTGTTTGTTTAAAAATGGATAACTCAGCTCGACTCTGGCCTTTACTCTGCCAGAAGAGGATTTATCCAAGAAAACTCACAAAGCACAACCACTGGGTACTACAGTTAATACACCTTTAAAGAGATGTCTATACTCTCCAGGAATGCCTCCTTTCTCTGTGTCACCAGAGGACCTCCTTGAAATCAACAATGAAACAAATCTTAGACGGGGCATAAGCAGAAACTCGATATTCAGATCGTAAAACTTTAAACCCAAACTCAGAAATAAATTCATAAAACTGAAATTTGCGATTTGTCGGAAATAACAATCGAAAGATAAGTTCGAAGCAATAGCATTCATAATGGAAGCCGGGTTCCTCGACATCGACCACGCCGCAAAAGATTCCTCCGATCAAGTAATAACCGGTGATTTCGAAACCGGATAACCGAATCTGCAGTACCTATCCGAACTTCAACTTCAGCAAAGAATTTGAAAGCAAAAATTAAATTCAGATTCAAATTTTCTTCATAAACGACATCCAATTTTAAATAAAAAATAATTGGTAAGGAAAACTAATCTACCTAAAAACGACTAAACATAAAATAAAGGAAGAAACAAAGAAAAACTAAAATGAGCATGCCTATCCGCACTTCGCCCGTGGCCGCCAAGCTACTCGAATGAAGCCGATAGCCAGATTTATGTGGTTCCTTAATCGGGGCCCTAATCCCAACAATGTAGACCGGCCGTGGATTTTAGCATCTTGTGCCCAAGTTATCGCGGTAAGTCGCTGACTTCGGGGCTTCTTTGTCGCGGACATCATCGAGGTCGCGATATCAATCTCACGTCGCGACATCAACTTACTCTATGTGACTCATTTGGTCATTCTCGATGTCGTGACGCCACATCCGCCGACATCTTCACGCCTTGGTATGTTTCACTATTCTTCCCGATGTCGCGACGCCGATGTCTTGTCGCGTGACTTCCAAACTTTCTGTCATCCAGCCTTCTATCCCGACGCCTTCTGGATGTCGCGACTTCAATCTCTCACGCTACATCATCTTAAGGAACCATGAGCTTAAACCTGTCGCTATGTCGTCGCGACACCAACATCTCACGCAAGATCTCTTTGCGGCTCCGCGTGATCTTTGATCTGGTTATACTCTGGATGCCACCACATCAACCTTTGTCGCGACCTCACATTATGATTCCGTGATCTGATCCGTTGTTCTTGATGTCACGATATCAACTGTCGCGAATCTCACATTGGCGAAGCTTCAACTTCATCGAAGCGGCTCTGTCGCCACTTCGATCTCAAGTCGCGACACGCCCATGGCTTGCGCCTCACTGGATTGTGCCTCTCGAGGCTCGGACTTCACCTCTCACGTGACAAGCAGCTCTTTTTCCTTAGCTCATCTCACATCCCTCGATGTCGCGACATCAACTTGTTACAAGATCAACTTATTTCTCCGCTTTCTGGTTGGTCCCTGATGCTCGACCTCGTAATGTTGTCGCTACATCGCTCTCTTAGTTCCCGTTACCCTTCACCGCTTATTCAGTACTGTCAGACTGCATCAATTCCTTCAATTCTTTTTCGCAATACGACTCACTGACTAACAACCCCAAAACCTGCATCAATGAATCAGTTTCTTTCAGTTTCTCGTCGCCATTCACCAGATTCTTCTTCCACTTCTATTACTGTATTTTCTACTTTCTTTCTCTCTTCCCGCTAATAACACCAGAGTTTCTTCATAATTGTATATTAAATATCTAATTTAACTCAACAACAAAATGGACTAAAAAGAGAAGGACTTTTGAGCTCATCAATTGTATAATTCAGCATAAGTACTTTCCTAAAGGCGAAGGTACCAAAAGGGCAAGTGGAATGCAGTTTTTCAATCTTCCAGTTTATCTCACTTTGATCACTCAGGCACCCCATCAAGAAACACAAAATTCATGCCCCGCAACTCTCTCTAGCATTTGATCACAAATTAAGAGGGAAATGGTCTTCCTGTACCCCCATTAAGCTTCCTTATAATCTATGCACACCCTCCATCCCGAAGTGACACCAGTGGGAATGAGTTCATTATTTTCACTGGCAACCACCGTGACTTTAATTTCTTAGAACTAATTGCTGGACTAACCCACTTGCTATCCGCAATAAAGGTAGATAACCCCTACATCCAAAAGCTTTAAAACTTCCTTTTCACCACCTCTCTACCATTTGGGTTTAATCGTCTCATGGTCGCCTAGAAGGTTTAACATCCTCTTCTAAGTGAATTTCATAAAGTGCATCAAGTGATTAATTCCCATATCCTGCACTGTCCAAACTAAAGCAAATTCCTTGCCAAATATTTCCAAAAGTCGTAGTTTCGATTTTGCCCATGAGGAAGATATGATTACTAAAAGTGTCCTCTCCTCTAAAAATGCATATTTATGATGTGTTGGTAGGGTTTTGAATAGTCTGCTTAGTGGCCTCTCCTCGTAAGGCAATGCCTTGTCCTCATTCGTGGCAATGGTTCAAATTTAGGTGCCCACCCATTAACTCCAATTATATCATTATGTTTAACGATAGATGAACTCGACCAATGTGGTCACTTCTCATCCCAACTCTAAATGAATTAAACATGGCCTTAAGAGATCATCATAGAGACATTATCCAGTATTTTGTACCACTTTAATCAACCATGTTAATTTCCTCTACCAATATCTTCTTCATCCCCATTCCTTTCTGTGCAAGCATTGAAAATATTCAGATTAATGAATACTGTTTCCAAACGAAAGTGTCATTAGGCCTCCTACAATGTATGATGGCATTAGCAAGCCAAGAATGGTCGACCAAGAATTACTGAATCGAGTTCCTGTTCACCAATGTCGGTGTCAAGCACCACAAAATCGACCGAACTGTAATTTATCCACTGACCAAGACATCCTTCACTATTCCCTGTAGAATTTTGCATAATTACTACTTCAAATTAATCAAGGGCAGATATCATTTAATTTAATTCTCCTAAACCCTAGGTCCACGATACCGAATAAGGCAAAGAAATTTCACCGCTTCCTAAGTCCACTAAAGCATGCCCCAACTTTGAATCTCCAACTACTATAAATAGTGTGGACTTCGGGTCTTTGCATTGATAAGCTGTTCTAATTAGGGAAGCAGATTGTTCAAATACCAAGAATGCCTCCTTGTTGATACCTAGCTCATTAATTTATATAAATCCTTCAAATTCCTGGGTATATGACGATCTATTAATACATCTAACAAGGAATGTTCAGCTTTGACTTTGTTTCATCACTCATAAGTAACCGGGAATGGTTATTCACTTTGGTGCTCTAATCTATAAAATGGATCGGGGAGGGATATGGTGACTGCTTCTCCTCCTCGTGATCATCACCCTTCAGACTAGTGGACACGAGGTGTCTAATTCTTCATCCTCCCTAGCCAATTCACTGCTTAATTCTGTGATGGTTCCTATTGAATAGCTTTGTCAACTACCTTACCACTTCAAGGGTAGCATGTACTTTACAAAGGCTCAAAGGTACCCTCACTTGAACCTAAACTTCCACCGCTGAATTCTTTGCGGGCTCTCGATGGGTCATTTTGAAGTTTCTCTTGCTGAAGGTTACCTATAGGACGGAGGTTAACTTTAGTTATCCTCGGGGATCTCACATCATTCAGAGCAATGAGTTCCTGTTTGTGGATTGTCAGGGTTTGTACAAACTGCAACTATATCTTCCGACTTTCATGTGAGGCCGGGTAAGGCCGTGAGCTTTGATTCCCTTGGTTCTACGGATGATGACCTTGATTAGAGTTTCCCCGAAATCTCCTGGGGTCTCTGACTCGAAATGGAGAATGAAATTTGAAAAACCTTGGTTTGATAGAGCGAGGGCCTTAATGCTTTCTTGGGCATTATGTGGTCCTCCTCATTTCTCCAAACAAATAATTAGATGTTTACTCCTCTTGACCAGGTTAAAAGTTCTTAGAAGGAGTTGAAAGGGCCTCTTGTAGTTATATGTCGTTTGTTCAATTTGGAATGGCTCCCTTTAACTTGAGGAAGATTCGCGCTTAATGGTCGAGCGTGGTGGATCATCGCATATAATGCATGGCTCCTCTACTCAGGTCCATTTGGTACCGAGGTAGTCGAGGCACACCGTTACCTCATTCACTTTTCATCTCTACGGCCTCTAATTTCCTTGTTAAATCGGGCAATTTTGGCTTGCAACTCATCATTCTCTTTAGGTGGTGGATTCCGCCACTGTAGCTGGATGTGTGCTGTAGCAATTTAATAGCAGTCTAAAGAGGTGCCAGTCTCCCAAGTTCGAAAGCATTCTCATATAGTGTCAGTCGAATCATTCTCCCTAGCACTCTTCTTTTCATAAAATTCTCCACACATCATTGATGTATTGTTTATTACTTAAAGACAATCCTTGATGGAAGTGATGTACAAATTTGTCCAACATCTAACCCATGATGAGGATAGTATGGAGGGAGATCCTTATATCTTTCCCATACCACGCGGCTGGTTCACCTGGCTTTTCGTAAAAGTTCCGAATTGCTCGCATTTAGGCATCAGACAGGCAGGAGGAAAACTTATCAGGAATTCATTCCGCATGTTTTCCCCATGTAAAGATCGAATTAGGGTGCAAGGGAATGGAACCGCATTTTGGCTTTCTCCTTAAAGAAAAAGGAATAAGACCAAATGTATTATGTGGAGAGGTGAACTATGGGAGAGGAATGCACGTGCAGACATCCTCAAAGTCCTCGAATGAGTATGGCTCCCGATTCAAACCCGTATACAGTAGGAGACTGATCACGCTCCGACCCCATCAGAATTGATCGGGTTTCATCGAAGGCGATCACAAGAATTGGTCAGGGTCCTTCGAGGTCAGAGGAATCTCTCGAAGGGTTCTTTCTACATTGGGCAAAGGAGCAGGGGGAACTCTATACTGATTTTGCTGAAGATTACCATTTCCACCTCCTAGCACTGGGTTTGGCCTGGGAGGTTTAGCATTGCCCCCATGTCAGGAGGCTCATAGAGTCCCTCACGATTCTTGTGATTATCCATTCGAGGTAAATGTTATCTTGAGACACATTTATGAATGGATTTCTCAGTGGTTCTTGTGGGATACAGCTTCGAATTAGCTCTGTTTCTCACAGAGCCCAAATTGGGATACGCACTACACTTAATTCATTCAAGAAACAACTCAACAGATTTCTAACTAAAACAAAACAAATAAAAGATAAACGGAGATTCAAGACTGATTTGCAATGCAATTCAGTAAATTACCCCACTCTCCTTCGCATCAATTCGGTTAGTTCGCCACTCCCTAAGAACGGCGCCAAAATGCCTGGTCCCGATTAGTATGCCTAATTCTATTCCTCAAGCCGAGAATTAAGTGGTCAGTTTCAAAGATTGTAATAATGGTGGGAATCCACAGTCATCTCCATGTGGAGGGTCCGATTACCACTAATGGTAGAGCTTATTCTCCACTAAAAAAGTATGACTTAAAACTTAAATTGTAAATGTTGTGTTGGTAGGACTAATGGTTGATTGGTTTGAATGTTTAAATGGAAAGACAAATGCTGATTTTTTTGTATTCTCACTTCCGACGTGTAAGTCCCACTCTTATTTTATAAACTCATCTAGGAAACCATTGATAAATGGTCTTTGATGAGTGGATTTATCTTAAGTGCTCTTCGAAAATAAAGATGATCGAACAATACTAAACACTTGTTCTCAATTAATACGCACTTTAGCTTTGCATTCATGACAAGCCACACAACGCTGCACCGAGGGTATCTCAACACGTTGTCAAGAATATGCCCAACTAAGGATTTACAACTTTCTCTCGCGACAAGTGATTAATATCACACAATCCATTGAAGATCAAAGAGGAATCGAGGGACTCTTACCTCGACGGTGGAAGCTCGTGATCCCAAAGAAATGTGGTTTAGAACTCATAAAATTATATGAATTAAAGTCGAGGAACAATTAATCATAAAAATGCCACCTTGAAGAAATCCAACTAACTTGTAAAACCGAGGATTTAAGAATATGGAATGCTGGAAGATTTAAAACAGAATTTAATATTTATAGTCGAAAGATTACAAACTCTTGAATCCAAAACTTCTAAAAGGATGGAAATCTGAAATCTGGATCTACAAGGTACCACTCAAAAAATGGAGAAAAACTCTTATTCTATCAAAACCTAAACCCTAGAAGTCCCGAACCCCTATTACTTGTGTCCTCCTCCTTTTATAGCCACCTCCAATGTGATTTTCCCATTTTGGTTCAAGCACCTAGCACCCTCGGCTCATGACGATCGAATTTCGACAAATCCCGTAGTTCCATGTGGCTGTACCTAAGAGAACTTTAAGTTGTACTGCACAATTTCACTATCGTTGATTTTCGTGCTGAAGTTGTACCTGTGAGAACTTTGCTGTACCTGTGACAAAATGTCCACCGCACGCCACTTTCAGTTGAAGTTGTACCCCAGAGAACTTTTAAGTCAGACTTATGGCAACATGTTTACTCGCCAATTTTCCACAAGTCAGACTCTAGTAACTTGCTGCACCAGATGATGTCCACGGTGTTTTCCTCGCTTTGTCGGAGTTCCGAGATCTCTTCACAATTGCCTCACCCACATCCACATTGCTTCATATTGGCTTCCAAACATCCTCACTTACGTTTTAAAACTCGAAAGACTCCACAAGCCCAAAACATGTAAGAAATTAGAAGTAATTGCTCTTTGCCAAATGTGGGTAAATTCAGATTCGACAAGCTTCAATTCTATTATAATTATCACTCAAATGCCAGATTCATCGCATGTATTATTGTCTCAGATAGGTCAATTTCGCCTTGTATACTGAGGCAACTCTAATCATTCTTTTGTGATTAATATATACCTGCTGTTTGCTCATAAAAATAAAAAATAAAAAATAAAAAGTATTACAAAAGATAATACCAAATTTTATTGAATTGTGCATGCATGAACGAGAAATTTATATGCATAAGCTTATCATGTACTCTTAATTTGAATGATATGATTTTCTTATCACCAAGAGTTGGAAATAGATATCATCACGGAGGAGTTTTGAAATAAAATGAAAAAGAGAAATATTGTAAAAACTAGAATTATGTAAGGGCACCGGTGTTAACTGTAATTATTAGCCACGTCGAAGGAGATAATTATAATTAATATATATAGCTTATTTTCTCAAATTTTCACTTTTTAAGTGTTTTTAAGGGAAAATATGCATTGGGTTATTAATTTGAAAATAATTATATATACATTAGAATTGGATTTATATGATTCACAGTTCATACTACTCCCTAAAAAAATAATTATAGATTCATAACTAATCAATATACTATTATAATTAGTTAATATACTATGCTAGTTATCACTGGTGGAGTCAATATATGCTTAGGGGGTAGCATTTGCCCCTGATTTTTTTCCTATTGCAATCAAACCAACTCCTATACCATGCCCCCCTCAAATTTACAATTGTTAGGGTATTGGATTAAAACTTCTAATTGTTGATTTTTGCAAAAAAATTTACTTAGACTTTGTTTTGAATTTGAAAAGTGTTAAGAAAAGAAAAATATTAATAAGAACAATGATTTTCTTATATTTGATCTAACTATAAAAAATATAAAAGAAATAAAATGAGTTTGAATAAACATATAGAGTTAAAATTTTAAATTTAAACCTATTTTTATTTTTCTCTAAATATTATTTTCTTCAATTTTTTTCTCTATTTTCATCTATATTTTATTTTCTTAACAAGACTCCATTTGGAACCGAGAAATTTATAGGAAAATAAAAAAAAAAATTAAGGAAATTGATTTTCTTATATTTGGTTTTAGGAAAATATAAAAAAAGAAAAAAATATAATCAAAATTTTACATATTTTAAAATTTATTAGGCTTTATATAATAGAGAGAAACAAATCAAATGAGTTTGAATAAACATATAGAATTAATTTGCTAAGTTTAAACTTATTTTTTTTCTTTATTTTCTTTTCATAGTACTTTCTTGGAATAAAACTAGAGCCTTGAAATTTCTATTTCGATTTTGTTGTTGAAACTTTTTGAGTAGTTTTTAGGGAAAACAGAGAGAACACCATTTTGTATTCCTTCTCAAAACTTTACTGTTTCGAATTTATTATTTTGTATTTTTTATGCTGCTTAACAAAAAAGTAAGAAAAGAATCAAAACATATTTTTCTTTGCTCATCTTGCTTTTAAAGTAACTTAAAATAATTTTCTAAAACCGCTAATAAGCCACCTTTAAAAGCTTTGTCCCTCGACTTTAATCGTGAAATGCACTACTGGGGCTATAATAATATATCGATTGACGAGTACTATTTTTTATGACGAATTCTAATCATATAAATCCAATTATTTGTAATATATGCATTAATATTATCCAATTATTTGCAATATATGCATTAATATTTTTAAATTGATAGTATGGTACATACTTTTCCTTTTTTAATTATAAACCAAATTAAGAAACCCTAACCCACACACCCGAATACTGGCTAGCCGCCGAGCCAAAGGACGAGCCAGGCCCTTGGCTCAGAAAGTTTATTGAAAAGGATATTTACCTGATCTCCATCATTTGATGAACCCTTCCCCAAACAAAAAAAAAGCGGGGTTCTGTTTTCCCCACTATCGAGAAGCGACCAACCCCGATTCTTCACGGATTTTCGAATCTAGTTGCTCGTGACCTGAACTCTTTTTACTAACCCCAAACTCACTTAACAAGCCGTTTCATTTTTGTTTTCCTGGGATGGATTTATCGGAAGAGGGATTGGAACTGAAGGAAATTCAGAGGCTGGAAGGCCACACCGATAGGGTTTGGAGTCTGGCCTGGAACCCCACCAGCTCTTTGCTGGCTTCTTGTAGCGGCGACAAGACCGTCCGAATCTGGCAACGTTCTTCCTCTACTTCTTCTTGGCACTGCAAGGTTTCTTCTAAATTTCCTTTTAGAAATGTTTTGGTCAATCGGTTTTACTTCTGACAATAAACGGCACAGTATGTAATAAGTTTTTGAATTTTCAGCAACCAATTGGATCAATGTTTGTACGTGTGTGTACAGTTGTTTTTTTCCTTTCCTTTTCTTCTTTTTCTTCTTCTAACTATTACTATTATTATTTGTTTCTGTCTGAATTTGATCCTATTATGTCCTGGGATTTCAATTATCAAATGATTGGTATCCAGAGTGGATGTGAGTTATTATTATTATTTGACTCACGATGATCTGGATGCTATTACGCAGGCAGTTTTGGAGGAAACTCACACTAGGACAGTTAGATCTTGTGCTTGGTCACCGTCGGGGAAATTATTGGCCACAGCGAGTTTTGATGCTACTACTGCAATTTGGGAACTTATTGGTGATGATTTTGAATGTGTATCCACCCTAGAGGTACTTCTATTAACGTCATATTGGCTTTGATTTTGCGAGTAACTGTACAACTTACATCAGTCAGTAAGTCTTCAGTCTGATACCTCCAGTCTGCTAATTCAATTGAGTAATATTTGTCATGAGGCATTTACTTTCTTATGTTAAGAGCGTCTCTCATTGTGGCATCTGAGGAGGAACCCTTGACTTCTTTTTGAACTCTCTTGGTTTATGTTTAGTTGAATATTCACGTGGAATTTATGGGCTTTTAATGCACAGGGTCACGAAAATGAAGTCAAAAGCGTTTCTTG
Organism: Tetrastigma voinierianum; assembly: GCA_016808115.1. Classification (NCBI taxonomy): domain Eukaryota; kingdom Viridiplantae; phylum Streptophyta; class Magnoliopsida; order Vitales; family Vitaceae; genus Tetrastigma; species Tetrastigma voinierianum. The sequence goes on from JAEQBH010001768.1 coordinate 417,312, forward strand.
GAATGCATCCGGATCTCTGCTTGCAACCTGTAGAGACAAATCTGTTTGATTTGGGGAAGGCTGCCTGGGAATGAGTTTGAGTGTGTTTCAGTGTTGCAAGGACATACTCAGGATGTTAAATGGTTCAGTGGCATCCCCACATGGATGTGTTGTTCCTTGCAGCTATGATAATAGTGTTATAAAAGTAAAATACAATTTTGTATATCATTTATGTTTTTCATCTTTCTAGTCACAAGCTATAGAATTAATTGCTTTCTTTTTAAATCAGGCAATACCGACACCAGGGATTGATAAATGATAATCGAGGTGTTTGTCTCTATATTCACAGATTTGGGCAGAGATGGTGACAGTGATGATTGGCATTGTGTCTAAACTCTAGGTGAATCCACAAGTACTAAACCTACCAAATCTCTCCTCTCTCTCTATCGCTTCCCATTCATTTAGAAATTATATATAGTCATGTTTCTTCTTGTTTTTGTTTGTTGTTAGATATGCTACTTTGGTTAACTGTTATTAATATATGTACTGATGCAATTAATCACTTTTATTTCCATCCTTTTCATAGGCAAGAAAATTTCACTAAAGGGAGTTGCCAAAATAGTGATCTAATAATACAAGAAGAACTACGAACCTATACACCCATTGAAAAACAAAGGAGCCGATAAAGGGGACCAAAAAAACACCCCCAGCCTTAAGAAGGACCAAACCAGTTAACTTGAGATGAAGGATGAACATTTATAGGCAACTTTGTCTACGACCAATGAGAAGTAACGAAAAGAAACTGAAGCTTTTTGATGGACAGTCTATCATAAGGAAAAGCTTACTTGTTTCTCTCCTTTTAAACTGTCTGAAATTCAAATAAAGGAGCTCCTCTCCAAATTTTTTTCTGCTTTTTCCCTACAAAAGATCCATGCAGTTGGTTAAAGTGCCTTCCACTAAGGAAGGCAGCACGTAAGCAACCCTTACTAGCAGGAAGAACATATTCCACAAGACTCTTGTTTTTGCACAATGTAGAAGAAGGTGATCTATCATCTCTTGCTCTTCAAGGTACAAGTAAAATCTATTTGCACCATATCCCAAGTTAAAGCTTTACCTAAAGATGCCTCCTAAGTAAAAAGACCGATTTGAGGCTGCACCTATGCCTCCCAAATGCCTTTGTAAGGAAAGAAAAACACTCATCTCTTTTGAAGGTATTGTAAAAAGACTCTAAAAATATACCATTTTTAGTTTCAGCCCATTGCATCACATCTTTCATTTTTCTATACACCTCCTTCTTGCCTTAGTCTTGGCATACATCTCTATCTCCTAATCATTAAAAGATCTAGAGATCCATGAGCTACGAAATGAAAAAATTGTGGCTTTTGTAAAGTTACCTCTATTGTGCCATATAGCGCATCAAGATTTTTATGATATTAACAATTAGATTCTCTAAAGCTTTCTCATTTCTATGTCTTATTTGACTCACATACCAGAAGGAAAACATCCTTCCTAAGACCCAACATGGTACCCAATTATCTGTATAAATAAAGTTCAGGATTGCATTATACATATGTTTTTAATATAGCCCCAACACATAGAGTTGAAGTGCAAAACAATTGAGCTTTTTTTGTTTATATTTTTATGAAAAGGGTATTTGTGTTGCATTCATAGTTGGTATTCATCACTTCTCATGTGAAGAAGTGTGCACCCAATATTCACAGAGATAGGATTGGTGCAATATTCTATAACCTCTTCTTGAACCCTCATCACTTGATTCTTGAAGATGAACTTAATAGTGGTCTTCTTTATTATTGTTCTTATGATTCTTGTATTAAAACATGATACATGTCTCCAAGATCTTAAAGGGGTAAATTGATGATTCAGTCTAACTTTTGTGGACTACAACTGCGCTAATGTGGTTACTCATATTGCGGTTGATTTAGGGAGCGCCTTGATGATATTTGTTTTTGGTGGATTTTTCTAGTAGTTTTCTCAATCTAAGGTAGATATATTGCCTAATAGAGGAACATTTAATTGTTAGCACTATCTTGTCTAAGGTAGATATCTTGCCTAATGAAATGACCTTTTTGGTCTTTTGGTATTGCTGACTGTGGTTCCTAGATGATCTGAACCGACCCCCTACCTTTATCCTTTCTTTTGTTGGGTTTGATTGGAGGTGATCCCCTCCTTCTCGCTTTTTTTTTTCCTGATAAGTAAGAAAGCTGAATATATTCATAAGAAGAGCCAAGCAAAGTATAATTTGTAGAAAGTACAAGGAAACAAATCAGGCCCCCAAAAAACACCACAGCAAGCCAAAAAAGCAAAGACAGCCCTAAGGCGCCACACAGAACAGTAAACAAAGAACCTGTCCAGAAATGGGCAGCTCCCAGAATCCTCCCAAAACACCTAACAGACAAAGAAAAACTAAACAGATGCCTACATCGCTTTGAACCCAGCCACTGAATAGTCACAAGCGCCGAGCCCTCTTTACGCCCCAACTTTGTCTCTGCCCAAAGGAAATACATACAGGAAGACTTTAGCTCTGGATGGACAACATCACATCCTCAAAAACAATTTTATTTCTTGCTTTTCAGATCGTCCAAAAAAGACATAAAGGCCTGGCCCTCCACACTTCCTCTTCTCACTTTTCTTGTTCCGCTTTTCAACAATGGGGCTTTAGTTCACAAGAATATTGGATTCGAAAGTAGATACTAGATAGTATTGATTCTTGAGGATCATGCGTACGTTGGTGTGTCCTTGTGGGTTTTTAATGCACTCTAATATCCACTGTTGATTTTTATTTTTAATTTATTTCATCAGATGGCAAAGCACAGCATAAGAGTCCCAAAGATGCTCCTTTTTAGAATTGTGTTTGAAGATACTCCTTTTTCTCACTCTAGGTTGAAACTTTCTATCATTAGTTCTATGTTATTGTGGATTGGGATAATGCCAGATGTGGATATCTCTTTTGTGAAAAGGTTGTCCAATATGTTCATGTCTATCGCTAGGAGTTAGCCCCTTTCGAGGGGTGTGCTTGTTTTGTCTCGCCTTTCTCTTTTGTATGGGCCGCTGGCCTCACTGTTTACTCCTCAGTGATGCAATGTTTTCTATGTTCTTCTTGTTCAATTAATCTTTCTTGTCGCTTGCCTATAAAAAAATAAAAAATAAAACAGAAGTTCCAAAAGAAAAACATCGAAGCATACTTGATGGTGTATGAAACGAAGAACACTAAAAGAAAAGTGAAACAAAGGACACTTTATTATTTGTAAAATCTAAATCTAATCAATAAAATTGACTTTAAAATTGTTGAAAACCTCAAGAACAAGTTCATTTAAGATAATAAGTTGCCACAAAAACATACATATTTCACCTTATGCATAGATATCTCCATATTGTCAAAATGTATTCTATTTGTTTTTCCACACTATCAGGATAAGACATAAAGGCATTGCTCTCAAACTTTCTTATGCTTCCTCCTAAGAAAAGAGTCATGCTATCCTAAGAGGGTCTTTCTAATTGTAACGTGAATCACCTAATGCACCTCAAATAGAGAGAATAGCCACTCCCAAAGCAACCTCACCTTCCTGATATGCAAGGGATATACTCACGCCTTCTCTTGAGCTTTTAAAGGCATGATATTCATATTAAACTCAAATCCTATAAGCTTGAGCTTTTAGGAGAGTTGGTCGTTTAACATGGTATCGGAGCCTGATTTAGCAGGAGGTCCTGAGTTCGAGCCTCCTCTCTACAATTTATTCCGCATTTGTTGATTTGAAAGTCCATTATGACTCATTTAGTTTATTTGACTCTCCACGTGCATGAGGCCACACGTGAGGGAGGGTGTTAAAGGTATGGTATCTATATTAAAACCAAAATCTTATAAGTTTCTAGCTTAGAGATCAATAGGTTGTTTAACATGAGAAAAACATAGGGAGCATTTATTAGCTAAGGCCTAACCTCTCCTTTAAAGTTGGTCTCGAGTTAAAACGTTCATGAAGCATCCCAAACAAAAAACTTACCTTTGGAGGGACCTAGGTGTTTCATACAAAATTGGAAGGAAATGACTTTATTCTTCCTATCTTAAGGATGGAAAAGAGGGACTTAAAGGGTCCACTTTATGTCCACACCAAACTGTACTCCCCTTCCCCATTCACTATCTTATATTGAAGCCTTGATAGAAGTATTCCAAAGCTTCAATCTCCCATTCGTTTAGGGTTCTTGAGAAAATGGTGGACTAAACCCCTCCTCTAATCAGAATATATTCACTTATACGTCATCCAATCTTCTTTAGGGGTAGAAAGAGAAAATATAAAGAAGTGAACGAGTCATACGAGACCACATTGCCGCACCATTTGTTTGTCTAGAGCTTTATCCTTTTCCCATTGCCCATCAAGAAGGAAGTTTGACATGGCACCAAATCTCACAAGTTACTTACAGCTTTTTAAAAACCAATGCTATGGCTATGCCTCAATGTCTTTCAGAATCTTTCTTCAAATCAGATCCTGCCACTACATAAGAATGTTGATGATCTGTGAAATAACTGAATGGGTCCATGAGGATAAGGTATGTAAGTAAATGAATTTTTTTTTTTTTTGGTTCATCTCCTATAAATATACTGTATTTTGTTTTAATTTAGAGCTTTGGGCTGTGGTTTAGCCTATGGTTATAATTGATTTCAACACCTAATAATGTTTTCTGCATCTCCACATGGCCTTTTATGATTTTTATAAATATGAGTCAGACTGCTTGTTATATATTCTGGAATCTTAATTCAAATGCTTTGTTTATTTTCTTCAGTGGGCACACTTCTACTTGTTTGGGTTCTTTCTTTCAATCCAGAAGGGGACAAATGATACCTGTGGTAGGTACGTGAAATTGTTCACGTCTCTGATCACTAACTGACTTTCTACTAGAACCTTATAATGTACTAATAAGGATATCACTAAATCAAATGTTGGAAACTTACTGACATGAGACTATATTTAATGATAGTGAATTGATTTTCAGTGATGATCTTACTATTAAGATATGGGAGACGGATAACATAATAATGCAAGGTGGCGAAGGATATGCACCTTGGTGAGTAACATCCCCTTGCCTATGTGTTCAGTTTTCACTTCCTATAACTTTGTCATCGAACCTTGAAGTATCTTATTATACAATCTGTTTTTAAGCACGGCTATTAAACAGATATAGTGTTCATTTTGCTTAGCATGTGCATGCATATTATTTAAATTAAATATTCCGTTTCCTTGCCAAGGACTGATATAACCTTGATTATTTGAAAGGAAAGTGCACTTGATGATTGTTGATGTCTTGGATTTTCAGAGTTCAGTGTGTCAGGCCCGTTATATGAAGATCTGAGATGTGACTGGCCTAGAGAATTTGGCTTGGAAAATAATTCCTTAGAAATTTTGAAGTGCTATAATTTCACTACTATTCTTGATGCTGTCCAGGAAAGGTCAAGAAAAAGGCAAATCCAACTATTGTAGATAAATGGAGAATTTTATTCAATCTAAAGCTTGAGCCATAATGGAATGGAGATATCATATTTCACTTTCTGAGGTAGAATCAAATCGTATTAAACCATGATTTTAGGAACAAGAAAAGATGAGTCTAGTTTATTTTTTTATTACACATGGAATTATTAGACATTGTCAAGTCTTCTATAAGATAGCTATATTTTAAATATTTCTCATCTTTCTTTCTTTTTCCAGGAAACATTTGCACTCTCAGTTATCATGATCGAACAATCTTTTCAGTACATTGGCTATAGGGACTGGGTTTCATTCAATTACAATAAGTATTTATGTCACATATCGGTGTAGATTTACTTAGATTTCCTGTTGTTTTCTTGACCTCTCTCTCTGAAAATGTTTCATAAGCTATCATTACAGATATGCTTGTGTCTAAACTATTTCTATGACAATTATAGGATAATGTCAAAAAGTCAATTCTTGTGTTAAGAAGGATAAAAAGATTATTGAACTTCGAAATGGGAAGATTTGTAGGAGGTCCAAGATCCAAGTCCCAATGGGAATAAACAATTTCATTTGTTTTTTTTTAAATCATTACCATCATTTGTGCTTACTACCTATTGCCTTAGTTCTAGTTTGTTCATATGATGTAAATATTACTAAATAGATTATGGAGGGGTAAACAGATTCCACACAAGAGAAATAGGTTAATTGTGGATAGTTAAGATTATTCTCATTTTTGAATGGTATGAACATTGTGGTTGAATCATATTTTCACCCCATCTAATAGAAAGTTGTTATTTGAAAAAAAAAAAAAAAAATGCTGGGTCCTAAGCAAGTAAACTTCAGATGGTCAGCTTTTTCTATTTTCTGTTTTGAGAAAATTAATTGCATAGTTTGGTTCAATTACTTAGGTGATCATTGAGTTTCTGAAAAGCTTTGTCTAGTTGTTGTGGAATTTGGTATAGGTATCATGTTGATCTAATCTTCTGAAATAGGCTACACGCTTCAGGATTTAATTTGGCCCTCTTTAAAGTCTAAGAACATCAAAATTTCTTGAAACCTAAACTTTTTCCTTCACTCACATATAATCTAATGCATAGAGTCACTTGAATGCCCAACCGTTCACACCAAGGTCACTTGGGAAGCATCTTGTTAATCATGAGGCTATTGGTTTGTTTGATGCCATGCTATTTCATTTGAATAGAGAATCTATTGTACTCTTGTTATGTAATCTCTGTGTTTGGGTATCGTTGTTGTGATATGTGGATAATTAGTTGCCTTTGTTACACTCCATTATCCTGATTTTGTTTTATTCAATCTGTGAATATGACAGGGAAGGCATAATTGCCACTGGAGCTGCTGATGATGCTATACGATTTTTTGTTGAGAGCAAAGATGGTTTGGTATTAACATTCATCCTTCCTCTCATTTATTGCAATCCTCATTCCTTATACTGCTGTCATCTCTTTTCAGTGTTTAGATATTGCTGCCCAAATAATTTTACCTTCAAGTAATTATGCGGATGAGTTGCAGATGACTATTATATCAAGCTAACCAAAACCTCCGTTCTCTGATTTCTTCTTGACCATCAGGGTTCTAACCTAGCTCAATGCTGTTCTTGTCATTATTTCTTCTCTTACTTTGTTATGAAAGCACTAACCATGATTTGGTTTTTAGATGACCATGGTTCGATTGTGGTTTTTAATGAATACTTTTTGGAATGGATTAGATTGTGAGTAGATAGATCTCCTATGGCCATGATAGACTTTGTAGGTGGAGTTCCAACTCTGACACTAACAATGCATTTGAGGTAGATTGAGTGCACATCTGAACCTAAGCCTTTCTTTACTCCAGATTGATGGACCTTTGTATAAGTTGCAGTTGAAGAAGGAACAGGCTCATGACATGGACGTAAATTCAGTGCAATGGAGCTTTGGGGTAAGATTTACTACTGGAATCTAATGACCAGATTAGTTGAAAGAGACATCTACATTTTATTTTCATTGCCATTCAAATGAGCCAATTTATTACAATTTTCTTTTACTTTGTTGCAACTTTATCAGGAGAACCGGTTACTGGCTTCTGCAAGTGATGATGGTACAATAAAGATATGGGAGCTGGTTTCTATAACCTGATATACCTTTGAATTATTATTATTATTATTTTTATCATTTGGTCTAAAAATCTATAATGTCAGCAATGTGTAGGTGTATCATGCGGTTGGAAACTTTAGGAGCGATGTTAAAAAATAATATTTATTTTACGAATGTTATTGTAAACATACTGGGAAAGAAGATATCTATTGACGTAAGAACAATTGGGCTTATGGCTAAAAAATAATTGCCTCTACCCCCATTGACCATGAAATCAGCTTTAACTAATGAGCAAGAAATAGAATTACGATGCTCTACTGTGTCTCACATCTTGATGCAGCTGTTTTGAGTCTTAGTATCTGGGTAGTCGTATAAAAATGTTGTATTGGGAGGAGCATAGCGATCGGATTGTTGGGTTGTCAATTTCTGACGACCTGGATCGAGTAATTTGGTAGAGGATGTCGCTGGTGGAAGAGATTGACAGTGCATTGGAAGTATTGGTGCGACGATGAATGCCTCTTTAACTTATATGGGGGGCATGTGTCAACAAGATATGAGAGAATGAAATGTCCAAAGGAGTACGTTTTATGTTGTTAATCCCAGGTGGTGGTAGTATGCCAAACCAAGATCGTGAAATGAGGATGATAGCGGGGCTTGAAGGTATATGGTTCACACGATGTCATTGAAAAATTATAGGCTATGTTTAGTTAGTGAAATGCTCAGAGAGTGGAAAAACGTGGAAAATCATTCTTCAAGTTTGAATGATATTATAAGTACAAGGGAAAAATACATGGAAAAGTATTGAGTAAAATGTTATAGAATATTTTTTAAGTATTTTTCAAAATTATAATGAGGAAAATAAGTTATAAAGGGAAGAAAAATGGGGGAATTATGCTTTAAGTGTGATGGGCCTCATATCTATCTATCTACATCTATACTATTCTTAAGAGTACCAAACTACCCTTGTTAATACACGTTTTATCTCCATTCAATTAACCGTTTCTTAAAAATTCCTCAAATACCATCATTATATTAACAAAATATCACTTTTATTTATTTTTTCCACTAAAATGTTTCACACCAATTTAGTAATAGAACATTTTTTAAAGTTATAAATTTTTTCCAAGTTACTCCAATTCTAAGAATCAATGATACTACCTATAAATCAAGTATCCAGTTATATTTAAAGATTTTATAATCCCTCAAATGCCATTAATATATTAACAAAATACGCTTTTTTTTTTCTTTATTGAAACATCTGAATCCAATTTAGTAATGACTGTTCTTAAAAGCCATAATTTTATCCGTTACCCACCTCTTAAATGTCCAATCAAACTGAGCCACCAATCACTCCTACAAATTCGTTATATTTCTCCCTACATCATGCCATAAATCAAGAAATAACTCGATTACGAAACCTCATGAACAGAAGTATAAGGTGAGATTATCCCTAAACTTAAGATCGTAATCTGATCCATCAAGTAAGATAATCTTTATGGTAAAATTCTTTATTCCATCATTGAATTGAACCACTAATAACTAGGCTTTGATTTCTTTTAGATTTATTGACACATTGTTGTTATTGGGTGTTAAATATAAGGTTGACAAGATCAGAATACAATAAATTTACAATATATTATAAAGATTTAGTAAGATACAAAGAAGTTATTTGATGAAATGAATAACAAGACTTCTTTAACAGATGCAAAACTCATCATGATTTCTAGACGTTTAAGGTGAGTTCTGCTCCACTTCTGAATATAAAGAAGAGATCGAAAATTGGGGTTTGATCCTTTATCTAATTTCAACTCACCTAAGCAGAAGCCACAAAGCTGTGGACATTTTGGGACCTTATCTTGCCTTTATATTTTGACTTGGAATAATGTCATTTTAACAAGTATAGAGTTTTCTTTCTGATTACTTTGTTGTAGTGTATCATCTGTTTGGTTTCCAAGAATCCGGAATGAAAGATAAAAAAAAATAAAAGCAAATTTTATTTTTTCATAAATTATTTTATTGAACAAATTATTTTATTTGAGTGACACATTGCTTTTTCAAAACTATGCTATTGTTTATTATCAAATACATTATGAACTAATATCCTTATCATTTTTCAAGATATTTAAAGTTGTCAAAGCATCTGTCCGATTTATGTCATTTGCTTTTAAAAAAAATAAAAATTATGTCACTTGCATTTAGAGTTGTTAAGGGTTAAAATTTATCTTATTATCATATTATACCACAACCATAAATTTGTTTAAATTCGAATCACTTAATAATATTATTAATTAACTTTATAAAACATATTATATCTAAATATTCCAAAAATTTCAAATCTGAATGCGCATCATTTTTAATAATTTATTAATTATAATATATTAATATTAAAATGTTATAATATTTTATTTCTTTAATTATAATGAAAATTGTCAATTTTGTATTTAATAAATAAATAAATAAATAATAATAATTATTTATTATAATTTATTACTATTTTTATATTGAATTTATTTTTATCGCATTTTTTTTTGACAATTAAGCACTTTGTGATTTAAGATTTATAATATTTTATTACCATATTAATACCACAACATCATCCCATTAACATTATAAAATACTTATATTTGAAATGTATTATTGAAACAATACCAATGTTTGAAAACCCACGGTCAACCTTAATTCCTTTTTCCCAACTTTTATTTGTTAAATTTCTTTTCTTTAAATACCAGTGATTTTTTTGTCATTCTTGACCTAAAATCATCACTCTACACCTCCTTTCCATATATTTTTTTTCTCAATAAAGTGGTTCCTCCACACAGAGAGCATAAAATAGCTTTATATCGCTACGATCAAATGTCACTCGGGCACTGCATTTATCATCGTCGCTCAGATGCACGCCGCTGTCTCATCCGGCTGACGCCACTTGGCCGCTGGGCCGGTCCCAAGACGACTATTGGTTTCTTGTCGCCCTCGCCAGTCATTATCTGTCGACGATTCGAATCCAACAAAGATATTAACATTGTGGGCAGACAAAAAAATCAAAACCAACGATCACACATATTACATAATCAAATGTTTGACTCAATACAATAAGAATATCAAATTCCTGTGACCAACCCTATCAAATGCCTCAAATGCTTCATTACGCTTATTAACCTGTACTGCTTCATCTTTCAGCTTTTTGTGAGATTCGATTATACGTTTCTACTTCCATTTATTTCCGCTACTTTTAATCAACTAAATTATTTTTCTTAAAAACCCAAACCATCAACCAACCGAAAAAGTTATTTGTTTAACGCTTACTAACAACCACTAAATAACCGGGCCGATGAATAATATATAAAATTATATTTTTTAAAAAATATAAAATAATTTTTAAACTTTTAAAATATATAATTTTAATATTTATAATTTTATTTATACATTTTTATATATAGCTTGTATTAATATTTTAAGTTTTATGAACATAGAATGTATGCTATTTAAATATAAAAATTTATTGAAAATGGAAAAATGTTACGGTGAATTGACAGGAATAATCCAATAATCTATAGTTTGAACGATATTCTTTAACTATGAATAATTTCAAGTTTAGAGGGTTGAACCCCTCAGAATAAGCAAGTAAAAAGTGTCACGTGTTACTATGTAATTAGTTATTAGTGGTGTGTATCATTATCTGTTTGGCTTTAAAACTTTTATTTTAAAAAAAAAAAAAAATCAGTTTTATCACACTTCTTTCTCTCCTCCTCCACCTCTGCCTTCCGCCCCGCCGATTACGATGGTTGTGATGGTGTCAAAGCTTTCAGATTTCAGTTCCAGAAAGTTAAGGGAGGCAAGATGGGTGCTGTAAATGGAATGCATCCTAATGGAAAGGTGGATGAATCTTGTATGCAATGACGTGAAATATGGATTGGAGTCGCCTATATGTTGTAGCAGCTACCATGATTCTTTCTGTTATGGAGGAACAAGCTTTCACCACTGCAGAAGGTATTTTCACTACCATGAGTCATCGGACAGGAGAGGAGATATCCAAGTGTTTGTAATTATGTTCACATGGTAGGGCCTAATATAATCATTAATTTTGCTCAAAAACAGAGGGTGGGTTCCGTTCGTCAAAAACTGGGCGGTTCACACGGGCCGCGGTCCAATCACCGGTTTAAGCGGTTTGAGACCGGTTCCATGGACCACCCGGTTTGCATATACGTGTCAATCGATGAATCTCTCATATATATAATACCTTTTGAATTTAAAATATATCTTTAATAATTTATTAATTAAAATATATCAATATTTATTTTCTTATCCTAATATTTCCAAAATTGTATTTTTTTTTTCTCCATATAACCTTTAATAAATAAAATCCCATAGTATGGGTAGGTTGTCAAATTTTTATTTAAAAATATCCTTTAATTTACTTTTAAATTTTAAAACTAATTATTTATTTATTATAATTTATTACTTATTTAAGGTTAAATTTTTAATGATGTTATGAAATACATGAATTTAATATTCATTATATTCATCATTCTATTGATACACATTCAGAATCTATATATATCAAATGAATATCTGTTCGTACCTATTACGACATATTTTTCTGGTCTGGCCAAATTCCCATAACCTAAGTTATTTCATTATGCCTTGAAGTGGCGTGGGTGGATATTTGAAAATCCCTTCTAATTAATTTAAGGATTAATTTGTTTTGCAAGAATTATGGCAAATATTGAAAGCCCAAATCTACATCCTCGAAGTGAGTGGAAATAATTATCTATCCCGTGCCTTGACATGGAAATGCACTAAGGCAGATTCGCTAACGCAATTACGTACATTTAATCCTCAAATGCAAAAGATAAAGCAAATGCACCGATTTTTATTCGTCGTCATTTGCAGTCGGAAATCAGACTAATATTTATCCGTCGAATTCTCAAACCTGCGGGAAGAGGTCAAGGATAGGTATGATCACATTTCAAGACCAAGTATCCTTCCCTCAAGCACACATGACTGCAAAAATCTCACTCACAAGATTTTAAATCAAACAGATGACTATAACTCCACTTTATTTTGATATTGTTTCTCATTGAAAGCAGGCAGATTAAGCTCACTGATGCGAATCGTAGAGAAAACTTTCTCCACCTTCCATGCTTCAAATATTGTATTGCAATAGCAATACCGACAACATTAATTTGCCACATACTCTGATTTAATTTATGTGCTCCTCACTGCTGAGCAAACTAATGAATTGCTGCTCAAAAATCATGATCTTAGACCTCGCTTTTGCTCAAAGCATCACCAAGATACAGAACCTCGAAAATTATCGCCATTTTAAAGGCTACAAGCGCAGGCAATAATATAATCCTCAAAGGGGTGGTAGAAAATTTAATCAGCCTCTAGGAAACGAATCCTCATTCGAATCATGACAAAGAAAAGAAGCCAAAGAAGGTGAATTTCCTCCACGAGCATTTGCCATCGCCAGGGTACGCATCAGCACCGGTCACGCATCATTGCACGCCAAAGCACTTTATTGATCATACCGTGCATCTTTAAAAATACTGCAAACGGGTGAATCTCACGCCATTGAAATTAATCCTCGCGCCATAACCACCGTTGAAGCTTCAACAATATCTCTCGTGCGGACTCCTCGTCTCCCGCGAGCAAATTCCATCCCCTGCCCGATTCTTCGGCGACCTTTGATTAATTCCACGAAGATCAAACTGGTGGATGACATCTTAGATTCACTTCATGATTCTATCAATTTCCTTTCTAGCTGTTTTTCTTTTAAATGTATTACCTTTTTATTGTTCTCTTTAATATGGTTATGCAAATGAAATGCTCATGAACTAGATATAATATTTATTATTTTGAAATTTTATTCAATTCTATAACTAATATGAAAATTTTATGATACTTGACACTTAAGTTGTCAAAATAAATGCAAATGGAAAACACCGAGAAAAGGAAGATGTTTGTTTGCTTGATAGTGCATCAACGCATACCATATTTCAAGAGATACTTTTCTCAGCATTTACATTACGTAAGACACATGTCCATACAAATATCTCATCCTATTCCGATTATCGATGGTTTCGGAATGCCACAATTGTTTTGCCAAAAGGTACCATCCCGCATATCAGAATGCATTGAATATTCAACATGTATATAGGTTACGAATGTGCCATATAATAGGTAAGCATCGAATATTCATCACGATATGTGCTACGACTGTGCCATAATAGGTAATATTGAATATAATGAATATTCATTCATGTATTTCATAACACTCCCTTGAATATTCATTGTATTCAAGGAACGGTATCAATGATACCGCTCTCATTAAAAACCTAGTTTTAAAACCTGGGATAAAAAACCGGACAAAAGGGAAAAAGAGTACAGTGCAAAAATTTTATGATCTCTCCCTTTTATGGATGCATTAATTGCCTCATTAAAAACCTTAATCTAGAAAAACCCAATGGGACAAAAAATCTAATAAAATAAAAGAGCCGCACGGCGCTCACAATATCTCCCCTCAATTGGAAGCATATAATACCGGGCTAGTTAATTCAGACCTTATGAACTCGCCGCATACCAATGCCATATTTCTAATTTCTCAAAAGTCGACGCTGCAATGATTTGCAAAAGATTTTGCAAGATTATTTATGGATTGAATCTCGCTTTAACATCAATTCTGTCACTTTCAAGTTCGAGTATAGAAAAATTTCATAGATATGCTCGTCCTATCACCTTGATATATCCTCCCTAACTCAGGCAAATACAAGCAAGATTATCTTCTAAATTATAGTGGGAGAATTTGTAACCGTGTTAAGCAACAAGAATTGTGAATATGTGTTATAATGGATCTTAACCAAACACACTCTCTTCCACAGGATGTCTAAAATTGGGGTTCGTTGACTAATTGTCAACTCACATGGATGTTGATGCTCAAGTTAACTGACGCTTTACTTCAAATCGTGCAGAAGTCTCCTCGAAATAATGAGAGCTTCTACCAAATACGTGATCGCATATACCCGTCCCAAATACTCAATATAATCCCCAACATGAGTAAAAACTACTCGGGCCCCTAATACAATACTTCATCACACAATATATCCAAACTATATCCAATAGTTTCAAGAGTTAATAAACTACCTTATACAAATATATATTAAAATGAAAAGCATTCTAATACATGTATATAGTGACAAACTCAAAGCCACATCCCTACGCTCTTCTAAAATGTGCCTCAAGGATCCGTCTCCTCGCACGCCCCCGTACACTGCAAAAGGGGGATCCCACGACCTGCCTGAGCTAATGCTTAGCAGGGAGAATCGCCCTGTACGGGCCATTCACCACCCAAGTGCAAGCAATGTTCCAAAGTAAACACTCATCCGCGAAATGTACTGATCCTACTGAATGTCTACATGACCAACCCGATCCCGAGTCCTCACCGACCTCCCACACCTCGCCTAAGCCTTGTATGAGAATTATTGTTTTATTAGTGGACAACCCCTCCGATGTATATATATCAATCGGGCCATTCGACGATTGATATATTAATTGTTCGTGGACTACCCTCCGATGAATATCAATCACAAGCCCGA
Organism: Tetrastigma voinierianum; assembly: GCA_016808115.1. Lineage (NCBI taxonomy): Eukaryota > Viridiplantae > Streptophyta > Magnoliopsida > Vitales > Vitaceae > Tetrastigma > Tetrastigma voinierianum. The sequence continues at coordinate 432,459 of JAEQBH010001768.1, forward strand.
CGATTGGGGTATTTTTAGTTACCTCCGATAACTAATATTTTAGACTACCCTCCAACTATTTTAGATCATCTCATGCACTAACTCCTAGTCCTAGGATGTTCCCAAAGCAGATATGGAATGCATAAAAAGCACCTAATACACCCAATCACATGCAAATATATAAACACGTAATATATCTACATACAAATTAAATCACACAAACATGTTATGTAATTATCATTTCAAACATCAAAATTAGCTCACTTGGGCTAATGATCAAACACAAGCAATTCGATTCGAATTACTTAACCATACACATATTTTCACAAAAATACATTTTCGTGTCATTTCATTCCTAGGAAATCAAAGAAACCCTAGGGTTTACTTCGCCCAATACTCAACAGGTCACCTGGCTCAATTTCAGGCACCCTCATCCACTCACTTCGTAATCCCGAATCTTTCCAAACCAATCCATGATTTATCACAAAATGGTTATCTAAACACTCCAATAGCCAAAGGGATGTCACCGACCGGGCCCACGGCCCAAATCTAATACTTGCCCAAGATTTGAACCCATCAAACGGCCCCTCACGACCTCATTCACCTAAACATTCAGAAACACTTAAAAATAGAACAAAACTCAACTAGGAGAAAAACCCCTACCTCAAGGAGTTTGAGTAAACTCCCTAAATCTGCACTCCACAAGCTCCTCTCCGCTAGTAGAAAGGGGAAGCTTCTCCTTCGCCCGAAGACTCAGACACGACGCCTGTGATTTTTAGAGAGAAGTTCGATCTTCTTCTCTCACCAAAACTCCATTTCACATCGAAGTCGTCTGCAAATCACGCTGTTTTTCGATTTAATGAAGAAGATCATTTACAATTTCGTCTCTTTTAGTGACTTCTAAATCTTTCCAAAATGACGTTTATGTCCCTCTCTTTACTGGGACCGAGACATTCTAAGACTATCTCTACTAGTCCATTTTCATCATTTCTACTCATACCACTCTATGGCACATGAGTACGTGTTATACGTGACTTCGCCGCATCGAAAATCGCTTTTACCAAGACCAACTACGCCGAAAAACGTGTCAACTCCACCGTCTCAATATTACGTAAATTTTATGTGCAAGCTTAGATTTCATGGTATCATTCCAACGGTACAAATCCATTCGTATCCGAGATCTAGAGAATTAATTTCGATTTTTAATAGAATAACAATTTTGTAATCGAAATTACGATTTTACCTTTTTCCGTAAATTGGAATTCTCGGCTCTTACATTCTCCCTTCCCAGCGAATTTTGCCCCAAATTCCTGATAATCACAATCATCATGGCGTATGCAACGTGCATTCTACCATGCATGTAAACAGTCATTTAAATCTTAAACGACTAAACCACGTACCTTCATCCTTAAACAAGAAGGATAGGTGGCCCGCATCGTGTCCCCGCGCTCCCACGTGAATCCTCCACCCATAAAGGCTCCATAGTACCTTCCCACTAGCCTCACCTGGCCTTGCGCCGCAAAACCTCGATCACGCTATCAACAATGCGCACCGGTCCCTCTCTCAAGGTCCCATCCGCGGCCAACCCCGATCCGTCCCCAACTCAATACATGAGCTGGATCCGGGAGTATTTCTCCGGAGCACAGACGTGAAACACCGACACCCGATACGTCAAGCAAAGCCAACCAGACGCCATTTGCCTATCCTCTCGAGTATCTCGAAGGCCCAATGAATCTCTTGGCGATAAATTCTTCCCACGTCGTTTAACCTCGACCACTCCTCTTAGAATCACCTTCAAGGAAGCTGATCACTCAACCTCGAACTTCCCCCTAAGGTCGACGTCATGACATTGAAGCATTAGCTCTTCGCTTCGCTCCGAGCCGTGAGAAGACGCTATCGTATCAAGCTCACCTCTGTGAGGTGTCTCCAATCGCATCAGACTAAATGATGGAGCCTCTCCACCTCTGGCTCAACATAATCTGATTCATACGGCCTCCCATACAATGCCCTCATATATAATGATTCGATACTCGCCTGATAACTATTGTTGTAGGCGAATTCCACTAAGGGCAATTTATCCTCTACCTTTATGATCCAAGACGCATGCTCGCAGCATGTCCTCTAACTCCCGTATGTAATCCACACAACGTATAACCCTACACAACCGATACTTGGTGTGTAAACGCTGACCTTCCCAAGGTCACAATCACTGACAATCCAATGGACTGTAAACTTAGTCCATGTCATGAATGACATCCATTTACCGAGCCCTTGCCGACTCACCAACACCCAATTCACTTTGAACGGGTATCCAAACTCAGTCACTCGACCCTATCACTCCAACCCAGTTTACGGATACTGACCGTGTGTTTTCATTTCGCAACATAATTCTTCTGGGCTTACACTTCAGCCTGTTATATCCATTAATGTAAATTCGTAACTCCGCGGTCTCTTACACTCCACACACAGTGACCTTTGATACTACCGCGGGTCTCTTACCCATAACTCAGTTTCTCATACCTTAGGGGATTAACGGCCCCCTTCTTGCTTCGCCCAACACACATTAATTACTTTCATTTCCGGGACTAACTATGAGTCTCTTACTGGACTTAGTCCTAAAGACAAACTCAACCCCCACTCACCAAGAGTGGTGAATGACCATACCGTGCACCCACACCCGACTCGACGCTATGTCACGGTGCACATGAACACAATGATCCTATATTATGACAACCAATCCCGGTTCCACCATGAGCAGAATCTGAGAGATCTATCACTCATAATCCCGACCTATCAGGTCAACTCTCACCCTACATCCTAGGAAAGAACATCTATACCCTCCTGGGCTTTTCTAAAGGCTCCAACCCCAAGCCAACCAATGTCGGCCTGCATGACAACCCCTGGCCTAGGTCTCACCATCGACAACCCGATGGTCATTAACTCATCCATGTCAAGCCCGAAAATCAACAACTGTCAGTCTACCACCCTAGCGTCCACACTCACGCCCGTCGCGCTAACGATCCGTCCCACACCCACACTCCTGGCCCCTTTGGCCAATCTGTGCTGTTGAGAGTGCTTGTATAGCACCCCGAAACTGAAACTAGTTCCTCTCAATTCGCATTTGTGGGTGTGGAGGAATGAACTCGATACTCTCCCCGTCTCACGGCTAACCTGGGACCGCATTGTCCCAAAGTCTCAGATCCCCCGTCTCCGGGCAATCCCACACCATGCTCCGCTAACCCGGGTCCCGAAACTAGTGTGAAGCGTGCCCCGCCTTCCCGAACTAGGAGAAAGCTGATCCTCCCTCTTGCTACCAACACCCGTATCCCGAGTGTTCCATGTATCCTCGATTTCTCTCTCTATGGTCAGGGCCGCCCCAACCATGGAGTCCATGTCCCATAGGTGAAATCCTATAATCCTGCCTCGAATGGACAACTCTCGCCCATTCGAATCTCCCAGAATATCCAAATTAATCCCAAGAAACTT